>JAJOZX010001223.1:225000-792500 GCA_023014485.1 Bathynomus jamesi | reverse complement strand
GACGCTTCAGATTACAACATAAACCAACATTCTATCCATCGCCTTCGAAATAAGAACCGAGCTCGTCATGCTAAAGAACTTAAGGAGCATTTCCATGGAGAATGTTCTATGACAGTCCACTGGGATGGCAAGATGATGGAGGACCTCACCTCGCACAAGCACATTGATCGTCTCCCAGTACTTGTGTCAGGACTTGGTGTTGAACAGCTGCTTGGTGTCCCCAAAATCCCAAACTCAACTGGAGAAGCACAAGCTGAAGCCGTCTTTAACTGCCTGAATGAATGGGGAATTACAGAGAGAGTAAAAGCAATTTGTTTCGATACAACAGCTTCGAACACGGGTCAATATAGTGGAGCCTCTGCTCTCATCGAAGCAAAATTGGGACATGATGTTTTGTACTTACCTTGTAGACACCATGTTTTAGATTTATTGTTGGGAGCTGCATTTGAAGCAACATTGGGATCTACATCAACTGGTCCAGAGATATTGATCTTTAAGCGTTTTCGTGACAATTGGACTTCTGTTGATCAAAGCCAGTTCCAAACAGGTGAGACAGACACGATTACTAAAGAAGCAATTATCCAGTCTAAAACTGAACTAATTCAGTTTGCTAGATCCCAGGCACCTATGCTACGGGATGACTATCAAGAACTTTTGGATCTGTCCATCATCTTTCTTGGAGGTGTCTCCAATAAAGGCATCAAGTTTCGTGCACCAGGTGCCATGCATCGAGCTCGCTGGATGTCCAAAGCGCTCTATTCTATCAAGATGTGGCTTTTTCGAAACCAGTTCAAGATGACTAAGACTGAAGAACGAGGAATTCGAGATCTTTTCCTTTTTTCTGTTCTCATCTATATGAAGGCTTGGACAACATCCTCACTCCCTATTGAAACCCCATTTAATGACTGGCTCCTTATGAGGTCATTGATTAATTATCCTAACAAAAAGATTTCTGATGCAACTAAAAAAAAGCTCTCTAACCACTTATGGTACCTGTCTGAAGAAGCAGTTGGTCTTGCTTTCTTTGATGAGCGAATTACTACAGATGTAAAGAAACGCATGGTAAATGCATTAGAAGATGAGTCCACTGATAGACCACCCAAGCGTCCTCGGATTCCTGAATCGACCTTCTGCTCTGGTGAAGGACTACACCAACTTGTTACAAGAAATACTAGAGAATTCTTTACTAAGCTGAATTTGCCAGAAGGATTTCTGAACAAGGCACCCAGCACTTGGACATCCAACTGTGAATATTTAAGGGCCAGAGCTATTGTTGCAGCTCTATCTGTTGTAAATGACCGTGCAGAACGTGCAGTAGCTTTAGTTCAAGAGCTGAATAAGAAATTGACAGTGGGGGAAGAGCAGCTCCAGTTCCTGCTCCAAATTGTTGCAAAACACCGCCAGAGTCACCCAGTTCCATCCAAAACTGTTCTTCTCAAAAAATAACCATCAATGTGGTCGCACCTTAAAATACACCATATTGTATAATCATTGTATATTAAATAAATGTTGTATAAGGAAATAATGCTAATTAAAGTATGTAAATAGCACTGGCATTTTGAATTTATCTCTATATAATAAACTAAAGGTTTTTTTTTTGTAGCAATGCTTCATTGCTGATTGTATATAAAAAAAAGAGCCAGGAAGGATTTTGGATAAGAGAAAAAGGATTGAGATAAAGAAGGATTGAGGACCAAAGGACGGATTATAACAACATCAAGGATAGGTTAGAAAAGGATCAATGATAAATAAGAAGGCCTATTCTTATAAAAACGAATCAAACTAAAAAAAGAAGGAAGGAATTATGTGTATAATGAGCATAATCATATGTCAGGAGCTATTATGCCATGGTCACCATTTTTATTAGCCGGGGGCGACCCCTAAATATGAGCCAATTTGTGTCAAACTTTCAGTTTTAGTTTTTATGCTAAATGGAACTATTTTAGGGGGCGCAGATAAAATAATTCAACATTTCAATTTTTGACTACCCAATAAGAGACACCCTAATATATATATATATATATATATAATATTTATATATATATCATGTAAACCCACAAGGTAAAAGAAAAATGATTCCAAGGCCTTTCGTGTATTCAGAAGTAGGCTACACCTCGTCAGGGAATGTAGGTGGTATAGAAGGTGTACTTCTGAATATACGAAAGGCCTTGGAATCATTTTTCTTTTTCCTTGTGGATTACATCATTCATTCATTTCACGGGTTTAATTGTGAAATTCATCCCATATATATAAATATATATATATATATATATTATGTAAATATCTAAAACTTTTTGATTATGAAGTAATGCATGACTATGCACGCATACACACATAAATATTACACACACACACACACACACACACACATATATATATATAATATATATTATATATATATAATATATATTATAATATATATATTATATATATGAGTTGAATTTCACAATTAAACACGTGAAATGAATGAATGATGCGAATCCACAAGGAAAAAAATTATTCCAAGGCCTTTCGTGTATTCAGAAGTACACCTTGTCAGGGAATAATTCCCTGACGAGGTGTACTGCTGAATACACGAAAGGCCTTGGAATCATTTTTCTTTATCCTTGTGGGTTCGCATTATATATATATATATATATATATATAATACACACACACACACACACACACACACAAAGAGGAAAATTCAGAGAATTTCAGAGAACAGTTTAGGAGTTATAGTGACTGACGACACGAAATTTGAAGAACAATATAAGGTAGTAATAAACAAAGCTAAAAGAATAACTGGACAGATACTGAGAACCTTTAAAAGGGCCAGGAATATAATGGTTCTTCTGTTGGAAACACTGATCATACCTAAGTTGGAGAATTGCTCAGTCTTAATATCCTCATATACAGTACAAAAGAAGACATTAGTCTACTAGAAGGGATTCAGAGAAGCTTCACAGCCGAGATTAATGGATGCAAAGAACTGAATTACTGGGAAAGGTTACGTGAATTAAATTTATACTCGCTGGAAAAAAGAAGAAAGAGTTATATTTTATTACTGTATTACCGTATTACTGTAATTAATATTACTGTATTACCGTATTACAGTATTACTGTAATTAGTATTAGTGTATTACTGGTATTATTGTATTATATTGTATTATTTCCACCTGAATCGTTCATTCAGACAACAGTCAAGTCACAAGCTTGTTGTCCCCCACTTTACGGGGTGGGGACTTAAAGTTTAAAGTGGAATCTGAACTCCGACACCTCCGACGAAGAAAGGAAGAACCAAAGGAAGCACCTTATCGTATAAAATGAAGGTTTCCCTCGGATATAATCTAGAATCGGATGTAACAGTTTTGGGGAATTTTATGTGCATTTCATGCCGGAAGTTCATGTTGAGATCCGTTCATATTTGTATGGGACACTATAAAAGTACAGGGTGTTTCAGGTCGACCTTAGAAATATGGAAAAGAAACATTTCATATTAGTTACGAAATTACTATGACAAACTTCAAATACCAAATACAAAATACAAATTGGCGGAATTTGTGGTTTGTATTTTGTATTTGAAGTTTGTCATAGTAATTCCGTAACTAATATGAAGTGTTTCTTTTCCATATTTCTAGGGTCGACCTGAAACACCATGTGTGTGTATATACACACACACACACACACACACACACACACCTTGGTTTTGCTTCCGCCCGAATTATTCATTCTGACGAAGATCAAGCTTTTCATTCCGTCTTAGAACTTGTCAGTCATATATATATATATTATATATATATATATATATATATATATATATATATATATATATATATATACAGGGTGTCCATAAAGTTACGCATCATAGGAAAATACATTTATGTTGTTTATTTATTTATTTTGTTTTATTATTTGTTCTAAATGATTCCCACCAATCTCAAAACATGTTTGTAAACGAAAAAGCAGGTTTCTTTGAATGTTCCTCAGTATATTTGGCCTGATGGAGATATAAATAGACATTGCTTATATTCCTATGATGCATGACTTTATGGACACCCTGTGTATATATATGTACTGTTTATTCCTCTGAAATCTGGAACATATTTTTTATAACCTTTGTCCCTCACCATCAACGGACCTCTCTCTCTCTCTCTCTCTCTCTCTCTCTCTCTCTCTCTCTCTCTCTCTCTCTCTCTCTCTCTCTTAAATCTAGATTAAACGATAGATAGAAAAAAGTCGAGAAAAATAGACTGATAAGAAAAATCGATCATATTTTGAGGTATGGAAAACTATTTTAATATAAACATGTCTTCAAATACGTTTAATATTCAAACACAATTTTTACGGCGCATGCATTGCTACAAAATTTCCCTAACTAATCAACCAATTATGAATCTTTGCTGAATTTTCAAATTTGTCAGTACTTTATCCACAGATTTTGTCAATAAACTTTTTTCTTCAAGTGTGTTTATCACTTAAAACTATTTTAGAATTTACTGTACTCAAATATCTCAATCAAGTGGGAAAAGATTGAAAATAGGGAATTGAAGGTACCATGTTCCTTATACAAAATGTGATCGCATAAATTTTATAAATAGTATCCAGGAACCAGGATACGAGCAACTATATTGAGAATTTTACAGAAAGGGCGTTTAGCACGCTTTCCGATTACGTATCTGAAGAAAGTAGTTTTAATGTGTGTGTGTGTGTGGAGTTAGTTGGTTAACAAAACTAAAAAAGGAAGCGGAAAAACTTTGAGAATAAATTAAAAAAAAGAGAGCTAAGAAAAAAAAATAGATACCCGGGCTCAGAGCCTTGTCTATAAGACCAGAGTTTGTTTTTGTGCTTCACATCTATATCAGGACTAATTTCTTAAAGCACTTCAAAGAAACTGAAGTATAACTACTACTACTACTACTACTTAATAATAATAATAATAATAATAATAATTCATAAGCAAATTACTGCGAGATTCATACTTATTAATTAATTATCATCCAAATAAGAATCTTATTTGAATTGGAATCCGAGCTTCGATTTTTAGCCTAAAACCAAATGAAAATAAAGATAAAGGAATAAAAATGTCAAAATATCTTCAAAGACATTTAATAAATTCCTTCAATTTCTTATTTCTACGAAATGTTTTTCAACGTTTCAGGTGAAATTTTTTATCGACCGTTAATAATCTGAAGGTTGATCCTCATTTCTTTGTTATTTCAAAGATTAAACGTTAATCTCGATGTTAATCTTTATTTCTTTAATTTCAGTGATTAAATTACGGATAAAATTTCTGGAAAAAAATGACTTAATATCATTCCGGATTTTATGTTCTCAAAGTTCAAGTTTCATGAATGTATCGCGTATATATATATATATATATATATATAGTATGTGTATATGTTAAGGTTAATGCGTAACTTCTAGTAACTTCGCTTAATACCTGTAACCCTTCCTCATTTCGTGGTTAAGTTTAAGTTAGGTCAGGTTAGGTTAATAATGTATAATACCTGGGATTAAAAGTCACGGGCATAACGGGAAATTCCTGAACCTTTTGAGCATTACGCAAGATTATTACTTTTACGCACTAAATATAATACTATAATATATATATATAGTGGTGCGCGTAAACAGTTCCTTTTTAGGGTTATACTTTTAATACATTCCTAAGGTGCATATAGAATGGCACTGAAAAGGGTCGTCCCTAAGAAGGCCTTTTTTTTCGCAAGTTACGACGAGAGACGCCAAGTATTTCAGAGAACATTTTTGTCACCAGGTTTTGAAACGGCGGTCGACTTCTTGAAAACGTTCCCACGATACGTAAATTACAAGGAAACGTTAAGTAAGTCCGTAAGTCCGTAAGCAGACTTCAAGAAAATTTACCAACCAAATATCTTCAGTCATCACTCGCCTTTTGAAGATGTAACATCTATTTGAAGATGCAATCGCCTCGTCTTACGTGACATTCTGTTCAACCCTAAAAGACTGAAATTCGTTCCCGCTCCATTTATGTACTGTGTATTTGTCCTTCATTATAATCAACATTTAATCACAAATATTCACTCCCAATACAACTTAAGAAATTGTATTTTTATTCACTCTGTACGTTTATTTGTTATTAATTAAGGGAAAAAGACGTGCAGTCTAATGTTCTTCCTCGTTCACAAATAAATCAAGTGGTGACCCAAATAAATAATTAATTATTTAAATAAGTATTCCATCAACCTACTTAAATAAAAATCACCGACATTTACCTGCAAATTAGCAACCGATACAAATGGGCTATACAAACTCGATTTAATTAGGTTGCCACAACACACACACACACACACACACACACACACACACACACACTGGTGTGTGTGTGTATATATACGAGATTATAATGAGATGATGATATAGCTTGGATTTTTACGATTATACATACAATATATATGTTACAGGGAATCTGTGTAACTAGGGATTTCATGAAATCCCTAAAATGTTCAGGGATTTTACGTAAGGTTAAGTCGTGATATTTTCGTTAGTTTTAACGAAAATATCACGACTTAACCTAGCCACTCGTCAAGGGCGTACAGTTGACCGAACAGGGCATTCAGTTAACCGAGCATTCAATTAATCTAACCGGGCATTCAATAATTTTCCCGTAGGTTTTACGAAAATATCACGAATCCCTGAACATTTTAGGGATTTCATGAAATCCCTAGTTACACAGATTCCCTGTAACATATATACTGTATGTATAATCGTAAAAATTCAAGCTATACCATCATCTCATTATCATGCTGACAGATATAGACAATGACGTAGCTGACAATAGTATGGTAACATCCTTTGCTGATGATACAAAAATAAGCAGAAAAATTGGCAATGCAGAAGAGGTGGAAGCCCTACAGAGGGACACAAACAGAATATACAAATGATCAGAAGACAATAACATGAATTTTAGCACCGAGAAATTTCAACTCTTGAGATTTAGAAGAAACTAAGAACTTAAAAGGGGGACATTTTGAAGAAAGTATTCGAAAAGCGTGACAAAATTCATCGAAGGTAAGTTACTTAGCCTTAATTACGTTCAATTGTTTATCACCATGCCTAGATAAATTTATAGCGCTCGTCCACACAAAAATCAACATCGTTATTTTCAAACGCCGATATCTCGATTAATATGGTTGTATCAAGTTGGGTATGGAGATGAATATCCAAGAGAATTTCCTTATCTTTTGAATGGCGTACACGAAATTCATCTGTCATTCTTTGTTTTTGAGATGTCACGAAAATAAGTGTTAGTTTTATTTTGGAACACCCTATATAATATTTTGTTGATTATTCTATTTATCATTTTCCTGCCCTTTTTATCTAACTTTATGCATTCGTAATGTTTCAATGTATTGCACAGGATGCATTTTAAGCCCGTGGTCTGGTGTACTTCATTTTTGCAATCGCAAAGCTGGTGCGCGACGCATTTCATTATATATAATTCAATTCTATTTAACTTTCTGGATTTAGAGCGACTTACACATTTTTTCGTATTATTTTATTTTTTTTTACCTTTCTTTCGTCTATTTTCTTTCTGCTTCTCGAATTTAGTCTGCGAAATCTCAATTTTCTCGTTTATGGCCCTCTTCCTCTTCGTTTAGCCTCTTGGCAAAATCTCACGAAAGCTGTTTAATTCCGTTCAAATTGTTTTCAATTTATGTTTCAATTTATGTTGTTTTTCTTTGTGCACGCTGCATACCACCGAACTTCACTTAATGAATTATTTTCGCGTATTCGCTGATACTTAATACACACACTGATATAAAATAGAATTTATCGCCGAATTTATAAACGCTATTTATTTTGGTATTAGAGTAGAACGGAAGCAAACGTCCGTACACCACGAGGTAGAGACATTATATCGTCATTGATAGACTTAGAGTTCTCGGAAGGAGATGTAATTAAGACTCTATCAGAAATACGAGAAAATTCGGCACCAGGGCCACCAGACACATGGAGTGCCACATTTCTGAAGAAATGTGAAACGAGTATTGTAAAGCCGCTATACTTACTATGGAGAAACTCATTCGGCATAGGACAAATTACATTTCCATTAAAGAACACGAACATTGCCCCCTTATTTGAAGGAGGTAACAGCAATGTTTAAGAATTATGGGCCAGTAGCTCTCACTTCTCACCTTATAAAGTGTTTTGAACGTATAATTAGAGGCAAAACTACTTACTACCTTAATTTATACATTCTAAACCAACATAGCTTTAGCGCTGGAAGATTATGCCTATCACAGCTATTAAACCACCAGGAGAAAATATTGGAAACATTGTGTCGAGGACAAAACATAGCTGTAATATATATTGACTTTGCTAAAGCCTTCGATAAATGTGACCATGGAATTACAGCGCACAAACTTGAGAATATAGGAATTACTTGAAAGCTGGGACGATAGATATTTAATTTTCTGACTCAAAGAAAAACAAAGAGTGGCAGTAAATGGAGTTAAATCTGAAGTCTCATAAGTTTGTCCCACAAGGTACAGTATTAGCCTCCTTGCTGTTCATAATAATGATTGCAGAAATTGATGCAGATTTTGATGACAGTACTGTATCATGTTTCGCAGATAACACAAAGATATGCAAGGAAATATCGAACGAAGGTGACAGAAAAATTACAAAATGACATTGAAACATTCAAGTGGGCAGAAGACAACAATGTGAAGTTCAACGAAGAAAAATTCCAACTTCTAAGATATGGTAATAACAAAGTGCTACAGAATGAAAGGTACAAAACCCTGCAAGCCAAACAAATAACACCAAACCCACAAATCAGGGATCTTAAAGTAATAATGCCGTCGGATGCAGAATTTAGAGAGCACTATAACATTAAAATTACAACGGCTCGAAAAATAATGGGAATCATCTGAAGGAGCTTCCGCAGCAGAAAAGCAAACATCATGCTCAAATTATGGAAGAGTCTAGTCCTACCAATAATTAAGTATTGCTCAGTACTCACAAGCCCATACAGAAAACAAGACATTACAAACATACGTAGAAACCATGCAAAAGACTTTTACGTCTAAGATAGAGAAAAGGAAAGCTGAAGGCTACTGGTCTCGACGACGAACCCTTACACTCTACTCTCTGGAAAGAAGATGCGAGTGGTACACAATATCAATAATGAAAATATTCTAGGGTTTTGTTTTTAATCTTAGAAACGAAATAGAAACAAACTGGAATGAGAGAAGAGGCACATTTTATACTGTTCCCAGCTGCGGTGGGACAGGGAGCCATGAAAACAAGGATGGAAAATACCCTCGGAATACGAGGCCCAAAACTTTTTAATGTCCTGCCAAAAGAACTGGGGAACCTCCAACACACTAACCTGAAAATTTTTAAGGAACAGCTGGACTGGTTCCTGTGCAAAGTCCCTGACCAGCCATGCGTGGCTGGCTTCGAGAACAGTAGGAGATCGGAAAGTAATTCCCTCCTTCACCAAATCCCGCAAATGAGGCGGGGTATTGCAAAGGGGTCGACCGCAGGTCGATCCTGAACTGTCGTTCAAACCCTCATAAAGTGTCATAAAATAAGTAATTGTAAAATTCCCCAAAATAAAGTATAAAATTAAATTAAATGAAAAGGTAACTACAAAGCTTTTCGAAGATACTTTCTTCTTCGTTCGGGCGGAGTAGAAACTGAAGTATAGAAAGGGCACACAGAAGAGAGTTTAAGAAACGTTATGCCTCTGGCAACTAAAAACGTCTGGATACAGACCGTATGGAAGATGCTTTAGATAAATAAAAGTTGGTTTAAAAATCTAAGGGAAATAGACCGGTTTTGATATTAAAATTATCAATTTTTTATCAAATAGGATCCAGCCAATTTCCTCCTATCACTATTATCAGCAGAAGAAGATAGGAATTATTAATATCTATATTATGGTCACATTCTGAGCGATGCTTATGTAAGGCTGAGTTATCATTGGCAATATTTAGATATTTGTGCTGATAAAGACGACATTTGAAGTCAATGGTCTCACCACTATAAGATTTAGAGCAGTTCAAACATGAGATTTTGTAAATCCCAGTGTTAGAGACGCGCTCCAATGGTTGGTCCTCCGTAAAAAAGTATGAGCAGTGCAAGGTACTTTAGAAATCGTATGAAGACCGGATGGCAAACTATTACGAAATGACTCGGAACTGAAAGAAACAACTAAAACATCTTTAAAATTCTTAGCAGAAGCGTTGTAGTCATAAAAAAGCCAGTGCTTTATCAACAAAATATGAGGGTAACCTAATTTAGTAACAGATTCTTTAATATAAGAGAACTCAGCATCCAAATACGAGTGGCTGCGAATCCTAAACCCTCTTAAAAACATACCAATAAGGATGCTTCACTTTGTAAAATGAACTATAAAACGAAAGCCAATGATCATAAGAATTGGAATGAGTGGCTTTTCTTAAAACGGTAAACTCACGTTTATTATTATTAGATCTTATAACTTGAATATCCATAAAGGGATTTTTTTAATTCTGGTCAACCTTACAGTAAACATTATAGAAGGTAAAATATTATTTAATCGGTTTAGAATGACATTAGGATCGGATTCTGGAGGAAGGAGAACGAACACATCATCAACGTAACGATACCAATAAACGGATAAATCAATAATATCAGGGAGAAACGTCCTTTCAAATAACTTCACAAATATATAGGGTGATCCGTTTGAGTATGGATAAAATAAAATTGATGTGAAATGGAAACAGTAACATTGTATAGTTTAATATTTGGCAAACAATGCCCACAAAGATGGTAGATTGTGACAAACCTAATTAGTCTTCAACATGACCCCCCCCCCCTTCCGGACACGACAGAGGTCATAATGAGAGGCTAATTCTTACGACCACCTGATGTGGTTTAGTGATAGACCCCGTTTCTTCAAATGTGCGGTACCACTGCACTATGGAGTCCTATTTAGGAGCTTTTCGAACACCATACACACGGCGAAACTCACGCTGTACCGCTGTCACACTCTCAAACTTAGCAAACCAAATCATATACTTCGCGCGTTGTTGTGCATTCGCCGCCATCTTCGAAACTGGCATACGTCTCATACGTCTGATAGCAGATGGCGCTCGTACGTCTGGCAGCGGATGGCATAGCCTATTACAAACTCCCACATTTTATGACCATACGTGCAACAGATGAGCGCTCTATCACTTCTCGGTAGATTCTCAGTGTTTTTATTTTATCCATACCCAAACGGATCACCCTGTATTACTAAGGGTAGCTGAAAGGGGGGAGACCATACTGACGACTTCCTTCTGCCTAAAAAATATTTTTTTTCATTTTCAACTTACTCATCCATTCATTCACTCACACTTATTTATTCTTGCACGTAGCCACTCGCTCATTTACTCACTCACACTCATTCATTCATTCATTCACTCTTATTCATTCATGCATTCACTTACTCATTCACTCACTTGTTCATCTTTTATCCATTTTTCAACCTATATCTGCCTATCTGCGTGTGTCTGTTGGTATGTTAGGTTATCCTACAGGTTAGGTATGGTTACGTTAAGTTAGGTTAAATAAGCTTAGATTAGATCAAATTTGGTTAAGTTAGATTAGATAATTTTATGTTTCGTCGTCTTTGTTGGTGGAAGTCAAAATACTTACAAGATTTTTCATTCAAGAAAACTTTCTCGACATCTCCCGAATTTGTCCCGTCGGTCGAATGTTTCGGCTTTCAAAAGGCGCCAGTGCCAGTGCTGGAACAAGTCAAATGTCCAGTCACACAAATTTTATTCAAAGTAGATTGACAAAGATTAATTTTCTGTTTAACAAGTCCACTATCTAATCGCGCGCTTTACTGGAATATCGACTAACGAGTTTTATTTTCTAGTTAATTGGTAGATCAATGATTCACAACCTTTTCTGGACCAAGACACCTCAGTGCCATGTGTTTTTTTTGCGGCACCTCACAGGATTTTCGTTTCTCACTATTCAACATCCAGTTCTCCGCCATCCCCCGAACATCACGTAACTTCAGAATGAGTCTATACAGTTTCATATGGACATGACAAATCGCTAATGCCTTGTTTCATTTTAAATTTGCATAACTTCACTCGCTTTTCAATTTTTAAATGTACTTATTTTTTGTTATTTTCATGAAATTTCACGGTATCGATGTTAGGAAGCACTGCGATAAAAGTATTAAGCACCTTCTAGCGAGCAAATCCAGGTCCTAGTCGTACTAGCTATCTCTCAAAATAAAATGACATGACGATAAAAGTATTAAGCACCAACTAGCGGAGCAAATCCAAGTCTTAATCGTACTAGTTATCTCTCAAAATCAAATGAATTAACTTCATTAAATATCATGGTTAAATAGTAGACGCACCATATGTAGTATAACATGGTCAATATCCTTCAGAATGTTGATACTATGTGAATTCTGTTATATTTAATGATCGATATACACTTTTGAAATTTAATTTTCCCACAATAAAACTATCTCCTTATCTCCCAATCTCTTTATCTATCTATTTCTCCATCTATCTTCCTATATCTCGTTTTTATACGAGTTGTTTCCACATATTTTCTATCGATACGATAATTAATTAAGCTTAGAGTTGAGTTCAATGAAAAACGTGATCGTATACAGCTGCAAATTAATACATTATTTTGCTTTCACATGCAATAGGTGAAAGTTTACCGATTTCATATCAGCTTTAAGTAAGAGGTTATACCCCATATTTGGGGCATTCTTGTGTTCACTCGTAAAATTAGCAATATATATATATATATATATGATACACACAGACCATGCATGGAACAAGGAACTCTTCTAGGAAAATTAAATCAACTATAGTCCGAATAAGTAATGGTAAATGACAAACACTATAGTTTTTTCTTTTTCATGATGTTAGCCCGACGTGGGCAACGGACATGTTATGTGCCTTGAAAAGTGGACACTCAATTCTGCCAGTTGAGGGTTAAGTTTTGGTTTTTGGCTAAAAATATAATAGTTACCCCTTTTTCGTTGATGTATTCAATCCGACGTGAAGGCAGCGAGTCTTTTGCTTATATTGAGGTTCTAAATGTAGCTGGGCTATGCTGCTTTAAACCCTAGATCCTGTCCCAAAGCTGGATCCTATCTGCTTTGCAGATAGCTGGTGAGGGAAGCTATATTTTTGGGACCTCTTTGCGAGTGACCCGTTGCCCATGTCGGGCTAGCATCATGAAAAAGAAAAAACTATAGTGTTTGTCATTTACCATTACTTATTCGGACTATAGTGGATTTAATTTTCCCAGAAGAGTTCCTTGTTCTATGCACGGTCTGTGTGTATCATAAAAAACCTCAGGGAACCATTCTGAGTTCATTCCCATATATATATATATATATACATACAGGGTATCCGAAATATTACGCAGTTACGCGTATCTCTATTGAAAACTCGTAACTTAATGAACATTAGATTTATAACAACTGACTAGACCTTATTTTAGAAGTAGAAGTTTCCTCTTTCGAGTGATATACAAGACATTTCACCACATTATATCTTCTTTTTTTTTTTTTTTAGCAAATATCAAGACTAAATGACAATTAAAATCTGGGAAACACCATAGTTGGAATAACGCCAAAAATATTATCTTTACCAAGACAATAAGGTTGCAGAACAGTACCAAACCTAATCCATGCAGCTGTTTGTGAACTACCTGGGGATTGACGAGAGTGCCATTTAGTTCCAACCAGAAAATGCAACGGCCACGTGAACATTTCGGCGACGGTTCATCACCAAAGCTCTGTGGCCTTCGGTCTTCGGCACCGAATTATTTGGACAAGCAAAATTTACTATACTCTAAAAACAAACAATTAATGACGAGTGTCAGAAACTGACACAACGGCCAAGCCAAACTAATGCGACCCATTGCGCTGACTCCTGGCTCATTATTAACCAGCACCATCGGGAGTCGAACCCTCCCGACCTCAATATCTTCACTTTGCTTATAGAAAAAAGGTGTTACCCACTGATCTATGAGCCTTGGCTACTATAGGACTTATAGATATTTTCTCGATGGAGAATTTCATAGACACAAGTAAACTAACTTAACCTAACCTAACCTAACTTGACTTAATCTAATACTCTCAAAAAAAACCTTGTCAACAAAATATGATTAGTCCGAGACTGTTTCTGTATAATCGATATCGCTTCCTCATTTATTTACGTTTTTAGCCTCCGCCTTTTCATCACGAGTGTAACTCGCTTCCATATTAGCCACTGCGTGTAATTCTACCTGCAACAAAAGAAAAAAGGTCCCAAAACAAGACATCAATTTGAACATTTGTTTTAGTTCCAATGTATTAATTTTGTAACTTTAATTTAAAATAAATTTTCCTATGAGACCGGACTTATAGGACACCCTGTATAAACAGCCCTGCAAAAGGGAAAATGCCCTCACGTGCCCGCACCCGATAAGGATCGAATGATGCCCCGATAAGGATCGATTAATGACTCGATAAGGATCGAGTCTACATTCGAAGTCTGACTTGTTTTTCATGCGAGAGGAATCGGTTAAATATCGATGGTGATATTCCCAAATTTTGTAACCCTCCACACCTCCCCCAACCTCTCTTCGCTTTAACTAGTTGGTTGGTTGTTTCGTTTTACACCCTTCGTCCACCAAAGGGCGCTGCAAAATACGGGCAGTAAAGCCACCTACCGGGAAAAATAAGTCCCCTTTTGAAAGAGAAGTGGATCGAGCCAAATACATTACGTACAGCAAGCTCGTCACTGCGCCCCACTTCCCATTTCTCAGACTGGCTCGGGGCAGTACTTCGATGCTTTTCGTTTTATTTCGTGTTGGCAGATAATTTGTACAAAACAAATTAACATTCGCTCTCTTTCTTCGTAAACGTTACAGATATTGGATATTAGTGAGGTATTAACTTCGGTTTTCCTATTTACGAGGTTTCCAAATATCAATATTGATACGATGTATTTTACGCTGTTTAAAAAACATGTGAATCACTGAGGTTGCATGGTATTCATTTCAGGACTTGCCGGAACAAACAGAATTAAAAGAAGGTATGTTTTGTCATGCAACCACACAAATCGTGACTGAACTGTCCATATATTTGTTTAGGGTTCCCAGTTCTTGCTGGGAAATCCTATTTTGATTGGTCAGGTTTTATTATTATTATTATTATTATTATTATTATTATTATTATTATTATACAAAGGAATGAATACAAAGGACACCAAACAGCAACAGACCGGCTGGTCCCTGGGAGGCTGTCTGTTTAAGGAAGGTTAAATGATGGAAGAAAATTTAAAGACAAAAAGGCAGACATTATTATTATTATTATTATTATTACTAGTAAAGTTCCCGTCGCTTCGCTGACGGTTAGACAGGCTAAACTACAGAAAAAAACCCACCCATTAAAATTTTGAGCTTCACATTTTTTTCAACATTTCTGAATCTGGTATCTCCCAAAACCTCCTCACCCCATTCATGCAACTTGGGGCTAACCCCTCCCCCATTACACCCACCCTCCCCATTACCCCACCCCCACCCTTCCCCCATTACTCCCGGGATAAATTTCACAAACAGACAAACAGACAGGCTAAACTACAGAAAAGAACACAGTCATGAAAATTTTGAGCTTCACATTTCCGCCCGTAATACAATTTCTGAATTTTTTTTCTCACAATTTCTGAAAGTGTGACGGACGGACGGACGGACAGACGGACGGACGGACGGACGGACAGACAGACGGACAGCTCTCTTATTATAGTATAGATTATTATTATTATTATTAATTTAGATGATACTTTCTTAGATTAATTTTCGCTGAAGTTGAGTTATCCAAATTTTTAATATTTTCCAAACAATCTTAATTATGTGAAGTTTTGAATCGCGTTACAATAAAGCTCCCGAGTAACTCTTAAGTTTCATTACTTCTTTATGCCAAATGGCTTGAATTTTGTGTAGCCCAGAAATGGAGAAGCAATGCGGTGAAACCAAATTGAGATGCGTTACAGCGAGCTCTCGAAAATCAAAAAATTTATACATCATAATATACTGTATGTATTCCATGATAACAACATGTAAGAAATACAGTATAGCCTAAAGTAATACAATATGAAAACTAGAATTACAGGAAAATAGCAATTAACAAATAAACAGATAGAAAAACATAGAGAGAGAGGGTTGACAAAAGTAAATAGACACCTTCAGTTCGTTTGTTTTTCCATAGTTTTTGCGTGATAATAAAAGTTAATAAATAATAGCAAATTTATTGAATGAATATATTTAGAATCGTGATCCTTTCCTTTTTCTATCATGTGAAGGTGACACGCGTTCTGGCATTCCATTGATGAGCTTTGCCATTTGTTCTTGCGGACAATCATCGTGGTGTCTATTTACTTCTGTGAACCCTCTGGAGTAGATAACTCAGTTCATGGTAAAATGATCATCATAGAATACGATACACATCCAGGAAGTTTATTTTCTCACGATATGGAGGCGAGTATACCCCAAGGGGCCACCTTTAGACCGAACATTAACAGGATAAACGGCTAACTCAACCTAAGCCAGGAGCCAGCAGGCGGGAGCAAACCAGAACCTTACCGCTCAGAGTCCGCCACCGAAACCACTGAGTACCCGGCGCCCGAATACAGTTTACAATATTTACAAATAAAGCAGTTATTTGATTTTGATTTTAACGCGAAAAACAACTTCTATGTAAATGTTCCATTATTATCATTTATACAACCCATAATGCGGAGTTGTATGACAAGAATGAACCTGGGCTTTGTATTAAAGGACTAGTTGACCTCTGAACTCTTTATATTAAAATGAAGGCCTAATGAGTTCGTCTTATACTCTCAGCAAAACAAAAGACATTACACGTTGATTGTAAAATATTTGGGAAGGCAAACATCTACGTGGAAGTTGATGTATAGCTCACTGAACGCTTTATTGTACAGTACGGGGCTCCAATAAACCTTAGCCCCCCTCCCCCGCCCATGGCCTAAACCATTAGAGGTACAGTAAAACTAAACATACTTTACAAAAGAGAATTTAATCCTACATTTAATGAGAAACAATTAAAACTTGGTGTTCCCGCCATTGGCTTCCAAGACAGCCTGAATTCGCTTTGGGTAGCTTGCCAAAAGTGACGTGAATAGATCTTGATCGTTAAACAAATTTGCTAAAACAGTTTCAGTGTGTTGCGTCATTGTATCCTTCGAAAATCGATTTGCTGCAGGTTCTTGAAACAAGAGACATTCAACCTTGTCCTTTATAACTGATCCAACGTGTTCACAGACGTTCAGGTCAGGAGAATTTCCTGGCCAGTCTTCATTTCCAAAGAAATCGATCTCATGGTTCCGCAACAACTGTTGAGTGGCTAATGCCTTAAAGTAGGGGGCCTTATCGTGCAGAAGTGTGACCTGATCGACATCCATAACATTGTTTTGGTTTCTTAGAAAAGGAATGACATACTGGGATAGAGTAATATCACGAAAATACTGTCCATCCCAACTCTGACTATTTGGCTTCAGCACCCACATGAGCTTCTTTGCAGTGAACAAAACAAACACACCAACACAGTCTGGACTTTTTAATAATTCGCGATAATGTTCATTGTCATCGATTTCATCTGGTGTTGTGGCCCACACTCGATCATTTTGGTAGTTAGGCCGACGTGTTACGTAAACAAAAAATTCATCGGAGACAGCTAAATGCATGAAATCATCCACATCCCAATCTTCAGATAATGGGCAAACCACATTCTGTCATCGATGTTAAGTTGAGTTTTTCTTGGCTTTGGAAGTTCATGCCAAGGCTTTAAACCTTGCCTATGACGGTACAGTCGAATGATCTCACCACTAACGATTTTTCCTCTCAACACTTCGATCTCTCTAGAAAGTTTAGCACAGCTGTTTTTCCGCTTACGCGTACCGCTTTCAATGATGTCCTTTGTTTCCTGAGAGTGGCAAATTTGGGCGCCCAGATTTGGTTGTATCCATTTCACATTCATCCAAAGTTTTATTCCAATTTCTTTTGACGAAGTCCTCACTTCTTCGCAACTTTTTGGCAACCCATGAACGTGTTATAAAGGTGGCTCCAGCATCACGAGCTTCTCGAAATGTTATTGCTCGTATGTGATCTATCACACGTTGCCTCTCCGAATCACCAATTAATTGAGAAGCCATTATATTATCACTTTATCAGCTAGAGTAATTTTAATACCTGCAATAAATAAAGAATTTTATATATTTTTATAATCACTAAAAACTATTTCGATATAAGTAAACATGTAAGCTGTAAATGGGGGGCTAAGGTTTTTTGGAACCCCTTATATTTTTAACGTTTTCTCTGTATTGTTAAGAGATTACGCACAATTGTTAACAATATAACAAAACATTTTGAAATATTTCTTACTAACATATTTCTTTATTACAATATTTTTTATTTATATGAGGATCGTCATATAAAGAACAATAAATAAGATGACGGAAAGCGAAGTATTTAATACCTTGTACTTGTGCAAGAATCAACATCTTTTAATTTAAATAATTTATTGTCTAAATAGTTTAGGAGTGGTACACAAACTTTTATTTTATTCAAAGTGAACATATAAGGTGTGGCCTACGCGCGGCATAATTTAACAATAATCTATATTAATCAATCAACTCCCTTTAACGGATGGGCTTATTAAATCCGTATGATCAGATTAATGTTATTTATGCAATTTTTCTAACAGGCAGCCTTTTGGGTAAGTTAGAGAATTTAGCAGTATACAGCTAAAACAATAATACAGGTCGGTTACAAAGTTCTCGCGCAATTTTAAACTTTAATAACTTTTGATGTATACATGATAGAAACAAACCGTAAACGGCATATGAAAACACAATTATTAACGTCTTTAACATACCACATTACAAATTTCTTGGCCTCAACATAACCGACATCTTTTGCGATGCATCGTTCAATCCGATTTTTTAAAGACCTGAAAACATTCTTCCAAAGAATGGAGTTTTAATGGGTAAATAACACTTTCAACGTGGCCCCTTCACGGATCAGGTAAACGAGTGGCCAAGCAATTGGTCCACCACTACCGATCTGCTTGGCTGGGAAGACTCCATTCAAAAACTGTCGCACATCCAAAGCATCGTGACAGAGCGCACCATCTTGTTGAAAGATTTAATGATTTTAGTTTCCCTGCCACTGTATTTTGAATGTGCGACAATAATGTGTTGTTTAACCTCTCTTGTAACGACAAAGGTCGTACGACGGAGGGACCCTACAGCTTTATGCGTGATCGGAACCATCTATGAGTCGATACATCATTTGAACGAGGAGGACAGTCACCAATCCAGCTACTGGACAAACTCAACCTCGATTAACTTCGTTGATCTAAAGGGAAGAGGCGTGGCCATAACGTAACCTTATGCGTACAAAATAGGGGTGATAATAATCAGCGAGAAGGATCAGAAATTGGCACAGTTCTCAGGCCAGACCAATCTTTGAACTTCAAGATAGAGAAAAACAGTAATTATGCATACAAGAGTAGGTGTTTTCTTTTTGTGAGAAAAATAGATAACGTTTCTTGAAGTAAGGAGCATATCAATATTAAGTGAATAACATTCCTTTAAATAAAACAGATAATATATATATAATATATATATATATATATATATATTATATATATATTATATATATATATATATATATATATATATACAGGGTGGGCCGAAAGTCTGGATCCATAGGAAAATATTTATTTTAATACATAAATTACAACAAATGGTAAATACTTAAAATGAATATCAACTTTAACTCATAAATGCGTATCCGTGATACTGTACAGTAGTTCGTACTCCAGTATAAATACTCAAATACTTTTTTTATTTCAGCCCAGAAATGGCTTCGAATCTAACAACAGAAGACCGGGTAGAACTTGTGCTCATGTACGCAAGACAGGGCGCTACACACAGAGAAGTTGCTACCGAATTCAATAGAAATCATCCTGATAAGCATCCAGTAACACATGCGACTGTTGGCAAGTTGTTTAAACGTTTCAAAGAAACAGGAAGTGTACATGATCGACGGCGTTCTGGTCGTCCAAAAACTGCAACTGATGAAAATACCTCTGCAATGGTATGTGAAACTTTAACGAATAGTCCAGTAAAGTCAACAAGAAGATTATCAAATGAAACACGCATCTCGAGAACGTCAATTCGAAGAATTATTAAAACTCATAAATTCCATCCCTAAGTGTCTCGATGTCAGAGGCCGCCAATTTGAGCATTTGTTATAATTTGTTGTTTATACTGGAGTACGAACCACTGTACAGTATCACGGATACGCATTTACGAGTTAAAGTTGATATTCATTTTAAGTATTTACCATTTGTTGTAATTTATGTATTAAAATAAATATTCTATTATGGATCCAGACTTTCGGCCCACCCTGTATATATTACTTACTTTGTGTGAGTTCGAACGACGGTTCAGGATCGACTTGCTGTCTGATCTCCTCCTACATATATATATATATATATATATATATATGGCTAAATATCAGCTTCACGACAATGAATTTTAGAGCTTAGGTAATTTACACCTTAAGTAAATTATTCAATATTAAATTAGGTTTGGTTAGGTTAAATTTTCTTAGATTTTCAACTATTACACTGGTATGCATCAATTTTGCTGTCAAGGGTTTTGTAAGTGATTTTTATAGAGTGTTTCCTGCTGATCTCGAATCTGCAATCCGTTTTTCTCAATCAGCTCAGGTTATCCGGCTATGGCCTCATAAGTAAAATAGAATTTTTCGTGATTTTGTCAAAGCGGAATTGGAACAGTAACATCTATCATCACTTGTTTCACTTGTATAATATCTTTTTTTACTTTTCAGGCATATAGATAAAATATTTCATAATGAATAGAGCGTGTAAAAATGATCCCAATAGATTCTGCTACAAATGTGGGACGGTTACCATGCCAAATAACCAGTCCCAAATCACTAAATTTGTGAAGACAATGTATAGAGCATACTTTGGAATTAAGCTAGGGGACCAGGACAAAAATTTCGCCCCTCATATGTGCTGCAAGACGTGCATTGAAAATTTGAGAAGATGGAGCAAAGGCAGAGCGAAATCTTTGCCTTTTGGAATTCCATGATTTGGAGAGAAGGAAAGGATCACGTGACAGATTGCTATTTCTGCATGACAAACCTCCAAGGTGGGCTTATAAATTTATTTTTCTTAAATATTTTGAAATCCTCGTATGAAACTTGACATAATATTCACCATAATGTAATATTCACCATATATAGCATAATATTCACCATAATGGTAATCATACATTTACATATACATATTGTTATAGAAAATACATTTACACATACATATTGTTATACAAGTTACATTTACATATACAATGATTGTATATTTTCTTTCTTTTTCATTCATATTGTCCCCGAAGCGACAATATGAATGAAAAAGAAAAAAATATACAGACTCCATCGACCTACTTCATATCTTACAGACCGCAGCCTTCCCTCACGAGCCGCCACTGTCTGAATGCTTCTTCTATTTCATATGCAAGTTTTATATCCATGTTTCTGTGTTTCTATTTTCAGGAGTTAACAAGAAGAATAAACACATTGTTGTATACCCTGACATTCCTTCTGCTATGAGACCTGTACCCCATGGTCCTGGAATTCCAATACCCGACCCACCTCAAACCCTGGACTTCGATGATTCTGATGATGAATCAATGACCAATGCCAATGACCAGTCCCAGTCGTATATACCTCAAAATACCGCTTCAAATGAGCCGAGGCCTCTCAACCAGGCCAAACTTAATGATCTTACCAGGGATTTAGGACTTTCCAAATTAGCTGCCGAGATCTTGGGCTCACGACTTCGAGAGGACAACTTGCTGGCTCCGGGAACAACATTCTCCTGGTATAGGAAACGAGAGGAAGAATTCCGCAAGTTTTTTGCAGTGCACGAAAATACCTCTTCCTTAGTGTACTGCTGCAATGTTGAGGGGCTAATCGAATCCTTGGGCCTGCCATATAACGCATCAGAATGGAGGCTATTTATAGACTCGTCTAAACGAAGTTTGAAAGCAGTACTTCTCAACATTGGGAATAGGGTTGCATCAGTCCCTGTAGCACATTCCGTACAACTTACTGAGAGCTACGATAACATGAAAATTTTACTGGATGCTCTCGTATACGACCAACATAACCGGAGGATCTGTGGAGATTTGAAGGTAATACTAATATCATAAGTAAACTATTGCTATTGACTATGTTGTTTTTCCAAAGGTTATTTGAGAGCGTATAAGAACACTTAACTTCCCCACAGAAGTGATACAGTCCAATGCATAGATTTTTTTATCTGATAGAACAAATTCTCTAAATTCTTTAAATATTTTCATTTTTTTTCAGATTGTGGCATTTGTATTGGGAATGCAAGGGGGATACACGAAATACCCATGTTTCCTCTGCAAATGGGATAGCCGAGCGGATGAGAAGCACTATGCACAGCGTGAATGGGCATCCAGGGAGAATTTTGAACTTGGGTCGCGTAATGTCGTTTCAGTGCCCCTTGTACCACCAACAAAAATTTTGCTCCCACCACTTCATATTAAACTGGGCTTGATGAAAAATTTCATCAAATCAAGCGTAGAAGTCCAGAATACGAGTCCGTTGTCGAAAACTTGATGGAAGCTTTCAAAGCTCATGGGTCGCGTATGTCCATAAAAATGCACTTTTTGTGGTCCCACTTGGACTATTTTCCTGAAAATTGCGGGATTATAGTGAGGAACAGGGTGGAAGATTTCACCAAGATATCAAAATAATGGAAGAGAGGTATCAGGGAAACTGGGATATCAATATGCTGGCGGACTATTGCTGGTGTTTGAAGCGAGACGTGCCCGAAGAAAAACACAGACGGAAAGCCAAAAAAACTTCATTCCTTCCTCAATAAACTTTTTTCCATATTCATTGTATGAATAAAAGTATTTATTCACACAATGTTTTCATTTTTCACGAGTGTTCTTATAATATTACTCGTATCTACAGTGTTTAAGCTAAAAAAATCAATAAATTTGGGGATAAAATTGGACTTATAATAAATGGCCAATAGAGAAAAAACCTGACCTGATTGAGGAAAACCAATGTCATTTTCGAATTCAGCATGGTCGAATTATATAATATGAGTTGAAAAAACCCTCACAGCAAACAAAAAAATTTCATATGCATACCAGTGTTATGTATCGACTTGGTTAGGTTAGGTTCGGTTAGGTTTAGGTCATTATTTTTAATAAAAAATTCAATTTTGAATCTTACACTTTTTTACCGGACACAAAATTTGTGTCCACGTCAGAAATAAGTTAATAGAGCATACAAAACATGACGACGTTAACATCTAAATTAGCTGCCATGGAAACGTTACATTATGTATATATATATTGCGTCATAGCATTTGTTGAAATTTGTGCGTAACTATTATTATTTTATTCCCATTTGACATTTTAGATACGTCCAAGCTTGAAATTTGTTTCAGAACATACGAAAATATTATGTAGGTTATAGGTTATACTTATTATAGAGGAGGCACGGAGGTAGACAGAATGTAATTAAATTCAATCTTGAATGGTTTAAATAGAATAATATCGAATCCGAGTTAATTCCGGATCGATCCAATTCACGTACGTCATTATGCTATAAGAATTCTATTTTATCTTCGCCTAAATACCCTCCCGATCTCCGGATATTACATCTTTACCTTCTGAAATCTATGCTTGTTTAAAGGGTTGTACTAGAAATAAACACGAACTTAAGGTCTGTATAATGCCATTATTATTTTCATTATCATATAAATTTAATTAATGTGACCTACGCATGCGCATTACCACTATACGATATCTGTGTGACCTTGAAATGATTTTGTATACCTTTTTATAAAGTGTAGATGCTAAAATATTACGTGTACATAAATATAATAATGCATGATAGATGGTATTTCTTCAGATCTTATGTACACAGAATAAAGGGCATCTTTTTTAAAATGCAAATGCCTTACCATATTCCAAATGACGGTGAACATTTGGAACATTTGCATCATGCCATCGATGAGTGATCTTGAAAATGAAAAGCGACACTGTATAAAATACATAATAAAGCAGAAACTTTCAACCTTTCAACCTTTCAAATGTTCCGTGCGATGATTCCTCATTTCACGAAGGTCAAGCTTGTCGCCCATCCTCTCGAGTTGGCATGGTGAAGTAGTGAGTTGGTTTCTTGTACTCTCCACCTCACATAGTCAGGTACGCCCGGCTCATCGGGGATTGTTCTGAGCCAGGCGTCTAATCTTCTTTTGAAGATGTCCACTACAACACCACTCGTGTTCCTTAGGTCTTTGGGCAGCTGATTAAACAGTTTTGGTCCTCTCAAAACAAAACTATTTTCTTTCAGGGTTAAGGATGTTCCCTGTCTCGCCTTTAATTTGGGAACACGACACAGTCTTCCTTTTCTACTTTCCACTGTTGTTTGTTGGAGTTACAGGGTTCAGAGTAAGATTAGGGACTAGTTTCTCCATTATTTTGCAAGTGTAAATAGTGGTGTATATCTCTCTCTTCTCCTTTCCACTGAATATAGGTTTAGTTCGCGTAACCTTTCCCAGTAATTTAGTTCTTTGCACCATTTGATCTTGGCTGTGAAGCTTCTCTGAATCCCTTCTAGCTGTCTAATGTCTTCATTTTTATATGGGCATGTTAGGACCGAGCATTATTCCAATTTGGGTATGATCAGTGTTTTCAGTAGAGGAATCATTATATTCCTATCCCTTCGTTTAAAGGTTCTCAGTATCTGCCCAGTTATAATGGGTGCGGCAAAAATAACGCCCTTTTTAGTTTATTCTCTTTTATTGAAGGAAATAAATCAATTACAGCATTTTAAGAGAACTAATAAGGTTTTTAAGAAAAATACAGCATTTTAAGAAAAATAATAAGTACTTTCTCAGTAAAAACTAAAAAATAACTGGAATTTAATTAATTTTGTGGTTGGCTCAATACACCTTAAAAAAGATGTACAATTATTAAAAGGGCGTTACTTTTGCCGCACCGGTATATTGTTGTCTTCCGCCCACTTGTAGATTCTGTTCATGTCGGTTTGTAGAGATCCTATATCTTCTGGGTGTCTTAGTTTTCTACTGATCTTTGTGTCATCGCCAAAAGATGTTACTGTGCTGTCTCTGGTAACGTCCTCATCTATGTCAGTTAGCATGATTATGAAGAGTAGTGGAGCTAATACTGTTCCTTGTGGTACTGAGCTGAGGACCTCTGATTCTGATGAAGATACTCCTTGTACTGTAACGACTTGCCGCCGCTCACTAAGGAAATTATATATGCATTTCCCTACTTTTCCTGTTATTCCCATATACTTCAGTTTATGTATTATGATTCCATGGTCACACTTGTCGAATGCTTTGGCAAAGTCTGTGTATATTACATCATAGTTTTCATTACTTTCCAGTGCATCAATAATGTTGTAGTGTTCCATTAGTTGTGATAGGCATGATCTGCCTGACCGAAACCTATGTTGGTTATTATCAATGAATTTTTTCTCAGTTTCCAAAAAGTCATAGATTTTCTGTCTAACTATTCTTTCAAATATTTTAGTGAGATGAGATGTAAGTGACACTGGCCTAGAGTTTTTGGCCTCGGATCAATCTCCTCCTTTATATATTGGGACTATGTTCGCGCTCGTCAGGATGCCATGTATTTCTCCCGTGTCTCGTGATCGTCTCCATATCCAATATATGGGCTCAGCGATTGCATTCTTGCAGTTTTTGATCAGTGTGGCGTTCCATTTATCCGGTCCTGCCGCTGAGTGTGCTTTTAGTTTCCCTATAGCTTGTGTAATGTTATCTGTCGTAAAGTCGAAATCCGTTATACTTTCCCCTGTAGTTCTTCTTCAAAGAACGCGTTTCTATCGCATATCAGTTTGTCAGTTTTTGGGATACTGAAAGATGATTCGTACTGAGTTCTTAATATTTCAGATACTTCTGTTAGATCATCAGATAAAGCACTGTCCTCGTTTTTCAAAGGTCCGATAGTCGCATGGTTTTCCGACTTCCTTTTTGCAAAATTATAAAAGTACTTCGAGTTAACCTTTATCGCTTCTATAGCGTCGTCTTCTCTTTTTCTGTATGCTTCTCAATTAGTTCTTGTATGACGCCATCGTACTCTGCAGTTTCTCATTTAATATTTTTCTGATGTTGTTATCTTTACAGTTACTTAATTTTGCAGTCACTCTTTTTCTCTTTCGGAACAATGACCTCTTTTGTCTCTCGAACCTGCTTCTCTTTCCTCTTTGTTGTATTTTTGGGACATGTCTTTCCACAATTTCCAGCGTCTTCTCCTCTAAAGTCATTAGCATCTCTTCCGTTATCTTGGTCTCGAAAATGGTTTTCCAATCTATTACTTCCATGCTGGATGTAACATCTTGCCAGTTTATAGCTTTGGAGTGAAAATTAAAAATTTCAAATTTGCTTCTTTCTGTTGTTCATGTTCTTTCCTTTCCTGTTGCTTTTATATTTTTATATTGTTGATTTTATATTGCTTATATATTGGTTCCTGTTGCTTTTATATTGGACCAGAATATGCGTTAGAAACGTAAATATTCTGCCAATTAAATCCTCTGCTGAAATGTCCTCTTCTACTGTGCTGTACTATAAGACAAATTATGTAATCTCACTAAATCATTCGAATGATAGAGGTAATGACGTAAAAGATGAATTTCTAGTAATTCTTATATATGGAAGCATCCAATTTAAAAGCTCCATGTCATCTTAATAACTAATTCTACTTTATCTTCGCTTCAAGTACACCTCCTGATCTTGCATAACGTGACTCTTTATTTCCAGAAGATATGATGTCACAAAGGTTGAAATAAAAATTAAAGAAATAGATTGTATTTTTAATATTTCGCGTAGTCTCCATCCGCACCAATTACAGCTCGGAGGCTTCTGTTCATGGATGCTACAAGGTTATTGCAAACAATGGGAGTTCTTCGTAGGTTCTCCCAAACCGAGCACGCAATATCAAAGGTAGCCATCACTATTTTCCGTCTACGCGAGAATTCTTCAACAAATAAAATACACGCCTGAGATCCAGAGCTTGTCGAGGTCAACTGAGCACGCAGGGCAGAGATATGACCGATTAGTAGCAGGAGTCACGTGACCCCTTTCATTGGTCATACAGTGGGCGCTGCTTAGATTTTTCCTGTACACACACAAAGGAGAAAATGAAACGCTAACTGCAACGTGATTTATTTTAAATAAATAAACATTTCGCCAACAAGTAAATAGCCTCTAATTCGTGCAGCATAACAAATACACGTAATAAATAAATAAAAATTTCGTCAACAAGTAAATAGACACACACACACACACACACACACATATATATATATATATATATATATAATATATATATATATATAAATAGATAGATAGAGAGAGAGAGAGAGAGAGAGAGAGCAAACATTCAAGGACCATGGTACCCAAAGGGTACAGTGTTGTAGGTGCCAGGCACCTGGTATCGTTTCCTGTAGGTGTTATGCCAAACCTTCGTGCCCCTAAGTTCCTTCACGCCCCCTAATTTCTACGACCAGGTGGGGTGGTTGGTCACCGTCATTACCATCGTCTTCTAAGCTCACCAGCTCTTTGAGCGATTCAAAGATTGACGATCTGGCGGTTGGCATGGTTAAGCGTGATGCCTTTAGCCTTCACGATGTACTTATACTCATCCCCCCACCCTCACGTACACCGTAAGTTTTTGGGCCTGTTGAAACAAAAGAATCAGCATATGCGATGTCTCCATTCTCATCCTTGATCTCATCAGTGAACTCTCCAAGGAATTCCCCAATAGGAGGCATATATTCACCTTCCTTCTCCGTGAATATCACACTATCTGTATCTGCGTACAGAACCCGCTGTCCGAGAGAATGCAACAGATGCCACAGCTTGATACGTGCGTAGGCTGTTGTGAAACTGGCTACAGGTATGTTTGTAACACGTGATGTATCTGTAACCAATTCGGTACAGTTGTACCTTATTATGTATATATTACCCACATTCACGATTCCATAACTTCTTTATCGTTGGCGTTCGCATAATCCCAGACTTCACTATAACTTTGAGCTAAATGTACATGTCCCTTGTCTGTATTCTGGGCAAACTTGCCCCAAAGACTATTTAGGCACAACTTTCCATTAAAGCGCATGCCCGGGTTCCTCACAATTTGGGCACGGTCAAGTTGTATCCCTTCACGATCATGGTAGCGTTGAATATACGCCGTTTTCTAATTTTCGGACTCAACTCCTCTTGGGTATCCTGAGGCTTCTACTTTATCCTTCAAAAAAGTATTTATATATGGTGTGAAAAGGTTTGGGAGCTTCTGAAACCTCCACACCTTATATATCTTCAGTATTCTGTACCCGTGGCGGAGGGCCAGGGACAGTTCAGGACTTGTATACACGCTTCTGATCTTCCTCTGGTTAATAAACGGCTAACGTGTCTTTAGGCATGAAGTTATTCTTGAATACAGTAGCACATAATGAGGCGATTGTGGATGCAGCTTGTAGTGGATCACAGTTGAAATGGTTTATGTACATCCTTCTAAAGGCTTGAAAGCATACTCTAAGTACACGTACGTCATTCACACAATAACGTTCACATTCATACGCTATATTGTAAGGGGTATCTTCATTAAAGCTGGTGTAGCAGCGGTCAAAATCTTCACGCTCTCTATCACTCATACATTCCTAATTAAAGTAACGTTTGGCGGGGTGGTGGACCGACATAATTTAAAGTGTCTTGGGTGAGGAATGTGTAAGGGAAGTACCCTTTTGAGACTTCGGTGCCTACGCCCACCACCTTGGGTAGCCTGGCTAATTTACAAGATATGAACAGCAGGGTGTCTTTAAACTGTACATTTCCCTTTATCTGCATCTGTATAAGTTTGTTCCCTCTTTTCATGGGATCACCCGTGAATACTCTGATGACTCGTGCCTAAGCAGCTCCTTGTAAAGGAACTGAGTGTCAACTTTTTCCGCATTATGGGAAAGAATATATACAGTAATTTTTTTTAACTGATCTGCCAACTTGACAATATAGTTCACAAGGAGTTTCACGGGGGAATCTCCTGCAGACGCCTTAAAAATGTTTGTCCGCTTCCACATTTGGGGCATTCATCACACTCAATGTTCATGCACACGTCACAAATAGTCTGACTTACGAGTAAATGCGGAAAAGCCTCTTTTGTTTCAGAGTTTGTGTAAGTTTCTATGTCATAATACACCGTTATACAGGGTTTATTTTTAGCTTGGCATCTTTCATATAACATACATGTTTTACACCGTCCGCCTTATATTTTTCATGACATGTAGAACAGTGAATTTCATCGCATTTGTGCTCAAACTTTCCCCAACTGTCCATTGTATGAAACATACCACACTCGGATATCCTTATTTTCCTGCACGTGCCATTCTATTTATGGTAAGCAAAACAGGTATTATTGAAAAACATGCACTTACATACATTACAGTCACGCTTCTCAGTTTCAACTACCCGACTTTCACACCTGGGGCTCTTACATTGGTCGCAAACCATGTGATACTCCTTACAATGCTTCAACAGATCATTCGTAAACTCGAGACACCCTTTACACAAATTGTGATGTCTTCCATATTTTAGGCTTTTATCATAGTTTACGTAAAGTTCTCTGATGCGTCTAATAGGAAGGTAAGTTGCTCCCACCAACCCTAAAACAAGTAGAGGCTTTGTACATTCCCTCACGCAGCTTTTAAATACATACGTTGTCCTACCATTTTGATCCAGACCAAACACAACAATCCTAACTTTCATTTGTTCTTCTACCTTCGTCAGCTCTTCAGGACCCATATTACAGTTAAAATCAAGATTGCAATCTGTAACTAGTTTCTGTGCTCTTTCCACGATTGCTTCCAGTCGGAAACTTCTAGACGCCTTGTTTAGCATGGTAAACATATGAGACAGGATTATAGCTATAAATCCGCAACCACGCTCGGAGTTTATGTGACGTCTGTAAATGGCCTGAAAATTGAAATTAAGTGTATAAGGCGTGGTCGTGCGCCCCAAAACACGGAATACGTAGTCAATATTTCAACCGTGAAGTTCTCCAAGCTAAACTTTGAACCACTTTGAGAAGCTTGCACAGAACGTGAAAGGATGTAGTCAACATTTTCTGCCACCAGGTGCCTGTAAGGTATTGCTATCCAGAACAGATCGCTATCCTCGCTATTTGGCTCAAGCCCAATGATACATCGAACAACGTTGCAAAGTCCTTGTTCGAAACCGTCCGAATACGCGACTCGGGATCATTCCTGACGTTGTAACGACTTCTAGAAGGTGTAGGGGTATTACACACATTTTGCATTAAGGTAAGAGATACACCGTTAGATGAATAACTCATTCTCTCTGTATAGATTACGGTCGCATTTGAAGGGGCTTGAAATGTTGCGGATGATGTATAAGGTTGGAGGTTTTCAGGACATTGTTCATCTGGTTCTCCCGATAATGAGTTTGTCGACGATGAATCTTGGTTGTCAAAGCTGAACGTGACGTTGAGCCTTGTTCGTTTAGCTTCCATACAGTACGTGGCCAGAGATTGGTCTTCAACAGGCCTAGCTCTTTTAACGCCTGTGGAGGTGTAGGGGTCTTGCTTGGCTGGTTGCTTGAGGGGTTACTTTAATAGTAGAGCCGAAGGGTCCGTGGTTATTCTTTCGACCCCACTTTCCGTCACTTGAGTATGTTGGTGGTAATGCATTTCGAGATCTTATATAGGGTTCGTCGTACGCTACTCTGGAAAAGAAGAGAAAATTAATGAATACGAGTTTCTTAAAAACATGCCATACAATAGTTAGATTCTCTAGAAAAATCAAATTCACAAAGCTATCAACATGTATTATAAGTAGCTTCACAGGTTTGGTAAATCTATGTTTACATATGCTTAGTAGAGTTATTAATGGCAGTAGCCTCATTAATGACAAAGTTGCGTCATTTTCAAATTCTGTACATGATCGTATATATATACACGAAGGGCGGTAGAAACTAAGTTTACACGGCGTATAATTTCGTAGCTAAAGGACCTACATTAATTAGGTTTGTATCAGGTGAATTCGTTAATCATTGTTGGCAACACTGCACGTCGATTCGGCTGCCATTCGGGTTACGAGTAGGATGTTGAGCAATCTGCTCTAGGTCATTCAGGAAAGCCAAAGGTGTTAGTGAACATTGAAATCTCCTAAAATGAAGATTTCAGCAATGGCGAGCGGAATAGAATGTATTCCACTTTGGAAGTAAGGTAGTTAAAGAATTTTAGATAGTCAGCAGAATTAGAAGAAATGGAAATAGCGCAGGTGTATTTAGTTTGAGATGGCATGTAAGCCGTAGCCAGAGGGTATAGAATTCGGGAGATCCGAGTTCGGAAATACGAGAACAAGTTAGGTCATTGCGTACATATACGCAGCATCCACCTTTGGAGCGAACCTGAGTATAGAGAAAGTAAAAGGGTATAGAAAAGGGGTTGCTGACAGTCATCGCAGGCATCTGAGCTTCAATGTGGAAAAGACGATGGGGTTTGGAGGAGGAGAGGTGGCGTTCAGCAGATTGAAAATTTGAGAAAAAGGCCACGAATGTTGCAGAAGTTTATGAAAAGTGAATCAGGCTGAAGAACAAGAACATCTCGAATGTGTGGTAGCAGATCCACCCCGCTACCCTGGTCTGTGTTCCCTGTATCGACAGCTGGGGACCAGAAGTGGGGACATTTAAGGTCCACTCCTCATGGGACTCCGAGGCTCTTGAAGTTGGCGCCTTTTTTAAATTTGAAAAGATTATGTAGTGTGTAAGATGCATGTACACTATATGAGTGAGGAAGAGGGAGAGGTGTGTTTGTGTTTGGGATTATGCTGGACTGCTCACACGGTAGATAAGCCACGGAAAATAATCAGCTAAGGAGGACAGTGACAGAGAAACTGGTCTTCCAGTGCTCCTCATCTTCTGTCTAATAGAGCCGAAAATATTTCTGTGTCAATCACTATACATCTGAACCAAATGCGGCTGGTCTTAAAACAGGAAGAGGAATAGGAATGTGGAAGGTGGATTCTCCGGTATAGAGATGTATAGACAGATTATTCAATTTAAAAGGTCTTTGATAAATTAATGGAAAGAGGGAGCGACAGTACAATTTCGCTGAGAAATATTGTAATAGTAACACAGTGACCCCCAGGATTGTGAAAGTAACCAGGTTTGAGCATGGGTTTTGAGGTTTATCAAGAGAAAAGATGGTAAATGAATTTACCTGAATGACAAAAAGAATGGGTAGAAATAAAGCTGATGGAGAACTGTTTGAAAGAACAGAAACAATACTGACTTTTGTAAAGAAGGGGGCATGTATAAAGGGCTGGTAAAAATGACTCTGTGTGTGTATGTATGTTATATATATATATATATATATATCAGTCAACCTTTTATGGCTCAGCAACGTTGATGTGTTGCATGAGAGTTTTGGAATCTCCTACGGAGTGAGGGTTTGGCGCTCATTCTCTCCATCGAAGTTCAATGTACATACATACAATGTACATGAGAGTTTTGGAATCTCCTACGGAGTGAGGGTTTGGCGCTCATTCCCTCCATCGAAGTTCAATGTACATACTGCTGACTCACGATTTGTGACTGATTTATAAGTTGAATGTAGTATACAAGATGTGAAGATGGCTGTTTTGTTCTAGGGCTCTAATACAGAGATATCAGATCCTTCTGTTAAAGACTTAATGCGTCTCTTGAAAGCTGACGAGTTACGCTTGCAGAACCGCAGTGTTCTTTCAACGTTGCAAAGCTAAGGACTTCGATCTCTGTACGGAGAACTCTAGTCATTCTTCCAGTATCAGCCCCAGAATGAGAATTGAAACACTAGAATATGTACAAGAATTTAAATGTCTAGGGTCGAGCCAGCACCAGCTCTTTGAGTAATTAGCCACGTATAAGAAGTTTGCATAGAGCTAAAGTTGCTCTCCTTCAAACATGCACATATATTTACGGACATCGGTACTGAGTGATGTGTATAAAAATGTACCTTTATAATCCTACATGCGTTGTTCGATCTCACAAGTGATTGTTAATCACAACACCCGACGATATATATATATATATACATATATATATTAGGGTGTTTCATAAATTAAAAGTTTGGAAAAATTTTAATCCACATGGATCCCCTTGTTCCATTTGCTGAGGAGACTGATAAACCGAAGTATTAATTCAATAGTTTAAAGTTTACGGGTCCCCAGTTTGATGCTCTGGCAGATCATAAACGGAAAAAATTAAACAAAAATCTGTCAATGAATTTTTATTCAACAAACGAGTACCATTTCACTACACATTTCACAAAGATACAAAAAACATAACCACTTCTTGCGAATCATTTGTCCATGAAATCCTTCTTGGTTTTATTCGGGTATTTCGCCCTATGCTGCATCACAGTTTTGAGCAAATACTGCTTCTGCTCTTCGTTCTTCGTCAGAGAACAGTTGAACTCTTTGGTGAGCGCGATGGCTCTTTCGGCCCGATCGTTGACGACAGAGATTTTGTTAACAGTTGCCGCTGCTTGCTTGAAGCCCTCTACTTCAGTCCACTCGGCAACTGGCTTTTTCAAGAATTCTGTGTCCAAGTCGAATGCATGGAAGAAAGCCATCGTCTTTCCTGTCATGAACTCCGCCAGGTGTTTCGAGGCAAGATTCCTGACGTTCTTCCCTTGGGGTCGCTTGAGTTCCTTTTTCGATGCGGGCTTACCCAAACTGACGACCATCTGAGCCTTTTCTTCATCTGCCACATCTGCGTCGAAGAACGCCATGGCAATAAGAGTCTCAGAGATGTACCATAGGTGTCGAGACATGGCTTCTTGCGCAGCGTTAACACACGAATATCCCGACATGGCAAAGGCTTCCGCGTCACGCAGAAATTCCAGATCAACTGCGGCAGCCTTGCTTGAGGTTGCAGCACGAGTCCAACCTCGGATGTAGACGAGGGACACGAAGAGACCTACGGCTGTCAGAGCTTCCAACTCGTGACTCGACATCTTGAACTGCTTCTTCAGTAGAATTACTTTCAAGGAGTAGATGGCTATCGCCATCCATCGAGCGTGATGGTAAGCGCCAGGGGCTCTGAGAGGGAAATTCACCACTTTTGCTTCTCCCAGGAAGATGAGAACCAACTGTAGCAGTTCCTTGTAGTCATCGCGCTGATGCGACGTGCTCACCATCCCTCTCACCAGCAGGACTGACTTCTCCCTCAGTTCCCTCATAGAGTCATTGGCTTGAGCAAAATCGTACGGCCGCACGTCCAACCGGTCGATGAACTTCCATTGTGCCTGAAACCTCTTGAAAACGGGTATATCGGGGCCACTTGAAGGGCCGTATGCACGCTTGAAGACGGAGCTGAGGATGACTTCATAGATGTGATGCCGACAGGGGAAGTACATGAGTTCTCTGCCAAGACCTTTCTCAATCAGGACGCAGGCCCCGATATGAATCCTGGTGTTCGACGCTGTCGTGTCGAAAGACAGTCCCCGCACGCGCTCTTCCATCCTGTGTTCCTTGACCAAATCCAAGCAAACTCGCGCTATCTTCTCGCCGGTTCCGGACGTCACCTTAGGAACGCCGAGCAACTTCTCCTTGCCGTCGCCAGAGACGAGGACGGCGATCCGGTCAACGCTCTCCTTCCATTGCTCATTGTCAGGTAGGAGCTTACCGTCCCAATGCAAGACAAGAGGCTGACCAGGACAAACTTCGTCGGATTGATAACTTTCAGCAGCCACCTTCCTGAGAGCCTTGCGTGTGCGGTACATGGTACTGGCAGAAATGGACAGTTCATCCAAGTCAAAACCTAGTGATTTAGCCGCTGCAGCGTACGACATAGCTGAATCGCGGTACGAAATATTCAGCCGATCGTAGGTAGTCGTCACATCCTGTGAGATCAGATTCCTGCGTCGCTCTTGGTATTTCCCTTGGAGGAGGATGGAAAAACTTCCACGGTTGGGTCAACGACATCTGAGTCAGTCTCTGACGAAGTTGAAATCACTAAAGCCCCCGTATCTTCTGCAGCTCCTTGTTCCTTCCTGGCCTTCTCCTGTTGTTCCTTAATCTTGTCCAGCCTCTTCCTTTTCCTAATCTCCTTATAGTGAAGCTTCATGTCAACAGGGCCCATGCTGCAGGAATTTGGATCTTCACGCTGCATGTCGAGAAAGTGGATGTCCTCCTGATTCTTCATCATTTCCTTAGCCTGTGAATGAGCAATGTCCATGATCTCCTTCGCTATTGCCTCCTTGAACATCGCCTCCTTCACTCGGAAGGACTCTGCTTTATGTGACTTGTGCTTCACAAGCCGGTCGTATTCCTTGAGAAGGGATTCCATCTTCCTCAAGGCCGAATCTCGACGCATCATGGGGATTCTCGCTCTCTCCCAAAATATGAGACAGGCATCCAGGCACAGGTTCAGGCATTTAGTACGTCCAAATTTTTGCTCCTTTTGGTGGTAAAAGTACTTTTTGAGTACTTGCAACTGAGTTGGAAGGCCACTTGATGTGATGTTCGCATCCGTCTGGCCAATAAGAAACACTTCTGTTTTCGCTCTGGTAGACACCTGGAAAAGAAAACAAACTAAATAATTCCACAGAAATAATTTCACATCGTAATTAATTTCATTAATTAAATAAAGAAAAGCAGTAACTGGGACTCGAACCAGTGTCATAGCCGTTTGGCAGCATCGCTCAAGTCGGCGTACACAGCACGCTATCCACTACACCATCTAGGGAGTGGATAGCGTGCTGTGTACGCCGACTGAGCGATGCCGCCAAACGGCTATGACACTGGTTCGAGTCCCAGTTACTGCTTTTCTTTATTTATAAAACTGATACGTGTACACTACGTTCTCTTTGACAATTCATTAATTAAATAAATTTCAATACCGCAGTAAAATTACATTAATTAGTATCATAAATAATTACCAGCTTAGTTGTCCAATATGCAACAGACTAATTAATTTCATGTAATATTAATAATAAATATCACTACCACAGTAAAATGACAGAAATTAAATAATAATAAATTTCAATACCACAGTAAAATGAGATAATTAGTAGCATATATAATTACCTCCATAGTTGTCCAATAGGCTATACAACACGAACCGCTCAAGTGACGAAGAAAACCGTCTTCACTGCAGGCAGGCGAGAAATGAACTGACAAAAAGTCGTCAAAGTTGGGGACCTCTAAATGCAGCGCGATCTGGTTCAAACTTGCACAAACGTGTTTTCTTGTTCTTTAGAATACGGAGAAACGTGTGGATTAAAACTCCAAGCTCATTTTTATTTTACCCTATAGGTATGAAACACCCTAATATATATATATATATATATATATATATATATATATATATATATATATACCTTTCAAAGGTTCCGCGCGATGATTCCTCATTTCACGAAGGTCAGGTTTGTCGCCCCCTTCTTTCGAGTTGGCATGGTAAAATAGTGTGTTGGTTTCTTGTACTCTCCACCTCATATAGCCAGGTATGCCCGGCTCATCGGGGATTGTTCTGAACCAGGCGTCTAATCTTCTTTTGAAGATGTCCACTGCAACACCACTCGTGTTCCTTAGGTCTTTAGGCAGCTGATTAAACAGTTTTGGTGCCCTCATAACAAAACTATTTTCTTTCAGGGTTAAGAATGTTCCCTGTCTCGCCTTTAATTTGGGAATATGTGTCAATTTGGGAGGTGAAAATTAATTTTTGCCAATTCCTTCACTGAGGGGTTTTAAAAATATGTTTTTGGATGTGAAGAATTCAAATCTGCTATTATTTTTGTGATTGCTCAACACTTAGCTTGGTAAATCTACGTTTGATTAAAAAGCACATAAATTGCTCTCGGAAAACAACATTTTTTAATTTTAGCTTCTCAAAATGTCAGGTAATGCTATAAAAATTTTAGTTTCTCTGCATAAAACATATCCTTAGTAATCAATAAAACATATCCTTGTAATCATAAAACAACATTAGAAAGTAATGACATCAGTAAAAAAAATATTTAAACAAGTTTCATCAAGTCTTGCTTTGATTCGTTCTTGGACATCAGCCGCCGACTTGCTTCTTGGCCTCTGATATAGCCCTCACGTTTCTCATGTGTATACACCCTGCCTGCTGCCTCTGTGACTTGTTTCACACACCTCTCTATGACTGAGCATGACAGGCCACTGTGGAACTTGCATAGGCTTGTCAAAGAACTTCTTTACTTCCGCTGTAGTCAGTTTACATGTCAAAGGAGGTTCAAATACCCGTCAGACCAGTCTGTCAGCTCCAACACGAAGAAGCACTGGGATTGATGGAAGGTGTCTTCCTGGACGTACAGAAAGATCTCCAAGTGTGTCATCATCTCCACCCCCTCATGTCAACAATCTTTTGGACACCAGCTCTTCTCTCCTCACTGTCATCTGAGCACAAGAGTGTCTGGATTATCATTTCGCTGAATGCATACCATGCTGAGCGCTTGATGGTTGGCAAAACAGCATCCACTACAGCCTTCTTTTGCAGCCTAACTAGCCGCAGCTGAAACAAGATGTGGCGTGGGCCTTCCACCCAAGAGTGTTTTACTTTGATGTTGAACCAACAGGGGTAGTACACACCAACAATGTATTCCACTATCAGTCTTAAGTTGTTGAGGGTTTTGCCTTTAAGGCCATGTTTTGAAACCCATATGCGACAAAGCCTGTTTGCTGTTGTCAACCACCTTGAATGGCTCACTGGACCAATTTCAAGAAGGGCCAGATCTGTGGGAAGTTCTCCTGTCCTTATGGCCTGTGTGATCCTATACCCGTACGCTTGATCAGTGAGAGATCCTTTACGACATTGTCACTCAGTGAAGTAAGAGGCTCTCCAATTGAGAGTTTGGTGAATGAAGGATCAATTTCAAGTTCGGTTGCAGTGTCTAGCATCTTGCCAATGTTACCTGTCCACTTGTTGTTAGACAAGGTCTTCCCATCCAGTGCTGTGATCAAGTGTCGCAGGGGTAACTCGTTAGTGTGGAGGGCACAAACCAACCAGATCAGCTTACGGCAAAGCTTGACCTCTACCCAATGCATGGAACCACCCTCCCAGCCAGTGTTAATATTTGTAGAATCACCTCCAATGGCCTGCAGGCTTTTATCAATGCCCTTCTTCTTCATGAAATCTACAAGATTATCAGCAATAACTTCAGCAGGTTTTTTTCTCGTTGAGCCTTTCTCAGGAGTGAAGTGGTAGAGATATCTTCCACCTGGCCCACTGCACACAGAATAATGCTCTTCTTTGATGATGCTGGGGAACTGACGATCTGAATTGTCTGCTTTCAGCATAACTTTAGTTGTATCTTGACGGCCGTCAAAGAAGATGCAGTCAATTTCACCCTTCTTACAAAGATCATCAAATTCCTGATCCAGGGATCTCATAACTTTTTCTTGGGCCCTCTTGACTTTATTGTGATCAACTACAAGTCTCTTGTCTTCTTCAGTGATCAAGCCAGCATCCATAAAGGCAGCAGTGGTGATGGCAGCTGTGGCACGCAGGCAGTGGCGGTCCTAACTTACATGACGCCCTGGGCGAACCTCACCTTCAGCGCCCCCCCCCCCCTGTTCGCCAACACACACACATTCGAATCCCCCCAAAATAAAGGACAGACATAACTCTTTCACAAAATAACTTTTTATTGGACTAATTGTTGGAACTTCAGAACCAAAACAAAGACTCAAATTTCTGAATTTTACAAATCCTTCATCACGTAAATAGAATAACTCACTTAAGAGAATGTAATTATGATACTATGAACAGGAAAAATACAAATTAAATTGCACAACTGCCATAAATAAACTAGAGAATCAAATTTCTAAATTGTACAAATGCTCTATCACATAAATAGAATAAGACACTTAAGAGAGGGTAATTATTATGCTACACTTTGAACAAGAAACAAAATAAATTGCACCACAGCACAACTGCCATCTAAAGCCTGACTCTTCTTACCTTCCTTGATGCAAAGTCATTGATCTTTTATTATTTATTTTATTTTATTTTTTATTTTTATTTATTTCTTTATTTATTTATTCTTATTTTTATTTTTATCTTTTTTGCAGGCGCTCATGCCGCCCCTCCACAAATGCCGCCCTGTGCGGCTGCCCATATTGCCCATATGAGGAACCGCCACTGCACGCAGGCCAACACCATATCTGATGCTATGCATAGCAACATTAGGTATTTCTAATGTGTTGTACTCTGGCTTTTTATTGGAAGTTGAAGACGTGCTTGGTATTTCTAATGTCACTTCATAACTTCCATCCTTTCCATCTTGATCATCAGCTATTTGTTCTTCATTTTCATCATCAGAGAAAATTATTTCATTTGATGGCATTGAAACATCCTGCTTACTTGTCTGCTTATATTCAGCAAGCCTTCTTCTTTCGTCTTCTTGCCGCTTCTGCTTTTTGACTTGTCTGTTGTGCTCAGGTTGATCTGGCAAGCCAATCTGATGTGGTCCAATAGAACCAGACTTGTCTCTCTGACCTTTAATGAAAGCAAGTTCCTTCACAGGGATCTTCATCTCCCTAGGGCATGTACAGTTAATGTGAGTTTCGTTTTTGCAACCAGCATCTGCAAGGCAGCCAAATTCAGAGCAGAGAACAAGTTTACACTTGCAACTGAGGATGTCAAAAAGCTTGTCAAGTTTTGCAATGAAAGCCTCTTTGACATGTAGTTTTCCTCTCCCAAGAGATATGTTTTTGGCCTGCTCCCAGCTCTCTTGGATCTTGTTTAAGATTGTGACTCGTGAATTTACAACGGGGGCTACAAAAGAACTGTTTGCTCGTTCCCACTTTTCAAGCACTTTAGGGTAAATGTCCTTTGCAAGACTGGCTGCTGGGTAGTTTCTCACATCCTCACCACTTTGTTCTCTTAGCAGTAGCCCATATTTCAGAACGTCTCGCAGAGTTGAGTTCAGAGGGCAACAACTCTCTACCAGTTCCAATTAGGTTGCTCATATGTGTGAATGTCCCCAGTCTTGTCCTTTTAGAAGCCATTGTAGGTCAATTCCCACTGGTTAGGATGGTAGCACTGACGGACAAGTAATCTTCAGCACACTGATGAATATGTTTCAACCTGTGAAATAAGCAAAAACAGCAGTGCATTATATATACAGCATATATAATTATTAATATAATAATTATTATATAATTCCACAAAAAAGTCAAAAGTCACTATTTTTATGTAGCTTCTTACCAAGCAAAACTAAATTATATTAAATTAACAAAAATATCTTTAGAATTCCTAAGTCATGCTGCAACTTTTTAGCACCCCTCATATTTGGAATTTGAAAGTTGAAAAATTCGACACACCCTAATTATGACACAGTCTTCCTTTTCTACTTTCCACCGTTGTTCGGGGAGTTACATGGTTCAGAGTAAGATTAGGGACTAGTTTCTCCATTATTTTCCAAGTGTAAATAATGGTGTATCTCTCTCCTTTCTACTGAATATAGGTTTAGTTCGCGTAACCTTTCCCAGTAATTTAGTTCTTTGCATCCCTTGATCATGGCTGTAAAGCTTCTCTGAATCCCTTCTAGCTGTTTAATGTCTTCTTTTTTATATGGGCATGTTAGGACCGAGCAGTATTCCAATTTGGGTATTATCAGTGTTTTCAGTAGAGGAATCATTACATTCCTATCCCTTCGTTTAACGGTTCTCAATATCTGACCCGTTATTCTCTTTGCTCTGTTTACTGATATCTTATTTTGTTTCAAATTTCGCATCATGTCATTACAACCCCCTAAATCTTTTGCTCTAGAATTTCTCTGAATTTCCTGTCCATTTGGGATATAATATTCCATGGATTTTAGGTCTTCTCTTTTTCCGTACCATAACAGCTAAAATTTCTGTGTTAAACTTCATATTGTTGTCTTCCGTCCACTTGTAGATTCTGTTCATGTCTGTTTGTAGAGATCCTATATCTTCTGGGTGTCTTAGTTTTCTACTGATCTTTGTGTCATCGCCAAAGGATGTTATTGTGCTGTCTCTGGTAACATCCTCATCTATGTCAGTTAGCATGATTATGAAGAGTAGTGGAGCTAATACTGTTCCTTGTGGTACTGAGCTGAGGACCTCTGATTCTGATGAAGATACTCCTTGTACTGTAACGACTTGCCGCCGCTCACTAACGAAATTATATATCCATTTCCCTACTTTTTCTGTTATTCCCATATACTTCAGTTTATGTATTATGATCGCTTTGGCAAAGTCTGTGTATATTACATCATAGTTTTCATTACTTTCAAGTGCATCAATAATGTTGTTGTAGTGTTCCATTAGTTGTGATAGGCATATTTGCGTGACCGAAACCCATGTTGGTTATCATTAAATTTTTTCTGAGTTTCCAAAAAGTCATAGATTTTCTGTTTAACTATTCTTTCAAATATTTTAGTGAGATGAGATGTAAGCGACACTGGCCTATAGTTTTTGGTCTCGGATCGATCTTCTCCTTTATATATTGGAACTATGTTCGCGCTCTTCAGGATGCCCGGTATTTCTCCCGTATCTAGTGATCGTCTCCATATCCAATATATGGGCTCAGCGATTGCATTCTTGCAGTTTTTGATCAGTGTGGCATTCTATTTATCCGGTCTTGCCACTGAGTGTGCTTTTAGTTTCCCTATAGCTTGTGTTATATCATCTATCGTAAAGTCGAAGTCAGTTATACTTTCCCCTTGTAGTTCTTCAAAGAACGCGTTTCTATCGCATATCAGTTTGTCAGTTTTTGGGATACTGAAAAATGATTCGTACTGAGCTCTTAATATTTCAGATACTTCTGTTAGATCATCAGGTCCGGTACTAGTGTCTCCGAGCAACTGATACAATGAGCAAACCAACCAACCAACCACCAACCAACCAGATAAAGCACTGTTCTCGTTTTTCAGAGGTCCGATAGTCGCATGGTTTTTCGACTTCCTTTTTGCAAAATTATAGAAGTACTTTGAGTTAACCTTTATCGCTTCTATAGCGTCGTCTTCTTTTTCCGTATGCTTCTCAATTAGTTCCTGTATGACGTCATCGATACTCTGCAGTTTATCATTTAATATGTTCCTGATGTTGTTATCTTTACAGTTACTTAATTTTGCAGTCACTCTTTTTCTCTTTCGGAACAATGACCTCTTTTGTCTCTCGAACCTGCTCTTTTTCCTCTTTGTTGTATTTTTGGGACATGTCTTTCCACAATTTCCAGCGTCTTCTCTAAAGTTATTAGCATCTCTTCCGTTCTCTTGGCCTCGAAAATGGTTTTCCAATCTATTACTTCCATGCTGGATGCAACATCTTCCCAGTTTATAGCTTTGGAGTGAAAATTAAAAATTTCGAATTTGATTCATCAGCTAGAGCTAGTAGCATTTTTACCTGCTCCTGGTCGTCCCGTGTGCCCCCCTTGTCCTGGTGTACACATACATTTTTTCCTATCCTTTTATATCTCATGAATGGGAAATTAAAATCACCACAGAGAAAAATATTTGGGGTTGGAGAGTGTAGCTCTTTTATTCAGTTTCTTACCTCTGTAATGGAATCTGAAAATTTTGAGGATGGCGTGTTTTGGGGTCTGTACATTAGAATTAGTACCAAATTTAATTTTTCAACTTTTGTTGCTAAACATTCTACGTAACTGTTTGAGGTACTTAGTAATTTCTGACATATGCCTTTCGCGTGTGTAAATAGCACATCCTCCTTTACGTCTCACTGTTCTGTCGGCTCGGAGGATGTTATAGTTTTCAATTTGTATTTCTTTTTTGTCAAAACAGAACTCACAATTTTCACAGTTCGCCTGGCAGTCCTTTAGATGAGTTTCCGTGAGGCATGCAAAGTCTGCTCCGGCTTCTTGCATGAGTCGTTTCAGGTATAAAACTTTGTCTGGGGAATGATTTGATTTAAGTCCCTGAATGTTGACTAGGATTATTTTTATTTTTTCTCTATCGTTTTCGCATACAGGTGGTTCAGATTCGTTTTCCAATGGTGGTGCCGGTTTCGTTGCCTTGTGGTCCTCCGAGAATTTGCCTCTTTTTACCTTTGTCGGTACCTGTTGTCCGGATAACGCATGAAGTGTCTTTGTGCGTGCCTTCTGTCCGGTTCTCGGATTCCTATATTTGTCAGCTGACTTTGTATTTGCTGCATAGTATTTAGCAGCTGAATTGTGTTGGCTACGTCTAAAAAATTGGTACCCTTCTTTGATGTTAATTTTTCCTGTTCACCCGTTGCGTTCTTTTGAGGGTGGTGGTAACGGCATTTTTGTCCGTATTTGCACTTCCCATATCTTGCGTAGGTGTTGCAGACCGTAAGATGTGGGATGTGCATAGATGCATTGCCCAACCCGATATCTGCAGTTCCCTTTTGCGTAGTATTTACATACGATATTTTCTACGCTTCTACTTCTTTTCTTATTATTTTCAAAGTCCTTAATTTTGGTATTATCATTAGTTTTCTTTGGCTGATTATTTCCTGCGTTTTTAGTTATTATCTTTTTATCATTTCGCTCGTTGGACAGTTTTACTACCTCGCAACTTTTACTTATTTCTTTTCTTTCATCTATGTCTTCATTCCGTATTATATTGTTTATATTGTTATTCGTTATTATATTGTTATGCGTTATTATACTGTTATTCGTTATTTCGTCCTCTCTCATATCCACCCGGTTTTCCGTTGGGACATTTCCGGATTCTTGTGTCCCCATTATTTCATTCCTTTTTGTAACACTCGAGTCTGCTATCTCCATTTCTTTAAATACCGCGAAGGAGTTTACCGTCTGTGTACATGCGCCACACAGAAAATTGATCTCCACGATCTTTTTCGCATTCGAGACAAGAGTTATTTCCCTATCATCCTCATTCATGCAGATAAAGTCTTGCAGTTTTTGACAGAAATTGTATCGTATTGCAGCTTTTTCAGTTGTTTCCAGATTACCCAAATTGCAGATTAAGTGAGAATTTGGACCCATGGCAATGCTATTCATTAATTAGCGTAAAAAGAAATACCCACACAAATTCTTTATTTATTTTTTTCCTTTCTTTCTATTTTCTTTCCTTTCGATGGTCGAGGGTTTTCTGACCTTTTTTTCCTGCCTTGTTTCAAAATTTCTCGAATGCCAACCGTATTACGTTTTAAATATATACGTTAAAACTGGTGATAATTTATGTAAACTGTATTGCACTTTCTTAATTTTAATGAATTTCACTTTATAAATTATATTCACGGATTCCCTGATACTTTATACACTTTCGGGTGTAAACAGAATAAACCAACGAGTTGTTTATTCCCTTCTTATTTGGGTGTTAATACAGAGAGAGACACAGCACGTCCATTCCCCACATGGTACAAGCAAATATATATATATATATATATATATATATACTAGTATATTATTATTATTGTTATTATTATTATTATTATTCATGCACAAGAAATATCCTGGAATCGAACATCTAGAGCAGTGGTTCCCAACCTTTTTTAGGCCAACACCCCCTTAGGTCCATCAATATTTGCTGGTGCCCCCTCATAAAGCTAATAATATAACAGGATAAGTTATAATTGTTATAATGTTATAATGTTTCAGACCAACAAAGACCCTAGGATCCACTCATGGCTGGTCTACCTAACTGTGTTCGTAATTGTGTATTGTGCATGTCCTCCGTGGCGGCGGAGGGGACCTACAATTTTACGTGGGTTCCGAACCACAAAGCTTTAATTTTACTACCTTAAACTATACCCAATCTAACAACATCTGCGTCTAATCGATTTTTAAACATGTTTATAGACGTGCTACTAATTACTTCTACCGGCAAACTATTCCAGCTATTTACTATTCTATGCGTAAAAATGTTTTTGGTAACTGCTGTCTCGAACCTTCTACTTGTCAACTTACACCCGTTATTTCTAGCCCTATTATATTGAGATATTTTGAAAAAGCTATCTCTATCTACGATATCAAACCCATTCATAATTTTGAAAACCTGGATTAGATCACCCCTTAGCCTCCTAGTCTCGAGTGTACTCAATTTTAACTCCTTAAGCCTATCCTCGTACGACTTTGACCTAAGCGACGGAATCATCTTACAGTAGTTGCTCGTCTTTGAACTCTTTCGAGTTTGTCTATATCTTTTCGCGTATGCGGATTCCAAAATTGGATCGTGTACTCCAAATGGGGTCTAACTAATGATTTATAAAGAGGAACTATAATATCGCGCAATTTGTACTCAAAATTCCGAGCTATAAAACCTACCACTTTGTTCGCTTTATTCACCGCTGCTGTACTTTGTTTCGCTACTTTTAAATCACCAGTGACTATAACTCCTAAATCTTTTTCCTGCTCTACGCTTATTAACTCCTTCCCTGACATGCTATACGCAAAATTACCGTTACGCGAACCTATATGTAAAATTTTGCACTTATCGACGTTAAATCTCATTTGCCATGTGACTGACCAATCAACGATTTTATTCAGATCTTCCTGGATTTTACCTCTATCTTCGTCATCCGCAAACTTTGAAACAGTACTGACTAGGCCGACATCTAAATCGTTAATATATATAAGAAAAAGCAAGGGGCCCAATACAGAACCCTGAGGAATGCCACTCGCTACATTAGCCCAACGCGACTCCGCTCTATCAACGACCACCCTCTGTTTCCTACCTCGCAACCACTCTTCTATCCAATTTATTACTACACCCCTGATTCCATGAGCCTTAGTTTTTTCAATGAGTCTTTTGTGCGGTACGGTGTCAAGCGCTTTTTGAAAATCTAAATACACTACATCAACCTCCCGATAACTATCGTAAACGTCAACCACGCTTTGAAAAAATTCTAAAAGATTAGTTAAGCAAGATTTGTTTCGCCTAAAACCGTGCTGCGTATTATTCTAAGTGTTCGACTATACGATACCTAATTATTGATTCCAGTAGCTTACCTACAACAGACTTTAAACTGATTGGCCAAAATTTCCTGCCGCACCTTTATCGCCTTTCTTAAAAATAGGTGTTACGTTTGCTAACTTGAAATTATCTGGTACGCACCCCTCAGAAATAGACGCATTAAAAATCGTTGTTAGCGGCACAACAATGCTATCTTTTAATTCTTTTAGTAGTATGGGATATATGGAATCCGGTCCCGGTGATTTACACATTTTCATTTTATCAATATAACGCATTACCCCACCTTCACTAACCACAATATTATCCAAAATATTACCATTATCAAAAGGTATTATGTCTATGACCGTAGGGATATTCGTTACATCTTCTATAGTAAAAACTGACGTAAAAAATTCGTTTAACAAGGTAGCCATTTCCTTGTTTTCATAAACTAGCTCTCCGTTAACATTTTTCAAAGGCCCTAAGACACTTTTTACTAGATTTCTATTGTTGACGTATTGAAAGAATCGCTTGGGGTTTTCTTTACCGTCACGAGCTATAGAGATTTCAAATTCGCGCTTGGACTTTTTTATTACACTTTTCGCTTCACGCCTTAGAGATATGTAGTTGTTTCGTAACCACAAATTGTCTTTATCGCACTTATGTAGCCTATAAGCCCTATCTCTACTCTTTATAATGTCTCCTAGTCTAGAAGTAAACCACAAGGGCTTGTTGCTTACTTTCCCACGCTTAATTTTGTACAGTACACATTCCTCATTTATAGTCCTAAATACTGTTTCAAACGATTCCAACATTAGTTTTGCGTTGGAGATCCCCATTACGTTTCCCCAATTGACGTGTGACAATTTATTTCGAAATTTACAAAAGTCTGCGTGCTGGAAGCTAGGAATTTTAGTCGAGTTAGCTGGTTTCGAGTGACTTACTGAGAGGACAAACTCTACCATATTGTGATCGCTATTGCTTAACGGTTCTATTACTTGAAGATCAGTGATTAGCCTATCATCCGTAGTTATTACTAAATCTAAAATACTGTCCAACCTCGTAGGTTCCCCAACCTTTTGAATAAGAAAGCTATCCTCGAGAAAATTAACTAAACGATTACCTTCCGCGTCTCCCTGCATTGTATCGTAATTCACGTTGGCGCAATTAAAGTCACCCATAACTTAAGCCTGCTCACTACCTATTATTCTCTTTAGTTCACGATATAACGCTTCGTCCGTATCAGCTGTTTGATTAGGGGGCCTATATATAACCGCAGCAACAAGTTTGAAATCGTTCAATTTAAGTTCTGCTATAGTCGAATCTATCGGTTCTGGAATTGTGCGCTTTACTTCTATAACGTTCGCAATATTATCTTTAATATACAACATAACACCGCCTCCTCGCCTACCTGTTCTGTTTTTAACAAAAAGTCTATAACCTCTAATTTGATACTCCCCTACAAAGTCACGAGTGTCAGCGCTAAGCTATGATTCATTTATCGCAATTAAATCATAGTCATTACAAGCAATTAAAGAAAAAAAATCGTTTCTTTTATTTCGTTGGCTACGAGCATTTAAGGATAGAACCTTCAAATTGTTTGTAATTGCGACACCTTCGCGAGCGCAGGGGAAATTTGTGGAAATTACGCTGGGACCGTTCGAGTTACGGCAGCATGAAAAGAAGAGACAGTATTATGAAATAGTCTTCCTAAGCGCGCAGCTCCAACGTCATTAAGATGAAGTCCATCTCCGAGGAAGAAGTCCCTCCTGCCGTAGAAACTGTTCCAAAAATTCGCAAAATGCACTCCTTCCTGTTGGCAAGGAGACTTTAGGTTATTGTTGATATAGGTCGCCTTGCTGCAGAAACCGCTACGTTTGATAATTCGAGGAAGTATACCTGTTAAAACAATCTTATTAGTTTTTCCTTTAATCGCTCTAGTAAGTCCCTGTACCTAGCCAGCAGTTCTTCCGATCTAGAATTTAAAACGTTATTAGTACCGACATGAATAACATACGTTGTGTCCTCAGAGGTATCGTCTGTAAAATGGTCAACACTATTAGTTATATCCTCCACCCTTGCAATTGATTTATTAATAGACGGTAGCAATTTTACAGTTTCCTAGCGCCCCCCTAAGATTCTCAAATGCCCACTGGGGGACGGTGGCGCCCATGTTGGGAACCACAAATCTAGAGTAAGATGTTCTTCAAAACCTATCCTGAAAGATAATGATTAACAGTTAACATGCTAAAAAAGTTTTAAAATACTCAGAAAGTGGTAAAGGGTGTGAAGTATTAACCAACCTTCTGCTGCAGAGTTCGCATAATGAATGAATTTTTCGACTAGAATCTGGGTTTAAATACCCTTCATCTCTCTGTGTAGCAGTACACAGATAGTTTCCAGAGTTTGCTATAATTTCAATTCGTTGTGTACTTGCACACGTATTTTGACTAATGCTTACCAACAGATTTCATAGCTCATTGATGAGAAAAACGAATGATTTTTATGTCTGTATCCATGTATCTTTACAGCGATGATAATTAAGGCTCTTCCCTCAACGTACAGATAAGCATATCCAGCAACTTATATTCAATTCGTTTTGAAACGAATTATAACGTTATGGAAATTTTGCAATCCTTTGACCATTTGCATAATTACGGCAAGCTGCTGAAAATATGTTTAGCAAGCTAATGAAGAGAAATGATATTAATCGGTGATACTAATTGCTTACAGGTAATATTTTAAATTTATAGAATGAACATAAACAAACATATTTAATTTAGAACCCTCCCCTCAGTAAACCAAAATTCCGTTTTCTGTATTGCAGATGTGTGTGAAGAAAATGGTTTTTGCATCACTTAGGGTAACGCTACTAAGTTGAATCTGATGGTCCTATAATTATTAACTGAAAAGAACATTAATTTAACTATTCGTCAAAAAAATAATAAATTAAATACAGTAGGAATAAATTGTCGATTTTCATTTCTGAGTAAAAATATTTAAAATATATTCTCTAATGTTACATGAACATGAAAAAGTGTTTTGAAATTAAATTTTTACATTTGCTGCACTATAAAAGGTGACGTGCTTACAGCTGGTATCTCTGAATATGAATACATAATAATAGCTAGTAGATAATTTATGGTCAATAATTAATTATGGTAACAATAATAATAATAATAACAACTATTTCTCGTTAGAGATAAAGCACTAGAAAAATTGCATACGTTTAAAACTGTTTATTATTAATTAGCTTGGAAAATAATATCCGGGTACATTTTATCTGGCAAGAGTGTGGACTGAGTTGCTAATTGTGTTTATCGTACCTAATGTGCGTAAAAGAATTATACGGTGAGGAGGAAATTCTCCAAATGATCCATGTCTGTCTTCCCAAATGCAGACATACTACTCACACCAAATGGATATATTTAATACTAATTTTCCTATAAAGTCGAAACTCTCGTGTCAAAAAAGAACTATAACAATCAGTGGATCACTCCAGCCCTCATTGTAAGCATAAACCGTAAACATTCTCTCTATAAAGTATGGAAGAATGATATTATCAATGAACAAACATATAAAAATCATTGTAACAGACTAAATTCGTTCATAAAAACCGCAAAAGTGGACCATTATTGTTTTAAAACTATCGAACAAAAATCTAATCCTAAAGGATTATGGAATACTTTAATAAAGGGTCCTAGTTAACGTCAAAAATGAAAAGACAAATCCCGTAACTTCGTTAACACAGGATAGAATTTTACAGTGATCTCAAAGACATGGCTAATTTATTAAACAATTTCTTTTCGAAAATAGGAAGCAATACGGCAGCTGCCATTCCAGAATCAGACAGTCACTGCCAACAATATATGTCATAACCCACACCAAATACTTTCTTCTTTGAACCAATTTTGTCAAACGAAATATCAGCTACATTAAAAACTTAAAAAATAAAATCGCTGATATCACTTCACTTCTAGTGAAAATATATAAACTAATATCAGATGATATAAAACCCCACTCACAAGACTTATGAATAAGTCAATAGTACAAGGTGCATTCCTTGATCACCTGAAGATAGCCAGGATTTGTCCATTCAAATCAGGGAGCCCCGATTCTCCCTTCAATTACCGACCAATCTCCGTCTTACCGACTCTGAGTAAAGTATTTGAAAGAATTGTATACAACAGACTAATCAAATTCTTAGCTAAGTACGACATCCTAACAAAAATACAATTTGGGTTTAGAGAAGGCCACATCACAGAAGACGCCATTAACATGCTATTAGAAAATATATATATAAAAACCTGGACTACAAAAAACACACAATCTTAGTTTTCTTGACCTGTCGAGACTTTGATACGCTCTCATATAATATCTTACTAGACAAATTAAACACTTAAGGCATAAGAGGAAATATGCTAAATTGGTTTAAGTCATATCTCTTTAATCGTCACCAGTATATTAAAGTAAATGACATTTTATCAGAATATGCTATATTGGAAAATGGGGTTCCACAAGGATCAATCCTTGGAACCCTACTCTTCTTAATACATGTAAATGATTTTTATCGATCAACAACATTAGACTGTATTCAATATGCAGATGATACAGCACTCACTTCTAGACACCACGATATCAATTACCAAATGAACGAAGTGAACAGGCAATTAAATCATGTCTATAAATGGATGCGTGCAAATACGCTTTTACTAAACTTGACAAAATCATATGTGATCGTAATTAAAAAAAACTGCAATCGTGCACACACCATTAATAATTGGAAACACTCCTCTTGCAAAAGTAAATGAAGTTAAAGTTCTTGGCATCAAGTTAGATGAAAAATTAAATTTCAAAAGCCACACACAACATATCGAATCAAAATATTTAGATTTCTCTACAGTACATAATGTTTAAACTAAAAAAAAAACATTCCCCAAAATGCCCTCCTCACATTCTACAGGGTGGGCCGTAAGTTTCCATACATAGGAAAAATAAACATTTTTTTATGGACAACCATTTTTATTTATATAATATGCTCTACATGGTTGCCATTGTTTTGAAAACACATTTCAATACGTGTTCCCCACTGTTGATGAACACGCATTAGCACAGTTGACGTTATGCTTGTAATGGCGTTGGTGATACGTTCCTTTAGATGATTTATGTCTCGTATCTTTTCCTGATACACCATGGCCTTCAAGTGCCCCCAAAGATAGAAATCAAGGGGGGTGAGATCTGGGGATCTGGGAGGCCACTCCACAGGACCACGCCGACCAATCCAAGCATCCGGAAACTGCTGATCCAAATACCGACGCACGTGAAGACCATAATGAGGTGGAGCTCCATCTTGCTGGAAGTAAACTGGGAAGTTACCTTCCTCGTTTAGCAGGGATGGGAAAATCTCTTCTTGCAACATGTTAAGATACCTTTCGGCATTAAGATTTCCACTGACAAAAATTGGTCCAATAATTCTGTCACCCCATATCCCGGCCCACACCATCACTTTACCGGCACCTTGCATCTTCGTCGGACTCAGCCAGTTAGGGTTAGCATTACTCCAATAACGTATGTTTTGCCGATTAACCTCTCCATTGACGTAAAAATTTGCTTCATCAGTAAACAAGATCTTACGTCAAACGCATATTCTTAGGGTATCTGAAACATAAAAACAAACGTTTAATTTTTCCTATGTATGGAAACTTACGGCCCACCCTGTATTACTCATTTATCCATCTACACTTGCAATATGGAATCACAGCATGGGGTAGTACAAAGAAGTATATACTATATCCGCTAGAAGTAATCCATAAAAAATGTTTACGAATTCTCTCAGAGAATGATAACACTGTTTCTGTTTATATGGAATTTTTTATGTTTTTATATGCATTTGTGGGCGCTGAGTCCAAATCTGGCCTTGGTTTGTGTGTATCATCAATGGTTTCAGAGATAATCCATTTTTCATGTTTTACCAGTATAATGTTATTATGGGCGCAGCAATATCAGAATAATCAGGAATTGTTGAGAACAATCCGGATGTTCGTTGACAGTTTCTTGCTCTCGAAATTGCCCGAAACTTCCACTGTGCTATATAAAGAAGAGCGCAGAGTCTGAGAAGTCAGTAAGTGTAAGCACACAAAGAAAGCAGGTTGTTTGTCTGATGGTTACCAGCACTGAGGTACTGTGTTTCTGTGCTTCTCTGTGCTGACGATTTGAGTGTTATCGATCCTTTTTTTATTGCGAACATTATTTCAGTGTTGTGAATACATCTTTTTTCTGGAATCTGTAATCTGTTGCAGATTTAATAACTCTTCTCTCTATATCTGCAGGTTATGATTAATGTAGTACAGTTTGGTAAAGAGAATGGCAACTAGAGCTTGTAAACATTCGCCGGATATATTCTGCTACGTTTGTGGGTATTACATAGGCCCCAAGCAAGTATCGCACAAGATTGTGAAAGGCACCAAGTTCTGGATCGCGTATCGGCTCTATTTTGGTATGCCTATGGGTGACCAAGATAAGCCCTGGGCACCCCATGTGATCTGTGGAAGCTGCCGCTCCACACTTGAAGGGTGGCTGCGGGGAGTACGCAAGGCAATACCTTTGCGGTGCCCAGAATATGGAGAGAACCAAAGAGCCACCACGATGATTGCTACTACTGCATGGTAGATGTTTCTAAGTACAGGAAAGTTAAAGGAATGCAGACTCTTCAGTATCCAAGTATAGCGCCGTCCATAGTTCCTGTACCACATGGCGAAGGTCTTCCAATACCACGTCCACCAGAACAGGTATCTATCCATTACTTTACCTTCTGTATTTACAGACTGTGGGTCATTATGTGTCGATTTTTCTTAGTGCTGATGCTCTTCTACATATATAGCTATGCCTATATTTTGTTTCTTTGCTTTGCAGGTTGAAAATGAGGATGCAGCTAGCTCATCTGAGATGTCGGCTGGTGAGGAAAGTCATGATGAAGAATATACAGTAACTTTCAGTACAAACCCTCACTTTCCAAATCAGAGGGAATTGGACGATTTAATTAGAGATTTGGGTCTGACGAAATCAGGGTCTGAGCTTCTGACCTCCAGACTCAAAGAGTGGAATTTGCTTGGAGAAGACTGCAAGAGCACTGTATACCGAAAGCGGCATGAAGAGTTTGCAAGGTTCTACGATGTCAATGGCTCTCTCTGTTATTGCAGCGAGGTTAATGGTCTATTCACAGCTATTGGGTTAACACATATACCCTCAGAGTGGCGCCTGTTTATTGACAGTTCAACTCGGAGTTTAAAAGCTGTTCTACTCCACAATAGGAACAAATATCCATCTATACCAGTTGCACATTCTGTTCAAATGAAAGAGGACTATGAAAATGTCAAACAACTGCTCACTCAAATCAGGTATGAACAATATAACTGGGACGTGTGTGGTGATTTCAAAATGACTGGTTTCCTGTTAGGTTTACAAGGAGGGTTGACTAAATATTCATGTTTTCTTTGCCTGTGGGATAGCAGGGCTTCAACTGAGCACTATAAAACAGTTCAGTGGCCTCCACGTGAAGGACTGCAACCAGGAAAGTACAATGTACTCAGGGGACCTCTTGTGAAGCCTGACATAATTCTGCTACCACCTCTCCATATTAAGTTGGGTCTAATTAAGCAGTTTGTAACTGCGTTAGATTTTGGAGGGGAAGTTTTCCAACAGATTCGGGTCATGTTCCCTAAACTCTCTGAGGCCGGGGTCAAGGCTGGCATCTTTGTAGGACCACAAGTCAAGGCGCTGTTGAATTCAAAGAACCTTGAAACCAAGATGACTCCGATCGAAAACGAGGCTTGGTGTGCTTTCCGTGATGTGGTTCGTGGGTTTTTAGGCAACCATAAAGCACCAAACTATAAGGAGTTAGTGTCAAATTTGATTAAGTGCTATGGCAAAATGGGGTGCCGTATGTCTTTAAAATTACACTATCTGCATTCACATCTAGACTTTTTTCGTGATAACCTGGGCGATGTGAGTGAAGAACATGGCGAAAGATTCCATCAAGATATTCAAACGATGGAGAAAAGGTACCAGGGCCATTGGGATGCTTCCATGATGGGAGACTACGTATGGTCGCTGATCAGAAAGGATAAGAATGTTCATACGCGGAAGTCGCGTTCTTCAGTGCATTTTTAAGGAACGCACACTGCATAACGAGGCTTGTTATTCTCTTATCGGTTCTCCTCATGATATATATTATATCCTTTGCACCATTTTGGGTTTGTCAAACAATTTTGGCTCAATAAATATTAATTTCCAATAGTGTTTTTATTTTCAGAAAATATTTATGTTAGCCTTCTTTATATACTTTGCCATATGAAAAGTGTGATAACCTATATTTTTGAAACGGTTGATGATAGAGCAAAACCAATATCATTTTTGGAATCAGCGCCCTGAAATCATTAAGAAACGACAGAAAAATCACAATAAACAGAAAATTTTTCACATTTTGTTACCCAGTGTAATAGACGATCTCATAGCTCTCCAATGTTCAGAAACTTAAATATTCTAAAACTAAGTGACCTGTATACACTTACTCTCTGTATAAGTATGTACAAAGTTGCTAATAATAGAAACTATGCTTCGTTCATTCACGGGGCGATTACCTCCATCAGATCAACCATAATTATAATTCAAGACTTCCCAATGATTTCATACATAAACCAAATTATTCCATGCAAATTGCAGGAAATGCTTTCTCCTACAAAGGGGCAGATATTTGGAACGCATAAACATCAGACAAGCACCAATCACTAATATCGTTTCGCAACTCACTAAAGAAACACTTTCTAAACTCCTACTAATGTATGTATGTGTATATATGCATATACCGGGTGATTGAAAAGTAAGGACCCAATTTCAAATACCTGTATTTACTAAACGAAAAGTGGTATTACAGAAATTCTCTCAACATTTTAAAACAGAAACATTGCCATTTATTCTGCTATCTCAACATACGCCCCAGCATTCTGAACACATTTCTGTAGCCGCGAAGACAGACGCAACACTTTTCCGTAAGAAGTCTTCAGGCAGAGCGGCAAAAACATCTCGGATTCACCGTTCCAATTCGTCAAGTGTCCGGGGTTTTGCTCGATACACTTCCTCTTTAGCCGAGCTGCCCGCCGTATGGACTTCTGTGGGCTCCTCTGAAACATTTCTCTGACAACATTCACATTTTCCTCTGATCGGGATGTCGATGGTCTCCCGGACCGCGCTTCATCCTTCACAGAACCCGTTGTCATGAGCTTTGTGTGACAGTTTCTGATGGCCTTTGCACTGAGGGTAGCATGTCTTCCATGAATTGACCTCCACCATCTCTGCACTTGAATCACAGACTGCCACACCTCGTGCCTGGCAGCTATTTGAGCGCGTTCCCGTACTGTCAATTTTTGTGTCATTGTTCACCTGCAAAACAAAAGGAAAATTGCATTAGCTTCAAATGGCAATGTTTGTGCTTTAAAATTGTGCAAGAATAGTAGCAACACAGCATTCCGTTTAGGAGATACAGTCCTTTGAAATTGGGTCCTTACTTTTCAATCACTCTGTATATTGCAATTGTATTTACAAATTACTAAACAATGAAAATCACCTATTATATATGCAAAATTCACAATCTTAAATGGGTACAATCATAAACCATATAAAATTAGATGTTTAAAGTTTCCAACATATTACGACATAGTTATAATATGCCTCACTCATCTGTATCTTTATAACTTTAAGATTGTATCATGATTTGTATTGTTTACTATTTTTCTTTTCTATTATTTCTATTATTATTTCTATTATCATTTTCTATTAATTTAAAGATTCTACAGATCTACAGAAGCTAAGGCTAACAAAGACCAAAGATCCACTCTAAGGTTAGCCCGAGAGAAAGAAGAGAGTAGGGAGTTAAAAGAAGAGAATAAAGGGTTAATTAAGTAAGTAGCAAAACCTATCATTCGTGGGTTAACATTCATTCAGAAAAAGAGAGAGAAAGATTCACCATCATCATCCGCCGGCCACTGCCGACAAGTCGGAAAAATAGTCGAAGAGAATAGGAAAGGGGTGAAAGATGAAAAGTAGTAAAATAAGAACGCTTACAAACCAGTATAAATTTTCATTTGTAATGACAGAGTTAACTAAATGCAACATCATTTTATTTTCCACAAATTCTATTTATATTTGACGTTTTCCTATGTAAAAATAGAAACGAATCTCAAAGACTTTTGCCTGAAAAGCTGTCATGCTTCCCAAAGGCATATTCAGATAAGAATACTGTAATTAAACTACAAAAATTAAACGTTAATCCCAACATTGTGAAAACCAGTATGGATGTAATGTATGTCTTATGTAATGCCTTCTTTCTGAATAAAGATTGTTAATATTATTATTATTATTATTATTATTATTATTATTAATGAATTTCATCAATATATTTCTCAATATTTCTCATCCTTTTTCTATTGAGCTGTACTTTCGAAACATTTTTATAAGATTCCTAGTGTCTTTTTTTCCAAGGTTATTAGCATTTCTTCGGTTGTTTTATTCTCTAAAACTGTTTTACATTCTATTTGGGCTATATGGGATTTGATTTCTTCCCACTTTATAGTCTTAAGGTTTAGATTAAAAATCTCAAATTTGCTTCTTTCTTCAGCATGAGTGTTTTCTTTTAGTGTTATCGCCATATTAGTGGATACCTCGATAATATGGTCTGGGATATTTGTCGGTGTTATTTTTATATCACTGATTAAGTTGGTGTTATTTGTGAATACTAGATCCAAGCAGTTATTTTTTTCTGGTGTTATCTGTTATCTCCTGTGTTAATAGAAATTCACCTGTTAGAGCTATCAACATTTTGCTTGCTCCTGGTCCTCTCTTGTGTCCCCCGTGTCTTTCTGGTGTATATATATATACAAAGCTGGGCACAAACCGTTAATCGTTAATTAACGAAGTTAACTTTTTCGTTAACGATTTAACTTTTAAGTTAACTTTGAAAATCATTATCGGACTAATTAACTTCCGTTACATTTAACTTCCGTTAACTCAAGTCCGTTAACCCAAAAAATTCATAAATAAACGTTTAAAAATTTATATTATTTTCAGTGCTGAGCAGGTGCGCAATTAATCCGCCACTGTTAATAGTGATGAACGAATTTCCATTTCCGCAGTGCAAAATCAGGCGATATATTTGTTTCCGTCGCCACAATTTGTGTCTTACCAAATATGGTAGTTATTTATGGCATTGGTTTGAGCAAAACATGGTCGACTGTAAAATCAGGCGGAAAGATTTGCCATTTGAGTTGAATGTTTCAACTTCTTTCAAGAAATATCACGAGCATTTTAAGGCACTTTCAATAATATATATGTAACAATTACAACAAATAACTACATTCGTTTCATTTGCAGTCTGTCTCTTGCGCAACATGTTTGTGCTAGTGAATATTTAAAAATAATCGTTGTCAAGTAAGTCATGTATATTTATAATATGTCTGTGAGTACCTTATTAGTAGTCTCCTTGATACATTTCAAGAACCATAAAACTGATCAGGTAAGATTTCAATTCTCATGTCACTTTGATGACATAAATTAAGTCAATTGATGTCTTACAATGGGAGCGTTTTCACCTTAACCCTTTATGTCCTGGCGGTACTTCTAGGTACCACATCTTTAAAATCTCCATAATTATTTTCTACCCGGTTGACCAACTCCAAGGACTTGCTGACAGATGCTGCCTTCTTGGGTGAGCAAGTGTTGGTGGACTTGTTCATCAAGTTCAACACAGCCATCCCCTCCAGTGCTGCAGTGGAGCGTTTGTTCTCTATGGGCAAGGACATCCTGAGGCCAAGAGATCATCCCTGTCTGATGAAAACTTTGATATGCTAATTTTCATGAAGGGCAACATGCATCTCATGGACAAAATGGAGAACGAGAAGAAGAGTGAAAATTAAATTATATATATATTGTGTTTTTCATTTTTTGTATAATAAAAGTTAACGTTAACGGTTTATCGGTAACTTCCGTTACATGTTTAACGAATTAACGGATTAACGGTTAACGAAGTTAACTTTTTGGTTAACGGATTAGCGGTTAACGAAGTTAACTTTTTGGTTAACGGTGCCCAGCACTGTATATATATATATATATATATGGGTGCTTCAAAAAATATATTTTAATACTGTGTATTTATTGTTTATATATTTATCCAGGGATTTCAACATCATGCTCGCCATCAGTATCAATACAAGTTCTGAATCGTCGAAATGCCTCGCTAACTGCTTTGAGACACATTTCCCTCGAAATATTAGCGCCATATAGGTGGTAACTCTTTTTGAAGTACCCTGTACATTTCTTTCCATTCTTTTGTATTTTATAAATGGAAAATTCAAATCACCACAAATTATTATATTCAGGGATCGGGTGTTTAAGGACTTCATTAAGTTTTGGATGTCAGCAATGGCTTCAGAGAATTTTGCAGTTGGAGTGTTCAGAAGTTAAACTTTTTAATTTTTACTACTAAGAGATCCACGTAGCCGTTTGATTTACTTATTATTGTCTCTATCATATGGCTCTGACGTATGTGTATAGCACAGCCACCTTTTCGTCTTTCTGTTCTGTCAGCTCGTAATATGCTGTAACCATCAATTTTACTCTTTTTTTTATGTAGGCAGTATTCACAGTTTTCATAATTTCCTTGGTAGTCTTTAAGATGTTTCTGTAAGGCATGCGATGTCAGTCCTTGTTTTTTCCGTAAATCCTTGCAGGTATGAAACTTTGTTTATCATGTGGTTCGGTCTTCGTCCCTGAATATTTGGCAGGACTATATTTATGTTTCCTGTTTTGCGTTGTCCTTCGAGTATTCTAAATTCAACTTCCTTCAGTGTCGCGTGTTTTGTATTCCTATGGTCCTCCAAGAAAGCTCCATTTCCGATTATCTGTTCTGGTAGTTTTCTGTTTGGTAATGGATCGGCTCGGAGGTTCTCAGCTGTGTCGACTGTGGAGATCCGACAAAACCCCCACACGAAAAAAAAACCACCGACAAAACCCCCGGCGACAAAAACCCCACACGAAAAAAAAACCCACCGACAAAACCCCCGGCGACAAAACACCCACCGAAAAAAAACCCAGCGACAAAACCAGGGCCCCCAGCCTTCGTTAGGTAGCCTTATAATCGTTTTTCTTTTTCTTTTTCCTTGTGGATTTGCAGCATATATATATATATATATATATATATATATATGCTGCAAACCCACAAGGAAAAAGAAAAACGATTCCAAGGCCTTTCGTGTATTCAAAGCTACACCTACACATTCCCTGACGAGGTGTAGCTTTGAATACACGAAAGGCCTTGGAATCGTTTTTCTTTTTCCTTGTGGATTTGCAGCATTCATTCATTTCACGTGTTTTATTGTGAAATTCATCCCATATATATATATATATATAATATATATTGACGATTGGTTAGGTTAAGTCGTAATATTTTCGTTCCATCCATAAACCAAATATCGGACTTACCTAAATGTTGCATATATTCTTCTGTAGCAAACACAATGACTCGATTCCTGGCTTCAATGCCACTATCGTGAATAAGAAAAGGCTTAGTATTTTCTCTACCAGTCATAGCCCAATCACCTGAGATTTGTAAATCATTTAAAGATACTGGATCCTTAGGTCGTCCTTCCTGACGCTTTCTTTGAACATTTCTTTTTACTGTACTTAATTTTCCCATAGCAAGTCTTTCTTCTTGAGTCATGCTTTCCAATGAATCCGCGACAACGCGACTAGTATTTCCTTTGTTTGATTTGGCCTGTTGATAGGGATGCACGCACTTTCGCTTTCGCTGCCTCTATTGATCCTTCATCTCTCTCATGATTATGCTCTATACTTGAAATGATATCGGTTATTTCTAAATTAGTTGTTATTTTACCGTTACATCCAAACGCTGCTCTTCTAGCACACTCCCACCGATTTGTATTATAACTAGTGGATTTTTTAGTATACATATAGCCATTATAAATTTATAACACAGCTGTTCGCCACCTTTATTATTCCGAATGACTTCCATGATGGGTAAAAACGGAAAGAAAATATAATTTGCGGTGAAAATTTCAGAGATACTGCTGCAGTGAAGCTTATTCAGAAACTGAAACTGGAATTTCTCAAAACCTATAACCTAGACTCTGTCACCTTGACCTTGAATTTAAATACACATTATATATTTATTTTTGTGAGTGGGGGTTTTGTCGCATTACCCTATTTCGGGGGTTTTGTCGGTGTTTTTTTTTTCTTGTGGGGTTTTTGTCGTACATTCGTCGACTGTACGTGCTGAATGAGGCTTAGTACCGTAATGTGTCTGCGATGTCGATAAAATTTGCTCCTTGCCGTTTTTATTGTTGTCCCTTGAGTTTGTTGGAAGGTGATGATAGTAGCATTTCTTATCATATTTACAGACCCCCTGCAGGGGCGCCCACAGGCGGCGCACAGACGCACGTGCTTCCACCATATTTTAATTTCTAGAAAAGATGGAGACCAAATTTTAATTTCTTAGAAAACCTGTGGGATAGGAGCACAGATGGCCTAGTTATTTTACTTATTTATTGCTCTGCGTCCCCAAGAATCTTAACCTAAAAAAATTCGCGCGTCTAATTTTTTAAAGGCTACGGGCGCCCCTGACCCCCTGCCTTACATAGTACTTGCAAATGGTTGGATGATAAAATTTGCAGCTGTCACCAAATTGATCATTATTATAATAGAAATTGCAGATGGTGGGGTGCTCATATATACACTGTCCTTCTTTATATCTGCAAAAGCCCTTTGCATAGTATATTAGGCCTAACTTCTAGGCCTAGCCTGATGGAGGAGCGAATTGCTCTCTTACGATCTCTATCGCACATAGCCAGACACATTCAGCTTCTTTTGAAGCATTCCATGTTGACATCAGTAATGTTTCTGAGTCTCTTCGGAAGCTGGTTGAATAGTTTTGGCCCCCTGACAACCAAGCTATTTTCCTTTAGAGTTGAGGGTGTCCCCTGTCGGGCCTTTAGTTTGGGAGCACTACATATTCTACCTTTCCAATTTTCTACTGTTGTTTGGGTGACTAGGTTAGTTTTAGGCAGGCATCAAACTTGGCTTTAAAATTTCTTTGAACTTCTTCTAGTTTATTAATTTCTTTTTTATATGGAGACGTCAAGACTGAGCAGCGTTCAATTTTTGGTATGATCATTGTTTTCAGCAGGGGAATCATTATTCTCTTGTCCCTTCTTTTGAAGTTTCTCAGAGCTATCCCGTAACTCTTTTTGCTTTATTCATAGCTACCTGATTTTGTGGCTCAAATTTCGCATCGTCTGTTATTATAACCCCTAAATCTATTTCTTTGTTGCTTCTCTGATCCTGTCTATCTGGGGTATAATATGCTGTCTGTTTTAGTTCCACATTTCTTCCATATCTCAGGAGCTGAAATTTCTCAGTGTTAAATTTCATGTTGTTGTCTTCCAATCGTGTGCTTCTGTAGGGCCTCCACCTCTTCTGCATTACTAGTTTTCTGCTAATTTTTGTATCGTCCTCAAAGGATGCTACTATACTGTTGCTGATTACTTCACTGACTATGTTCGCATGATAATGAATAAGAGGAGACTACAGACACTAATTGTAGACACCTCCTTTGAGGAGGAGATTGTAAACACCAATTGAAGCGCTCCGTACGACAGTGACGAGCGCGCCAAATTTAAGTTTTGAGAAAACGTGCGTTAAATAAAGCTCAAGCACATGGTCCACCACCCCCTCAAAAACAATGGAAAATTACCGGGCGATAAAGACGAGCCCGCCATATGAAGACCGTGTATTATGATAGACAATGGATAGTACCATAAAAAAACCCAGATTTTTTGGGACCATGGCGGGCTCGTCACTGTCGTACGGAGCGCCTCAGTTGACCACGGAAGTACTCCAGGGTGGACGTTAGGCAGGAGACAGGGAGTGCTGGAACTCCCGCTTCTCCTGTCACTGTCCTCCTAGGCTGATCTTTCTCCATGTCTTATCTACCCTGTGAGCAGTCCAGCATGCTCTCAAACACACACTTCTCCCTCTATTCTTCACAACACATACATACATTTTACACACTACACAATCTCTTCAAAATTTATTAAAAAAGAAATAAAATAACATCATTGACTTCAGAGATCTTGATTTTGGTTCTGTAGAAGTATTTTAGATTATCCTCCATTACTTCTACCCCATTTTCCTCTTCCCTCTATCTATGGCTCTTAATTAGGGCTTGTATTTCCCAATCGATACTCCCCAGTTTTTCTTATATTACTTCCCTGGTATTGTTGTCTGTACCGTATACTCGTGTATATATATATATATATATATATATATATATATATATATATATATATATATATATATATATATATATATATATATATATATATATATATATATATATATATATATGGAGGAGATTGTACTGTAGACACCAATCGATCAGGAAAGTACTCCAAGGGTGCCATTAGACAAAAGATAGGGAGTGCTGAAACTCCTGTTTCTTCTGTCACTGTCCTGCTTAGCTGATCTTTTTCCCCGTCTCATCTACCCTGTGAGCAGTCCAGCATGCTTCCAAACACACACTTCTATCCCTATTCCTCACTACATATACATGCATCTTACACACTATACAATCTTTTCAAAATTATACAAAAAAAAATGCATCAACTTCAAGAGCCTCGGAACCCCCTGGGAAGAGGACCATAAATATCCCCACTTCTGGCTCCCCCACTGCCGATATCGGGAACGCAGACTCGGGCAGCGGAGCTTGATCTGCTACTGCCCATTCGAGGTGTTCTGGGCCTCTGTCTGATTCACTTTTCTTAAATTTTTGCAACATTTGTGGCCTTTTCTCAAATTTTCAATCTGTTGAACACCACCTCTCCTCCTCTAAACCTCATCTTCTTTTTCTCATTGAAACTCAGGTGTTTGGGACGACTGACAACAACCCCTTTTCTGTACACTTACTTTCTCTATACTAAATTTCACTCCAAAGGTGGATGTTGCGTATATGTACGCAATGACCTAACTTGTTCTCGTATTTCCGAACTCGAATGTTCTGAAATCTATACCCAGTGGTGTAGTGCTAAATAAAGAAGTGAGGGAACGCATTTTGAAAGTGTTACTCAGATGCGGGGGGGACAATGGCGAGCGCGGCGAGCCCATACAGCTGGGGGTCCGGGGGCACTGTAAGCCCCACGGGAAATCTTTTGAAATCTGACCAATTTCAGGGATATTTTGAGGTCATATGCACTGGATATTAGGATATATTCCAAGGTTGAAGATGCAGTATTTCCAGCGTCATTAGATATACGACATCCAGTACGATCAATAAAAATAGCTAACAACTGGAATGATTAACTAAAAAAAAGTTAACTGGTACGCCGTGGTGACTGTTTCACCAGATCTTTATAGGCTAGCATTGCCTCAGTCGAAGCTAAAAGAAATGAAGCAGTTAATGATTCTTTCTCATATTTCTTCTAGGGGTGGGAATTAAAATTTCATGACGTTAGAGATTTGTAAGTTCGGATTTATTTGAATAGTGAGGGAACGCCGTTCCGTCTACCAAAGAAAGTAAGGGAACGCCGTTCCCACAGCACTACACCACTGTCTAAACCCTCTGGCAACGGCTTATATGCCAATCTCAAACTAAATACATCTACGCTGTTTATCTTTCTACTAATTCTACTGACTATTCAAACTTCTTTAACTACCTTACTTCCAAAGTGGAATACATTCTTTCCCGCTCTCCCTTTGCTGAAATCTCCATTTTAGGAGATTTCAATGTTCACCACCACCTTTGCCTTTCCTCCCATCTCACTGACATCCCTGGTGAACTAGCTTACAACTTTTCCATCCTAAATGACCTGGAGCAGATTGTACAGCACCCTACTCGTATCTCCGATCGCTTTAGAAATAGGCCCAACATTCTGGATTTATTTCTTACCTTTCATCCTTCTTCTTACTCTGTGAAACTTTTTTCTTCGTTGGACTCCTCCGACCACAATCTTATATCTGTTTCCTCTCCTATTGCTCCAATTCGGCACGTCTCCTGACAAAGCTGAACTCTTCGATCAAACTTTCGCTTCCAATTCAACCATGGATGATTCCGGTGCTGTTCCTCCATCTCCTCACCCCTATGAATTTATTATGTTTTAAATTAGAATCTCTTCCAAAGATGTTCTTTCTGTCCTATCTGGGCTCAACTCTAAGAAGGCGTACGGTCATGATAGTGTTCCTCCTGTTGTTCTTAAAAACTGTGCTGACACCCTGCCTAGGCAAACTCTTTCGTCTTTGTCTTTCATCTGGTACTTTTCCTTCCTGTTGGAAGTTCGCTTTCATTCAGCCAGTTCCAAAGAAGGGTGACCGCTCTCAACCCTCCAACTATCGTCCAATTGCTTTGATTTCTTGCCTTTCTAAAGTGTTTGAATTCATCCTTAATAGGAAGATTCTTAAACACTTTCTTCTCACAATCTTCTTTTAGATCGTCAGTATGGGTTCCACAAGCGACGCTCTACTGGCGATCTTCTCGCATATCTCTCTGACTCTTGGTCATATTCCTTTCGGGATTTAGGTAAAACTTTTGATATTGCGCTAGACATATCAAAAGCTTTTGATATAGTCTGGCACAAATCTTTAATTTTTAAACTGCCCTTCTTCTGTTTCTATCCTTCTGTCTGTTCCTTCATCTCTAATTTCCTTTCTGGACAATCTATAGCTGCGTTTGTAGATGGCCACTGTTCTTTTAAAGCTATTAACAGTGGTGTTCCTCAGGGTTCTGTCCTGTCACCCACTCTTTTCCTTTTATTTATTAATGATCTTTTAATTCGCACTTCCTGTCCTATTTACTCCTATGCCGATGTTTTCACTCTTCACTTCTCCACCGGCTTCCCAAAGCGTCCCTCACACCAGTCATTCCATGATTCGCGTAGGACGGCTGTGGGTAGGCTGACCATATTTCCTTGAGACAAAAACGGGACATTGGGATGGCAAAAAAGGGACGGGGGTTATGTAATATTCTGTATTCATGAAAAAGTAAGTACATAAACATATTGAGCTTACAATTATTCTTCAGTGACAGAACCCATACAAAACGGTACTGTCCCGTTCAAAACGGTACGTATGGTCAGCCTAGCTGTGGGACACCTGCCCTCTGATCTTTCTGCTATGTCTAATTGGGGCAGAGAAAACCTTGTTTCTTTCAATGTCTCAAAAACTCAGTTCTTCCATCTGTCTACTCGTCACAATCTCTCACACGACCATCCCCTTAGCTTCGACAAAATTCAATTCTTCCTCTTCTTTTAACATTCTTGGCGTTTCCTTTTCTCGTGGTCTTTCCTGGAAAGATCACATATACCCTCTTTCTAAAACATCTTCTAAGAGGTTACGTGTGCTGTACTGCCTCCGCGTTTTCTTCACCCCCACTCAGTTGCTATCTCTGTATAGGGGTCTTGTTCGCCCCTGTATGGAGTATGCTTCTCATGTGTTGGGTGGCTCAACCCACACAGCCGTACTTGACCGGTTGGAACCAAAGGCTTTTCATCTCATCAATTCCCCGCCTCTTACTGACTATCTTCAATCTCTTTCTTTTCACCGCAATAGTGCCTCGATGCCAAATTAGGATATAGAATGGATTTTTTTTGTTTTTTGCAGAGAATCCTGATGTTTTAGTCATATAGAAATAGCAGTCATTTAAGTGATCCTGTTGTTCGATCCAAATCATTGGTACTGTATTGCGAAAAACAGATGCACGAGCACACTTAATCCACTGTCGGAGACGGTTTGCATATAAAATACAACAAATATGGGGTGCCCATTGTTTATCTTGATCTCTTACCTTGCATCCGAAGTACAAATGATAAGCTTTTTTTATAAGAGGAGTAAAGCACCTTTTCTGATTTTTAACAGTAAATTCTCCACAAATGTAGCAAAAATTGTCGGCATCATTAACACATCTACGAGACACACTTAATATTTTTCAGTTTTTTTAACTATTTTAGGTAATCCGTCAATATTCCAAGCACTTATTTCACAATGATCTGAAAAAAATAAAAGTAACATTAATTAAAGGTAACTATAAAAAATAGGTGAAACAAGGTAACTATATACAGGGCGTCCCAAAAAAATGTATACACACTTTAAATAATTATAAAGGCAGTGTTTATTAAAATACATTTCATTTTCAAAATGTAATAGAATCTACAGACATTATTTAATTGTTTTGTCAACGCCTGTTTTCAAACTGACGTCCGTTCTGGTCCAGGCACTGCTGATAACGCGAAGCAATGGAATCGCAAACATCACGAAACAGTTCGTTTGGTATTTGTGTGCATTCTCGTTCAATGGCTGCTCTCAATTCAGCGACTGTTGCAGGTTTTATAGCGTAGACTTTGTCTTTTAAGTATCCCCATAAAAAAAGGTCTAGTGGTGTGAGGTCTGGTGAACGCGGAGGGTATTCTACGAAACCCCTTCGTCCAATCCACATCCACATCGTGCCAAGTACCACTCGCAATACTCCACTCTTCGGTCCGGATCATCTTCATTAATAGCATGGACTAATCTTGGAATGTAACTTTTCCATTGACAGCGCTTCAAAATGCGTTGGACAGACGATTCTGAAATTCCTACCTCACGACTCGCTTGCCGCACAGATTTTCTTGGACTTTGGTGATACGTTTCCAGTACTCTTTCTTGCTTTGTGGGGCTTGTCGATGTCCGTGGTCTTCCGGAACGCTTCTTGTGAACATTCTGAACAGTTCCATCGGCTTCAAACTTATCTCTAATTCGAGTGATGGTAAGTCGCGTTGGTGGATCTGTTTGAAACTCCCTCCTAAACTGTCTTTGCACTTCAACTGCGTTTTCACACTTCCAGTAGCATTTTAGAATGAATTTCCTTTGTTCAAAGCTTAGTCTGACTGCCATTATTAATTCTAATGGGTTTAACTTGGAAAGAAGGAAATATCAATTGAGCTATCAGCTGTTAAAGTGTGTATACATTTTTTTGGGACGCCCTGTATATACTGTGTATATATATATATATATATATATATATATATATATATATATTATCCAGCTGGGCATTTGCGGCATATTTTGCGGTACTGCGGTACTTGCGGTACCACCGCACTACCACCCCGGGCCCCCATAACGCAGTACCGCAAAGGATCGCTGAAAGTACCGCAGTACGCTACCGCATTCAAATTTCCGCGTACCGGTTTGGTACCGGTTTGGTAGTGCAGCAGTACCGCAGTACCGCAATATGCCGCAAGTGCCCAGCTCTGTAATAAATATATATATATAAAACCATTTAGACATCTGCTAACAAGTTTTTCGTTTTTATATTTGGAATATACAATAATATACATCCAAACAAGGTTTTTGGTTCCTGAACCAAACTAGATGGTCTCTATGTATTTTTTTGCACTGAATTCGAATCTGCTTTTAGAATTCTTAAATATATTTAACTTTTTCTTCCACTCAAAAAATCATTTAAAGCAGCATTTTCAATTGAAAACTCTCTATCACTATCACTCACTATTTATCAATTCATTATCATTTTTACTACCACTAAATGTAAGCGCGTGTATACATTTTGAGCAATCTGCTTTACTCTCTCATTGCGAGGGCACTGATATAACTTACGGTATGTAGGTAGTGGTATTCATCACCTCATTGGTGAAAAGATGCCATCATTCGCAAGATAGAATCCATAGGTTGTCATAGGAATGTTAAACTAGTGTAATTCATGAACGGCAATTTGCTTATAGAATTTGCAGTTAATCAATATAGCTGAAACTGTCATATCTCAAAATCTATATGTGATAGAAGGATTCTAAAAACAGATTCGGATTCAGTGCAAAAAAAAATAGAAAAAAATACAGAGGGACCATCTATTTCGATTCAGGAACCAAAAACTTTTTTCAGCGTAATCAATGTGAAGGGTCAGAAACTGGCACAAGGCTCAGGCCAGATAAGTGCGGCCCATTGGTCCAACTGCAGGATTATTATTACTAGCAACACCAGGAGTCGAACCCCATCCTCATTGTTTTCACTTCGCTCGTAGGAAACTGATATTACCCACTGAGCCACAAGCGTTGGCGACTTCCGATGATACGTGAGGGATATTCCGTCTACTTCGCGCTTATCTCCTTCACTCAGTTTCCTGGGTCTTCCAGATCGTCGCCGGCTAAGGAAGTGTCGTGTCCTATACAGTTCTAACACTCTGTTAATGGTAACTGAACTACTATTCTTGAAACCTTTATCGAAGAGTTAGTGGAGAAGAAGAATCTGATTTTTTTGAGTTCCTGTTAACTCCCTATTTTTAGGTTAGGTCTTGAAGACATTGTTCCATGGCGAATTACCGTCTACAGAGGCGGGGCCTGTAGTACATCTCTCACCCAATTCAGAACGTTGGATTAATTATAAATCGTCCAATCAGCGACCATATTTCATTTCTTCCAAAGCTGACCATTTAGAGGAAAAAGAATATTTTCACACCTTAAATCCGATACTACTTCGCTAGAATATACACACACACTGGTATACCGAGGTGAAGTTCAGCTTAGACTTCATTTAAAACAAATGCGCAACGACTAATTATAAATTACAAGTTTAGAAGAAGCAAAGGTGCCTCAAGACTTGTCCATATATAAACCCTTGTGATGTCCAAGTAGTAATGTCTCGTTCGCATCCCGCCTTCTCCTATCTTCCATTAAGAAGGGCCTATCGTTCAACGCAGAAAATGTAAAAGGGAATATCAAGTGGCTCGCTTACTGTGAGCAGCCTGAGGTATGTTGCAACATCTGTTGACGCTCCAGAGTCGTCCTTCAACAGATGGGGTATAGGTACCCAGTAGCGTTTACCTTATATATATATATATATATATGTGTGTGTGTGTATATACGAGGCGGGCAAAAAAACTGATGATGGAGATTTCCAAGCTGTTTTTTGCACATGATAATGATCCAATAAACTTAAAATTTTCACACTATTAAATACAACCTTTTATACGATTGCAGTAATATTTACTTCTATTTTTCTTTATTATTTCAGATTTCAGAAAGTAAAATATAACTAAGATCCCCTAAAATAAGTGCAAAAATGCCTAAACACAGTGAAGAAGACGAAATGCTTATAAAGAATCTAAGAATTGGCCAAGGTCTGGGCGCCAGAGGATGATACAAATGTTCCCAAATAAACCGTGGACTGAATCAGGAGTTCAGTATATCATTAGAAAGGTTGATAAAACTGGAGATGTTGAGAGATGTGATGGAAATAGTCGTCCCAAAAGTGCAAGAACTCAGGCAAATAGTGACTTAGTAGAAGGTTATATCTTAAGTCAGGAAGGTAAACCAGGAACACACATTTCACCGAGGGAAATCGAAAAAGAAACAGGTATAAGTCGTAGTAGTGTTAGAAATATCGTGAAACGCGATTTGGGTTTAAAAGCTTATAAACGTATATCAGGGCAAAGTCTAATCGATGCCAATAAGGTTAGGCGGATGACATATGCACAAAGCTGATAAACAGATTCCAGGGTAACTCAGAAGATTGTGGTTCTCTGATGAGAAATTATTTCACATTGTACCACCGATTAACCAACAAAACGATCGGGTATACGCAAATGTTGCAGGAAAACGTGATGTTGCACCCGAGCGGTTAATAAAGGAAACATTTAACTTTTGCCTAGCATTATGGTCCGAGCTTGCGTCTCAAAATTAAGCAAAACAAGAATTGTTGTGATTCAGCCACAAGCCAAAATCAATGCAGAATATTATTGTACGCAGGTCCTTTCACAGTATTTGGATGATATTTGTCAGATTAGTGGAAATAATTTCACTTTCCAGCAAGATGGAGCACCTGCAGACAGGGCGAAGCGTACAATCGTGTATCTGGAACGAAAAACACCCAATTTCATTGAGCCGAACATGTGGCCTCCCAATAGTCCAGACCTTACGCCGCTCGATTATGGCATTTGGGAAGCTTTAAAGTCAAAAGTTTATACACCAGGTGAAATTATTCGCATTGTTGACGAGTTACGTCTTAAAGAGTTGGATGGCTGGAATCAGGTGTCTCAGCGATATATTGACAGGCGCATCGATGAGTGGATCCCGCGTTTAACCAAATGTATTCAACAAGAAGGGGGGGGTCACATACAACAATTTTTTTGTATAAATTAAGGATTGATAAATGAACATTTATGTTAAGTTTAACAATCCTATCTTAATTTTTTTCCAACAATAAATACGTTTACAAGCGTCTTTAGTTTTTGCACTATAATAATAATAATGACAATAATAGTTAATGGTTTATCTACAGATCTACAGAAGCTAAGGCTAACAAAGACCCTAAGATCCACTCTAAGGTTAGCCCGAGAGAAAGGAAAGAGTAGGGGGTTAAGAGAAGAGAAGAGAAAAAGGGGTTAAGTAAGGAGGAACACCTATCACTCGTGGGTTAACATTCATTCAGAAAAAGAGAAAAAAGACTCACCTTCATCATCCGCCGGCCACTGCCGACAAGTCAGAAAAATAGTCGGAGAGAATAGGAGAGGGGTGAAAGATGAAAAGAAGTAAAATAAGAACGCTTACAAACCATGCAAACACAGTCTTAACTCACTGTCATACCATGCAAACTACAAACATGCAAGAAAAGTTACAGACATGCAAAGTAGGAGAGAAAAAAAAAAGAAGTAGGTAAAGTTAAACAAAAAGTGGGTTAGTTTACGCTACGAGCTACATCTACGTTCGTGTTAGTCTAATTTTTTTTTTTTTTTTTTTTTTTTAATAATTTATTGCTGGCATCACACGCTGGCACGTCACAAGCTGGCATTTATCGTCAACAGACTCATCCTCGAGCACCACCACCAGAGCTCCTGTTACTAACTTTGTTTTTTTATTTTAAACAACGTTAATATTTTGAAAATGTCTGTCAAGACGGTTCTTAAACACATTAAAGCTGGTTGAGTTCACGACTGACGCGGGAAGGTTATTCCATTTATCAATTACTTTAAACGTAAAGAAGTTTTTAGCGATATTAGTAATGAAACGTCTGCCAAGCAACTTAAATCCGTTATTACGAGTATTACTATTATCGAAAGTGAACAATTTGTTAAAATTTACGTTATCGATGTTATTAACGATTTTGAAAACTTCAATAAGCTCCCCCCTTAATCTCCTAGTTTCGAGTGAATACAGGTCTAACTCTTTAATCCTATCATCATAAGGCTTGTTGCGCAATGACGGAATCAGTTTCGTGGCACGACGTTGAACCCTTTCTAACCTATCAATATCCTCACGCAAGTACGGGCACCAAAACTGAACTGCATATTCTAATGAGGCCTGACTAGGGACTTTAAAGGGCAATATAATATCCTTTCGATTAAATTCGAAATTACGCGCTATGAAGCCTAACATCCTATTAGCTTTTGCGCAAGACTCCAGGCACTGGTTCCTAACTTTTAAATCCTTAGATACGCATACACCTAAATCTACTTCCTCGTCAACGCCTCGCTAACTCCCTATCATCCATCGTGTACATGTAATTATTGTTGCGAGAATCTATATGCAAAACTTTACATTTGTCTACGTTTAAATAATTGCATCTGCCACTTATCTGTCCACCCCATAATCCTATTTACATCGTCTTGGAGCCTATACTCTCGTCCTCGTTAACAACCTTACCGCCTATTTTAGTATCGTCCGCGACATTTTGACACGTTTACTAGTCATCCTACATCTATGTCGTTAATGTAATTACGAATAGCAATGGGCCTAACACTGAACCCTGTGGGACACCGCTACCTACATCTAACCACCCCGATTCACTACATTACTACAACTCTGTCTCCTAGCACGAAGCCATTCTTCTAACCATTAGCTACCTGACCGCGTATACCGTGCGCTTGACCTTCGCAATAAGTCCCCTATGCGAACTGTAATCGAACGCCTTTTTAAATCTAAATAAATAACGTCAGCTGCTCTATGCCTACCGTATTCGCACACTATTTCGTTATAAAATTCTAAAAATTAGTTAAACAGACCTATGGCGTCGAAACCCATGCTGACTACTATTAATCAAATCTCTACTTTCTAAGTGATCGATGATACGATCCCTAACTACGGATTCCAAAAGTTACCGACAATTGACGTTAAGCTAATGGGCCTATAATTGCTAGCTACTGCGCGGTCGCCTTTTTTAAAATAGGCGTGACGTTAGCTAATTTGAAGTCTTCAGGAATATCCCCGTTTCGAGGACTGATTAAAACTTTCGTTAAGGGGCCTACGATAACGTCTTTCAATGTCTGGGATAAAAAGCGTCAGGCTGGAGCCTTGCTAACTTTTAGCCTATCGATATAATGCGCAATCTCACCTCGTAAACAGTTATTTCATCCAAAATAGTCTCGCTACTAAATGGAACGATATCGTCCACGTCGGGGACATTATTTACGTCTTCTACGGTAAAACTGTCGCAAAAAAGTTACTGAAATACCCGCCATCGCCTGAGCGTCAGAAGCCAAGCGCCATTAACATACACTAGAGGCCTATGTTATCTTTTACCGGCTTACGATTATTAACGTATTCAAAAACCTTTTTTGGATTATGTTTACTATCCGCAGTTATAAGTATCTCTAAATTACGCTTGGCATTCCTAACTGATCTTTTAACATGACGTCTAAGCTCGATATTCTATTAAGTTAGCTGCCGTGCCATTGCGCTTATTAAGTCTATACGCTCTATTACGCTCGTTTATGAACTCGCCTATTTCCCTAGTCCACCACTTGGGCCTACCACGATTTCTAGCGCGCTTGGGCCTACGAGGAATAAACTCCCTTTCAATATTCCTAAACTTTCTTTAAACGCTACCCCAACGTAATTTGTGTCATCACCCATAAATAAGTTCCCAGTCCACTACTCTCCTCCTATCGGCAAACTATCAAATTAGCCCTACGAAATCAGGACTTCTATGACGTTGCTATCCTGAGTGCTTTCTATCAATAACTTAACCTAAGAATTTGATGATCACTACATCCTAACTCTCGCCTACTTCTAAACCTTCGACTATATTCTCGCCGTTCGTCATCACCATTCATTGTTAATGATTGATGTTGATGATTAGGCTGGGGTCACCATGATCTTTTCAAATGAAATAATGTTATTAATTAGGTTGACTGATAGAATGAGTTTTCTTCCTTTATTAAACAAAATAAGTGATTTATGAATGACAAAATAAAAGTTGATTGTTTACAGTTGAAATTAAATGTGCACTTGAATAATGACTTCAATAGTAAGGTGAGGTAATGCTTAGTCTTCATATAAAGTTAGGTGAATGACACCAGGCCAAAATGGGGCATGCACAATGATGTTTACATGATGGTAGCTTTCGTGTCACTAGTTCTTCGGAGGGAGAGAGTCGAGGTGCGTCGAGAAGTCCTTGTAAAGAGGTTGAGGTGTGAGGCAAGGCATAAGGACATGCTTTGAGTGAATCCTCGCCATGTGACGTCATCTTAGTCGGACTTGTGTGACGTCATCTTGGTCGTGTTTGTGTTGATGGAACATCGCTAAAGTATTTGAAAACGTCTCTGCCACTATATATATATATAATATATATATAATATATATATATATATATATATATATATTAGTCAGAAGCCTTAGGATAGTTTAGAATTTAATAAAATGTTACTCTGATAAAGCATATAATGGGCGAACAGAAAAACATTTTAAGGAAATGTTTTTTATAGAAATAATTTTACGAATAAATTTCAAACTTGAAACTTTTATTAAAAAAAGACTACAAGTGAGAGAGTTTTACAATTTTTAGATATTTATTATGACATTAATATATTCACAGTACTCTCACCTCAATATGCCGTTGGAAGCATGGAGGCTTTTTAGGCAAAATTAATGGCATTTAGTTTATTTATTACATAAAAATAGTGAAAGTGGCAAGTAATAGTAATAGTGACAACCATGGTGTTAAATCCAGAGATCGTGCTGCCCAGGGCCTGTTTCCACCACGTCCAATCCAGCAATTTGGTAAGAGCTCATGAAGGTACGCCCGAACGATGTTTGCATAGTGACATACAGTAGGGCTCTGTGTATAAAATAAGATAAACTAAAAATAAAAAACGGTTGTAGTTAAAGCAAGAACGAGGAACCTGATATTATACATGTATAAAATGTATCTACGGCGAGACTGTAGAGTTGAAAGTTATAAAATTATAGAATTATTAAAACTTAAAGAGTTAAAAATTAAATTAAAAATTAAAATTTCTATCTTATAAAATCTTAAAATTAGCGATTATAGAATTTGAAGGGCTATGAGAATAGCAAAATTACAAGATAATAAGGATCATGGGCGCAAATCGATATAAAAAAGTTGGGGGCACATTTGGATATAAAAATTAATGGATTCACTCGGGCGCACCACCTACAAACTGCCTGAAGGGCTGAAGCGCTACTGGGACGTCCATTCTTATGATTGGTGGCCATAACCGCGCAGAAATCGAAGTACTCGTCACGGAAATCGTCTCGAAAATAACTACCACATACAGGTCATGGGTCTCAATGGGAAAAATAGAATAATAATAAATAATAATATTTATTCACGTATTATAATTCTTCTTATTACTTTGGAATACCATTTGCCTACTAAGAGTTCCTAATAGTTCCCAAATAGTTGGGGGAGGTGCAATTGATACTTTGTCCCCGGCCTTCATAAAGTCGGGGAAGGGTACATGTACCCCCTTGTTCCATAGGGATTTTCATAGGGATAAGGATTATAAAATCTTAAGTTCAAAAGTTATAGTATTATAAAAACTTAAAATTTTAATTTAAATGAAAAATTTAAAATTATATTAGTTTTAAATCTTAAATTTAGCAATTACAGAATCTGAAGGACTGTGAGGAATAGCAAAATTATAAGATCAAAAGGATTATACAATTATAAAATGTTAAGATAGGTTTACTTAACAGGTAAACCTATCTTAAAACTTATCTTCATATAACAGTTTGTTATATGAAGGTGCTGCCGAAAGCTGTTGAAGTCATTTTGATTACGAATCGATATTTTTTGTCCTTCCCGAGTCTTACAGGCATATATAATGCCGTCCTGTATACAGGGTGTTTCACAACCGGTCTGCCATACTTTGCGGAGTGATTTGGAGGGTGATATAGAGTAAAAAAGTTTATACAACATAGGCACTATTTCCAACTGTTGCGGAGCTACGGACGTTTTAAGATGTGCAAACAACAAATCTCTACTTGTTTGTAATTGGATAGATGGCAGCAGTGGTGGTAGTTTCGGTTAACGAAGTTACCACTACTAATCCTTAGTTTTTTCTTTGACTTGGTTCTGATCTGTGGTACGAGACACTGTGTTGCGCTAAGGTGAACAATCAAAACGAATCAACAGTTCACACTCGCTGAATACGCTGATATCCATTTCATTTATGGATTCTGTGATGGTAACAGCAGAGCGGCAGTTGAGGAATATCGAAGATGTTTCCAGAACCGCCGAATACCGAACAGGCAAGTGTTTAGTGACACACACCAGAGATTAAGAGAAACAGGGACAATTGTTCCACGTAACCAAGAACATGTAGCACGAAGGCCCGTTACTGTGGAGGAGCGCATACTGGACCTAGTACAACGTACCCCAACTACCAGTGTTCGAAGGATTTCTAGACAAATTGGCGAATCCGCATCGCGTGTATGGCGAACCATACATGATGAGGGTTTGTATCCCTATCATTTGCAACGTGTGCAAGCTCTTCAACTGGATGATTGCGATAAATGCGTTAAATTTTGCCACTGGATGGTTATGCATCGCCAAATTCTTAATCGCATCCTGTTTAGTGATGGAGTACAATTCATTCGAGATGGAATGAACAATAGACGAAATTTCCTCTTGTGGTCCTCCGATAATCCCCACAGTATCGTTGAAGGAAACTTTCAACATCGATTCTCGGTGAATGTTTGGTGCGGTGTAATTGGAGACCAGCTGATTGGACTGTTCGTTTTGGAACAACGATTAACTGCTGATATTTATCTTAACTTCCTCACGAACGAATTGCCGCTTTTGATGGAAGACGTGCCCTTAGAGACAAGGCGCAGGATGTTCTTTCAGCACGATGGGGCGCCACCACATTTTGGTCGTCATGTTACGGATTACGTGAATCAGCGGTACAGGAATCGTTGGATTGGTCGTGCTAGTCCAATATCGTGGCCCCCGAAACCTCCGGACCTAACCTCGTTAGATTTCTTTTTATAAGGCCTTATGAAAAAGATGGTCTACAAAACCAAAGTACAAACGAAAGAGGAACTCTTGCGTCGGATTATGGATGCTGCTGCTTACATACCCCGAAATGATTCAATGGGCAGTGGACTCTTGTTTGGAACGATCAAGGCTGTGCACTGAAAACCGAGACGGACATTTTGAACATTTATAAGGTGTATCTCATTAAATGTAGGAATAAATAGATCAGATTAATACTCTCGTTTATTTTTTCCGTGCACCTTAAAACGTCCGTAGCTCCGCAATGGTTGGAAATAACACCGATGTTGTTTTTTACTCGATATCACCCTCCAAATCAACCCCCCCCCCCCCCCCCCCCCCCCAAGTATAGCAGACCGGTTGTGAAACACCCTGTATAGTAGGAATAAATTATTTATTTTTTATTTTTTAAATTTAAATAGTTCGTCAAAAATGTATTTTCCCGTAGTTACAGTGATTCATTAATATACTCGTATATTAGGTTTGATATTTATAACTGCACTTCTTATTTCTGATTTCCACAGCCGATCACTCAGTTTGAATTTTATGATTCTTTTGTCTGTTTCATTATTATTTTTCCCAACTCGGTGTGCTTTCGTAACGACATTTTCAGAAATGTTTATACTAGGCGAGCGGCCAACCCTGATAACAGGCCATATTTTTTTAAAGTAATACCCTCCTCGTACAGAAATGTACAACATGTCCTAAAATGATCTGCACCATCTGGACATATAAGTTTGGCATGTTGTCCTCCATTCTGAGTGTGCTAAGATAGTAAAATCAGCCATTAACTTCAGCACTGTACAGGTACTCGTGTATTCATGTTTTCAATTCACGCATTACAACTGAAATCTTTGAAGACACAATGAACAGTGAAGATAAGGTTTATTTCCCATGAAGGTATACATTTTCTGAAAGCTCTAGTGCTACACTATATCAATTTATCTCTAAAAACATTCTTTTACATGATATATTTTATTTTTTGCCTAAAAACGTTATTGTTAGACCCAAAAAATATCACCTAAAATACAGGTGTTTCACAAAACTGATTAATATGAGTTACACAAAACTAATTTCGAGTACAATAATTCAGGTATTTGATACTCCAAGCATTAATACACTATGTTGAACAAAATGAATGCGATATTAAAATGATGAATCACCATACAAAGTACTATGCCTACATGGGTTAATAATGGAGACCTCTGTTCGCATGCCAGCAGAAAGATTTATTGTTCAATTATGAAAAACAGGCAAATGTTGGCATGATTACAGTACATATATAATAATGTTGCACTTGAAAATAACGTGTGAATTGTTAACTGTGTGAAAGGACCGATATTGAGATTTGAAGAACGTCAATTTTGTAAAACAAAAATTAAGTTAAGAGACGTACTGTATATCGATGTACATAACACAAAATCAACTAAATCAATTAAACAAACTAAATTTTAACAATTCTTATCTTTATGAAGCAAACTACTAAATAACTTTAAAGCAGAAATCATTACTTAAAATTGGAATCTTTCCACTAAAAGTATCAACTTGTTTTTCAATTACAAAACTGCATATAAGTCAGTGCATACTGTATTCGGCGACTCCCGCAATATCAATTCAATGCGTTATTAGCAGTCTACCCCATACTGGAGAATAACTCACGTTGTAACAGCATATATGAAACACACTAATAAATTATTAATGAACAATGCTATAATATGGTCATTCATCTAGATTCTAGCTAATCCAGCGGTGGTTTGTGGTGGGTTTGTTCATTCATGCAGTCCTCAGTAGCCTTGCAGACGCATTTCTCTGTGCATGCCATATCATTCGTTGCACAACTGCAGTTCTTACTACATTGTCTGCGTCCACGGCATGAGCACAGAAGCTCATCTAATACTTCTGCAGTTGTTGGCCCATCAAATAACTTCAACTTTAATTCCTCACCCTCACTTTGCTACCCATTTCCATCTGGTGAAGACATATCTAGTTTAGCAACGCGAGCCAACATCCAAATGCGGGTATGAAATGATGCTCTCTTAAAGTGTTGAAGAAAGCTAGGTTCTGATGGGGGTAGTTTGTGTAATGGTACATTCCTGTCAGCAAGGCGGACTCTCAGAAGACTCAAGTCATTATGTTCTTTATATACATCCTTTGGATCGTTAGAGTAGCAACAAACTGTCGGGCTGCATGTTCGGCCTCAACTGTGTTGTCAGTACCCAAACTGCCAAGGAATGGAATCGAACCTTTCTTCTACAATGACTCCATGGTTTTCCACATTTTCTTTTTTCCTATGCCACAGAATGATGAGATGCTATCACATTCTGTCAAAGCATGCATGACAGGAACTAGACTAGGAACCACAGGACTTAATCCACTGCATATGTTGTGAACAGGAATTTGACGATGGAGATCAGCAGTAGCGGTCACCTTTCCTGTTTCTACCCAGAAAGATGATGTACTTTGCATCTGACGAAAATAATGCACAGCTAGCACGAGGACATCTGTGTCAGGTGACTTGACAACTATGCTTCCTTGGATATTGACAGCAGAAAATTCCTCATCTGCTTTCATAGCATGGAAAAGCATCCTTGTATCTGCCTCTTCATGTGAGCAGAACAGATCTTCCACTGGTGTCAGCCTTGGCTAGAAATACAGACCGATTTTTCTCCATCACTGAACCCACCTGCAAGGTAGATCTTATGTTCGTGGTGTGCAGCAAGTTCCGGTGTTCTTGGTGCATGTTCATTTATGTAGTTGCACAAGAAGTCAGTTAATGCTGCTTTATTCGATGAGAGAGCCATGAACTTCTGCCATGGCGGAAGTGGGCGTCCGAACATCACCTGATATTGCTTGGCTCCACCTGCAGTTACTAGCCTTCTGCTCCGTTCTTCAACTTTGAGTCTTTATAGTTATACTGGTCGAACACATCTATTATAGTGTTGGCTTTATGCATACAAGTCAACAGCCGAGTCATGTATCTGTTGGCAACCTCGCCAAATGTAGATGTGTTGCTGCTGCCTGTCATTGATTGTAGTTCAGCCATGGCATCTCTGATGTAGACACAGGTTGCACTATCAGTAGCTGTTGGAATAGAACCAACCTCTACCTTGTTCTCCAATATGTGTGTCAACTCAGCCTTATGTGTTTTTCTCATTGCACCATCTTCATGAAACAAGCATGTTGGAATGGATATGACTGACTGCCTCAATACATGGATCATTGTTATGTCTGGCCATGCCTGTGATATTTTAAGTGCTCTACGAAACACCATTTCAGCACTAATATTAACCAGCTTTTTCTTGCCTTGGATCAATACATGTGTAGTTTTAGTCATGTCATTGAAGGTCTTATTTTTGGATCGAGTCAGAGGACTGTAGAAGCTACGATTACCTCTAGTGGACGAGGTACTCCCAATAAATTTGTACATTTCCTTCTCACCAGCGATGGCAGATAATAGCGACTTCTGTACATCTTGGTCAGCAATGACTCCACTGGAAATGTTCAACAGTTTCCCATCTGGGTGAACATCTGGCTGAAATGGATTGATCGCATTGTTTTCAAGATGGTTGATCATATTTTTTACATCGTCAACATCTCGCTTGAGAGCAGAGGGTTTTGCTTGCTCATGTATAGAACATTCTTCAGCAGCTATTCCAGTACGTTCTTTCATACACTGGGCATATTCTCCTAGTGACGTTCTAGTGAGCATCCAGCGGAGAAGGGCTGGTTCCTTTCGGATGAGCCCAACAACCCCCATTACCCTTGGCATCTTGTATCACAGTTGATTCAGTACCCATGTCACTCCAAATACTATTGAAACGACCTGGTCTCACGAACTGCAAACTCAGCATTATTGAATGCTTGAGAGACACCTTCAGGACGTTCCATCATATCAAGGAGATAAATGGGTACCCATCGTGCATAATTAGTACGGTTTGCAGCGAAATAGTATGGCGTCATTGCAAGTTGTGAGGACAGATGTAATGACCAGTTACTTTCACGTTCACTGCGTATGTAGTCAGTGGTGTAGTGCTGTGGGAACGCGTGGGAACGGCGTTCCCTTACTTTTTTTGGGAGACGGAACGGCGTTCCCTCACTATTTCAAATAAATCCGAACTTACAAATCTCTAACGTCATGAAATTTTAATTCCCACCCCTAGAAGAAATATGAGAAAGAAACATTAACTGTTTCATTTCTTTTAGCTTCGACTGAGGCAATGCTAGCCTATAAAAATCTGGTGAAACAGTCACCACGGCGTACCAGTTGTTAACTTTTTTTAGTTAATCATCCCAGTTGTTAGCTATTTTTATTGATCGTACTGGATGTCATATATCTAATGACACTGGAAATACTGCATCTTCAACCTTGGAATATATCCTAATATCGGATCAATCCCAGAATAGGCACCTGAAATCATTTTTAGGTGCTTAATCTGGGATTGAGGCAAAACACAGGTGCTTAATCTGGGATTGAGGAGAAAAAAATATAAACAGTTTTTAGAGATATAATTTCATTGTTTTTATCAATATTTGAAAAAATCAACTCTAACCTAACCTAATCTTTTGCTATATCTTCTGCTTTTTTGGTTAGTTTTGCTATTCTTACCAGTTTGATTTTTACCTGATTTTCACATTTAATATTTTATTAATAATATTATTCGATATCTAAAACTTTTCTTTATTCATTAAACCACTTTAAACCTTTTATAACTTTGTCTTTATTACATTTGTAATAAACTTTGTATAAACAATAAATTTTGTAATCATCAGGTTTTTTTTATTTAATTCCTTGCAAGGTGCCTATTCTGGGATTGAGGTTGAACGCAGGTGCTTCATCTGGGATTGAGGTACATCAGGTGCCTATTCTGGGATTGACCCCTAATATCCAGTGCATATGACCTCAAAATATCCCTGAAATTGGTCAGATTTCAAAAGATTTCCCGGGGAGCTTACAGTGCCCCCGGACCCCCAGCTGTATGGGCTCGCCGCGCTCGCCATTGTCCCCCGCATCTGAGTAACACTTTCAAAATGCGTTCCCTCACTTCTTTATTTAGCACTACACCACTGTATGTAGTTCAATAATATTTGAACTGCATCCAGTAACATTGACCAATATTTAAATGTGGGTGAGTCTGCACTACGTTCTTGTTTGAATTCACTTAGTAGTGGAAGAACATCATGAGTAAGTCGATCCTTCAGTTCACTTGCTACATCTGCAGATTCTTGATCACCGCCATTCTGAATCGCTTCATAGGTATCCTCAATCAGTTGCCACACTTCATCTGGGAAATGTCTTTGTTGGTCGACATCACACCACTTCACAAATTCTCTCAAGAACAGCAGCATCAGTGCCTCATATGAAAGGGTTAGACTATGGACAGATCTGTGAAACTGCTTCCCAGCAAGCATCATGTCAGCTGTGTTTGGGGCATAAGTCCCACTATCCACTAGCAGATCTATCAGTCCACCACTTCCCCATAGTTTTCCAATGACAGCAATGAAGCAGCATGCACTATGGAATCCACCAAGGCGAATTACATGATTGGGAAAGTCGTCTGGTTTTCTCCATTTCACCTGTTGAGCCACTGCATAGAAACGTTGGTCCATAGTTTGGACTGTACTGAGTTGTCCCATTGCTTTTGTCATTTCTTGATTTCTGATCATTGTTGTGTAGACATTTGATGGATCGGCAAGCTTTGCATCTATAACTGGAGCATAAGTGGCAACTGTGCGAGTGAGTTGCAATTTTGTCATCGATGCATTGTATCCAGTCCAGAAGGGAACATTTTCATTTGTACTGTAGTCAATATATGGAGGAACAGAAAGGTTACCACGCGGAATCGCTCTCAGAAACATCCATGCAAGATCCGCTACCTGCATGTCTGATCCAGCAATATGTCGTGATTTCACCTTGATCTTCGCATCATCACGGCGAGGTGGCTCTGGTCGTTTCCTGGGCTTTTCATAATGCAGTACATTCTTCAATGCCTTGGCATCATTACAGTCGAGAGACAATGACTTTTCTTGGCCAATCTTCACTCTGTCGACCAGGTCAGTTTCAACTGTATCAATAGCCTGTTCCTGAAATACAACACGGGCCATGGAATGAAATGTTCCCTTTCGACCAGTGGCTGCATAGTTGATATCAATATTGTCGTCACTTTCTTGAATCGGCTTTTCTCCATGTTGTCGTGAGACTAAGCCATGTGGTATGTATATGCGATCTTCCATTCTTTTAAGCTCATCTTTTCCTAGGGCAGTTAAAAAATGTCGAAGCTGATCATAGTTTATGGTGAAACCATGGACATGGAGAGTGTTTATTATATCTCGTTTTCCATGATCATGATGGAGTTGCGCTGCAAGTCCTAGATGAAGGGGGGTTATAATATTTCTGTCACTGCTATGACTAACACTTTCTGCAAGAGCTAAGACTCTACGTTGTAATTTTTCTGTTGGCTGGTAATTTGAATCACACGATTCAAATACCTCTTTGCTCAGCAACCAGAGAAACGCCTTCTGTAAAAGTGCTGGAACAAATTCTTCAGATAAGCACACCGGACAAAAAATTAGTCACCCCTAATAGCACCGATAGTAGGAAGTTCAAGGTCACACAGAGGGCGCTGATGTAGCATTGGTAAGTGACAAGTAGCGGTGACGTAGCACACAGGATCAGATCTGTTTCGTGAGGTGGTGAAGAACAAAGTGTGTTGGATATAGTCTGCAAATTGGGTCGTGAGGCAGACGTTACTCAGTGGCAAAAAGGAGCCATCGTGTTTGGCAGAGCCCACGGACACAAAATGTCTGAAGTAGCCCAATTTGTTGGTGTGTCAACGCGTACTGTCCAGCGAGTTTACAAAGAGTGGTGTAGTTCGCAATCAACTGACAATCGACGGCGTAACTGTGGCCGGAAAACAATTCTCGACAATAGGGGCCGCCGCCATGTTTCTCGTCTAGTAACTGCAAATCGTTTTCAAACCAGAGAACAATTGCTCCAAGAAACCAATGAGGTTCTCCAGCGATCAATTTCCGAACGGACATTGCGACGAGAACTGCATGCGATGGACATCTGGAGCAGGGTACCACGGAAGAGGCCGCTGTTAACAGCAAGTCACAAATTGGCACGTTATAAATGGGCTCAGAGGCACAAAAACTGGACTGCGGCAGATTGGAAACGTGTAATTTGGTCCGATGAGTCCCGTTTTTGTTTGTTCTCCAATGATGGGAGGCGACGAGTACATCGCAGGTCCAATGAAGCCTTTAATCCTGAATGCGTCGAAGGTGTTGTTCAGGCTGGAAACAGAAAGTGAAGCGCAGGAATAGACACCCACGGACTCTGGCGGAACTTCGGGACCGGCTGATGAACGAGTGGCAGCAAATCGATGTTCAGTACATGCACAACCTCATAGAGTCTCTGCCTCGCCGGATTCGTGCGGTTATCAAGGCCAGAGGCGCCGTCACACGTTATTAGGTACATTCTGAGAGGGGTGACTAATTTTTTGTCCGGTGTGCTTATTTTCAGGCCGATTTCGGCAGCTGTGTAGTACTCAGTTGGCTTTTCAATTTGTACTATTTCTTGTCCAAGCATACTAATGGCAGAATGAAGTAAGCTTTCTGAATTCACTGGAACATTTGATCGTTCTCCAGCAGAACCAAATGTCATCTCATTAGAGTTGAAATCTTCCTTCAGTTGAGCAAAGGCTCTGACAGCATCTCCTAAGCTGACACTGCTACTGACAATACTTGACTTGGACTGTCCTCGCTGGGCATGAGGGCTACGTCGTAGCCAATGTCGTAATACCGCTTCCCGTTGATCAGCGAAGTTAAGCGACATTGGGTCTGGGTAGTAGTTGGATGGGAGACCGTCCGCTGTGTCCAGACTATGTAGTGACCCGTAGTTCGGAGCCCACGTAAAGCTGTAGGTCGAAGGTTTAGAAGTAGGAGAGAGTTTAGGATGTAGTGATCATCAAATTATTAGGTTTAAGCTATTGATAGAAAACACTAAGGATAGTAACGTAATAGAAGTCACTGATTTTCGTAGGGCCAATTTTGATAGTTTTGCGGATAGGATGAGAGTAGTGGACTGGGATAACTTATTTATGGGTAATGACGCAAATTTGCATTGGGAGGCGTTTAAAGATAGTTTCTTGAATATCGAAAGGAGGTTTATTCCTCGTAGGCCCAAGCGCGCTAGAAATCATGGTAAGCCCAAGTGGTGGACTAGGGAAATAGGGGAGCTCATAAACGAGCGTATAGACTTAATAAGTGCAATGGTACGGCAGCTAACGTTAATAGATATATCGAGCTTCGACGTCAGGTTAAAAGATCAGTTAGGAATGCTAAGCGTAATTTAGAGATACTTATAGCTGCGGATAGTAAACATAACCAAAAAAGTTTTTTGATTACGTGAATAATCGTAAGCCGATAAAAGATAATATCGGCCCTCTCGTGGACGCTAATGGCGCTTTGGCTTCCGACGCTCAGGCGATGGCGGGTATTTTTAATAACTTTTTTGCGACAGTTTTTACCGTAGAAGACGTTAATAATGTCCCCGATGTGGACGATATCGTTCCATTTAGCAGCGACACTATTTTGGATGAAATAACTGTTTACGAGGGTGAGATTGCTTATTATATCGATAGGCTAAAAGTTAGCAAGGCTCCAGGCCCTGACGCGTTTTATCCTAGACATCTGAAAGATTTGAAAGACGTTATCGTGGGCCCCTTAACGAAGATTTTTAATCAGTCACTGGAAACGGGGATTATTCCTGAAGACTTCAAAATGGCTAACGTCACGCCCATTTTTAAAAAAGGCGACCGCACAGTAGCTAGCAATTATAGGCCCATTAGCTTAAAGTCAATTGTCGGTAAACTTTTGGAATCCGTAGTTAGGGATCGTATCATCGATCATTTAGAAAGTCGCGATTTGATTAATAGTAGTCAGCATGGGTTTCAACGCCATAGATCTTGTTTAACTAATTTGTTAGAATTTTATAACGAAATAGTGCGCAAATACGATAGGCATAGAGCGGCTGACGTTATTTATTTAGATTTAAAAAAAGCGTTCGATACAGTTCCGCATAGAAGATTAATTGCGAAGGTTAAAGCGCACGGTATACGCGGTCAGGTAGCTAACTGGTTAGAGGAATGGCTTCGTGCTAGGAGACAGAGGGTCGTTGTTAATGGTAATGAATCGGGGTGGTTGGATGTAGGTAACGGTGTCCCACAGGGTTCAGTGTTAGGCCCATTGCTATTCGTAATTTACATTAACGACATAGATGTAGGATTGACTAGTAGTGTCAAAATTCGCGGACGATACTAAAATAGGCGGTAAGGTTGTTAACGAGAACGATAGAAATAGGCTCCAAGACGATGTAAATAGGATTATGGAGTGGACGAATAAGTGGCAGACGCAATTTAACGTAGACAAATGTAAAGCTTTGCATATAGGCTCCGGTAACAATAATTACACGCACACAATGGATGATAGCGAGTTAGCGAGCGTGACGAGGAAGTAGATTTAGGCGTATGCGTATCTAAGGATTTAAAAGTTAGGAACCAGTGCCTGGAGTCTTGCGCAAAAGCTAATAGGATGTTAAGCTTCATAGAGCGTAATTTCGAATTTAAATCGAAGAATATTATATTGCCCCTTTACAAGTCCCTAGTCAGGCCTCATTTAGAATATGCCGTTCAGTTTTGGAGCCCGTATTTGCGTGAGGATATTGATAGGTTAGAAAGGGTTCAGCGTCGCGCCACGAAACTAATTCCGTCATTGCGTGTTATTTTATTTATTTGTTGGGTTCAAAATCCCAGCTGAGCCGTGAACGGCCAAATTCTAAAGGGCCAGTTCTACCTAAAGCCCAAGTTAAGCTAAATTAAAACTTACGGATTTGAGATCCTATTAGGTCCTACCTCACTGTAACCTCAGGGTTGCTGACTCGATGCGGGCCTACCTTAGACCTTATTTACATGAATTAAATGTAAAACAAAAAGGGTACTATTTATGGTCTTCTTTCTCAACCTTGCAACAACAATGCAACCAGGACTATTGCACGATGCAACAATCTTGTATCTAAACAACCAAACTGAATTGCAAGAGAGCTCTCTATCAGACCACACCCTGTACGTACGACATCCCACAAACGAGTAGAAAGAACGCGCAGCGCCCCAAAATGATGCCAACAGTGTGACCAAACAATGATGCGACAAGAGCTCAAAAATGCTAGCTCTAAATTAAGTTAATTTTTCACTAACCTTACAATTATGAGATGGATATATATACACCTTAACTTAATATATACAAGCAATGCTGCATCAATCAGCTTAGTCATCATATCGCCTTGGGACAAAATGGTTCTTCCTCTTCTAGATTTTCTAACACTCCCCACCGAAGAGGCATTGTTGTCATACCTTCTGCAAGGTTAGCCAAGCCTTCTCCATGAGGCTGTAACTCAAATGTTTCATCTTGACTATCTGTGTTTTTGCTGATTTCTAAAGCATAGAGTTTTTGTATAGGTCTCTTTAACTTTCCTCCTGGTCTTTACCAGTGCAGACCTAACTAAATTGTCTTTGCCAAAAACAACTCTTCAATTATGCCAAGCTTCCAGCATTGCCTTGGTCTTTCATCCCCAATCATTACACTTCTCCCACCTTGATACAATTTGCATTGGAGCCCTTTACCTTGCCTGATGGGTAATAATTGAGTTCTGGCAAGTATTCCATCTGCCACCTCTTCCATAACTGATCTTGTAGCTCTTCAAGGTACCTGAACCGTCTGGTTAACTCTCCTTGAGTGCTCTGGATAGGCTGCAAGTCTTCTGGCACACTGGGGCTTGATGTTAATCGTTTACCACAAGAAAATGATTTGGTGTCAATGGCTCTGCATCCTGCATACTGTTGTAAACAAAAGTGATAGGCCTACTGTTCACCATTGCTTCTACTTCACATAAAACAGTGCAGAATTCTTCTTTGCTCAAATGAGCATTAGCTAAAAGTTTCTTTAATGGACACTTTACACTTCTCACTAGCCTTTCCCAAAATCCTCCCCACCATGGTGCTCTCTCAACAATAAACTCCCACTGTACCCCTTGGTGTGAAAAGTAGGATTGGAATCCTCCTCTTTTAGCAAGGACCAAATTTCTTGGAGTTCCTTTGCAGCATTTTTGAAGGTTTTTGCATTATCCGATATGATTTTATTTGGGAAACCCCTTTGTTCACAAACCTTTTAAAGGCCAAAAGAAATACATCACTACTTAAGTTGCTTACCAACTCCAAATGGATTGCTCTGGTGGTAGCACAGGTGAAAAGACATATATAACCTTTGTTAGACTCCCCTCGCTCATACACATAGACTGGCCCTGCAAAGTCTACTCCCACTACATCAAATGGGGCAGGTATAGACACACCGTTCTCTTGGAAGTGGAGCCACCTTTTCATAATAAGGCTTTGCACTCCAACGCTTGCAAACCACACATTTATGCAAGACCTTTTTTACTACTTGTCTAATTTTGGGAATCCAAAATTGTTGTCTAATCTCTATTATCACTTCTCTAACTCTCGCATGTAACAGCTTATGATGAGTATCCAGGATCAAAAGGCCCACAAAGTGCCCCCCAGAAGGTAGCAAAATTGGATGTCTTTTCTCCTCTGGAAGCCCAGAAAACTGTAGTCTACCTCCTACTCTCAATAAATCCTGATCCAAAAACACATCCAAACCCTTGAGCGCAGAATGTGTTGGTAGAACCTGTAATGGATGGCTGTGAGCAATTCTCTCTCTTCACCAAATTTTTCCTTCTGCATATATACCACCCAGTATTTCCTGGCTTGCTGAATCTCATTACTGTTCAGAATTCCTTCCCTTCTTGTTCTCCCTTAATGTTGTTGGTAAATCTATATACCCATGCTGTCACTCTTAACAATCTTTTCAGACTGCTAATGTCCTCAAGCCTCAATATGGGGTCCTGCTGCATAACTTGACAACTGTTCACAGCGCATTTTCTCACCTCACTCACCCATGCTTCTTCAGCCTGGCATTCTCCTACAATAGGCTGATTAGAAGGCCAGTTTTTCACTTCCAAGTTTTAGCCACTCCGGCCCATTCCACCACAAACTTGACTGTGCAAGATCTTTCACTGAAATTCCTCGTGTTGGTAAATCAGCGGGGTTTTGGTGCCTGGACAATGCTTCCATTGCTTGGATCTGTGTGCGCTTGAATTTCCTCCACCCTATTGGCAACAAATGGTTTCCATTTCCTTGCCTGGCTTCTTAACAACAGTGCCAAACTATAGTGGAGTCTGTCCAATAATAGCTTGGAATTTCAGAGAGGGCCAAAGACTTTTGCACTATAACTGCAAGCCGACTAGCAATAACTGCACCCATCAATTCCAACCTTGGAACAGAAAGCCTTTTCAAAGGTGCTACTCTGCTCTTTGCAGCAACCAACCTGCAACTTACTTCCTCTTGCAATGCGCTCTTATATAAATACAAGTTGCATAGGCTTCCTCACTTGCATCACAAAAGATGTGCAGCTCCAAATTGTCTGGACTATTGTTCAACTCTCCAAAGTACCATCTTGGGATTTCAATGTCTCCAAGATGTGCCAATTCTTTGGACCAATATTTCCACCTTACCACCATATGATCAGGTAACTCTTGGTCCCAACCAAGTCCAATTTCCCAGAGGCTCTGAAACCAAATTTTTGACTTTATCACAAATGGAGCCAGGAGTCCAAGAGGATCAAAGAACTTTGAAGCCAAACTAAGAGCTGTACGTTTTGTCCACCTTGTCTCATTCTCAGCCAGCTCTACTAAAGATTTCCCATTGGAGGTAAACAAATCATCATCTTGCTGCCAAACAATGCCTAGCACCTTTGCGTCTATTGCCCACAACTCCTTAATACCAGAATCCTCAGTACTTTCTGCTGCATCAGGTACTACACAGGAATGACTCATAAACTCTTGTAATTGCGAATGATTGGTCTGCCATTTTCTGAGCTCCATGCCAGCCTCCCTCATTATAGCTCTAGCCTCCATGAATATCTGTTTAGCCATTTCTGTATTATCCACGGAACACAGCAAATCATCAACATAAAAGTTTTCCTTATGTGTTCAATAGTGTTAGGATAGACTTCAGAATATTTCTTAAAATGGTACTGCATAGTAGCTGCCAACAGAAATGGACTAGAACTGAGGCCAAACAACACTGACTTCATTCTATATGTTTGAACCTTAGGTTCATTTTCCAACAAGTCTTTCGTATCCACCCACAGATACCTTACTGCATCTCTGTCTCTGGTTTTAACTTTATCCGCAAAAAGGCTTGCTTCACATCTGCAGTCAATGCTACTCTACCAACCCTGAATCTCAGTAACAAGGAAAATAAATCTGCATTTAAGTTGGCCCAGCATCCAAACAGTCATTCAAGGACACACCACCTTTGTCCTTGGCTGAGCAATCAAAAACTACCCTCAGTTTGGTGGTAGTTTTTGTCTCACCGTACCACTGCATGGTGTGGCAGATAATGTGCCTCCTGGCTCACCAGCTCACCTTGCACCCTTTCAGCATAGCCCTCCCTTACATACTTAGGATGGCCTCATTGTATTCAATTAACAACTCCTCATTTTTCTTAGCCTGTACAATGAAGTCTCCAACCTCCGATTAGCTAGCTGAAGGTTTGAACCGGGTTTGCAAGAATCCTTCCATGGTAGGCCAACTTCATAGCAACCATCTCTAAACCCAATCCCTTTTTCAAATTGCTCTAAAACATCATTGTTCACTGTACTTGACTGTTTGTCCTTTATGCCAATGGATTCAAGTTCCCAAAACGCTTTCAAATGCCTTTCCAAACCATGGCTGTTCTCCTCAATCTTAACAAAAAGAGCCTAATTTCCATTTCATTGCAATAGCTACCATGTAGCATCCAGCCTAGCTTACTTTCAATAGCTACTGGGCCTTGAGATGTACGGACAATATTACCAGTGATGAAGTCCCAATAATAGTCAGCTCCAATCAAAGACTAATATCTTCTGTTCTTTCAAACTTATTATTGCCCAAATTAATTCCTTTAACTTGCAATTCTTGGACACATGCCATATTAAACAAGTAGTGACTGGAGCACAAAGTTCCTCAATCTCTACAGCTTGGACCTTGATAGTGGGACTTTGCGGTAACAACCCTTTAACCAGAACTTCTACCTTCTTAAATTTGGTTCGGTTTTGAACGGAACCCCCAAACCCAGAAATTCTTAAATTTTCCCTCTTAAGTTCTTTAAACTTCAATTTTCTGGAAATTCTGGTCTTAATAAAACTACACTGGCTACCACTATCAAACAACACTCTTACAGTAGCTTCTCCCTCATTCCCAATTAATAAGGCTGCAGTTGTTTGCAATAATCCCCCTTTACCTTTACTCCCTTGCATAGCAGTGGCATGTGCCACTGATGTCTCTACTTCTGGGGTAGGCCTACTAGGAGTGTTTTCACACAATAATGGCTGATGCCTACCATGACATTTTTTGCACAAAATTTTAAACTTACAAAACCTGTCTCTGTGACCTTTCAAAAAACATTTAAAACATGCTGTGGACTTAGTTACCCTGTCCTTTCTCTCCTCAAAAGGTAAGGCCTCAGCCACCTCACATTTATATGACTTGTGGTTGCCTTCGCTAAATATGCATTCCTTGATTTCCTTTAATTTATTCTCAGAGGAGGCATGTAGAGCTGACACTGTACCTGGGCTATTCCTTTTTGTGGAAACTTTGGTGCTGTGCCTGCCTTTGTCCCCTTGTTTACCATCCCACTGTGCAAACTCAACTCCCTCTCGTCTTGCTAATTCTGTGCCTAAAAGACTTAACATCTGCTGAAAGGGGATGTACACATGTTCTGCAGAGTGTCCCCTACTTAATTCAAGCAAATTGAGCTAGGCAATTTAGACTCCAGTGTAGGAACCAACATTATACCATACCTTTCCATTCCTACACCCAAGTTGTCCAGGGACCTAGTTCTAATTTCAAATTCATCATATAACTGCCGTAACTCCTTGACACTATTAGGATTATTAACAGGAGGTATAGCTAAAAGTGCACGGAGGTGGCTTTTAATTAAGATCTCTGGCTTACCAAACCGTTCTTTATATATCCCAAGCCACATTATAATTAGCTCTGTTAATGCTAATCCTGCTATAGTCTTTGCTGCCTCCCCTTCCAAGAGGGACCGCAAATAATTAAACTTCTCCACGGCACTTAACACTTGACTAGAATGAACTGCTGATTGAAAACTGTCTGCCCATCCTTGCCATTCCTGAATACTCCCAGAAAATGTTTTGAGTACAAGCCTCGGTAATTGAACTACAGATCTGTTAACCTTAACTTCACAAACATCATTTGTTGAGTGTTGTGTTTCATTATTAGACCTGGTCTCTAACTGTACTGAGCTGCTAAACTCTTTTGCTCGGAGGCCTACTTTAATTATATCATCAATAATCTCTTCAAAGTAAATTATGTTATTTTCTATTTCATCCTCTTCTATAAGAGCCTCAATTTTAACATTTACCTCACTTAGAGCAACCTTTTTAGTTTCTAATATGGAAAGCTGCGCAGTCACTAAGCGTAAATCCTCTTGCTCTATGGCAGAATCTATAGTGGCAATGACCTTTGTAATTAGACCTTTGTAGGCGCTTCTCCTTTTTATAAATTTGTTCAATTCAGATGCACTCATCTTCAATGCAAACAACAATTGGGCTCAATACCAAATGAGCTGAATTGGCAGAAATACTTAACCAAACTGATCAAACGCAAATTTTACTTTCAAATAAACTGAATTGCTGGGTGGGGTACTAACCAAACACCAGTATGGAATACCAAATTTTCCACCCAGGACCTTAATTCAATAATAACCCAAATTTAACCAAACCGGTAAAATGTAGGCCAAAAACGACGACAGACGACTGGCCAAGTTTAGCAATTGGGCGACCAAACTTCTACCCTGGGACCTTAATTCAATAACCCAAAATTAACCAAACCGGTAAAATGTAGGCCAAAAACGACGACAGACGACTGGCCAAGTTTCGCAATTGGGCGACCAAACTTTCTACCCTGGGACCTTAATTCAATAATAACCGAAAATTAACCAAACCAGTAAAATGTAGGCCAAAACAACGACAGACGACTGGCCAAGTTTCGCAATTGGGCGACCAAACTTTCTACCCTGGGACCTTAATTCAATAATACTCACCGTCTGGGCCTAACTTGGGCTACAATTTGCACAATCAGAACTTTGCCGAAAAATAGTCACTGACTCAGTTTTGGGGTAGAATCCGGTTCTGAAGGACCATGTTAATTTATTATTTGTTGGGTTTCAAAATCCCAGCTGAGCGTGAACGGCCAAATTCTAAAGGGCCAGTGCTACCTACAGCCCAAGTTAAGCTAAAATTAAAACTTACGGATTTGAGATCCTATTAGGTCCTACCTCACTGTAACCTCAGGGTTGCTGACTCGATGCGGGCCTACCTTAGACCTTATTTACATGAATTTAATGTAAAACAAAAAGGGTACTATTTATGGTCTTCTTTCTCAACCTTGCAACAACAACGCAACCAGGACTATTGCACGATGCAACAATCTTGTATCTAAACAACCAAACTGAATTGCAAGAGAGCTCTCTATCAGACCACACCCTGTACGTACGACATCCCACAAACGAGTAGAAAGAACGCGCAGCGCCCCAAAATGATGCCAACAGTGTGACCAAACAATGATGCCACAAGAGCTCAAAAATGCTAGCTCTAAATTAAGTTAATTTTTCACTAACATTACAATTATGAGATGGATATATATACACCTTAACTTAATATATTCGGGTGTGTCGAATTTTTCAACTTTCAAATTCCAAATATGAGGGGTGCTAAAACGTTGCAGCATGACTTAGGAATTCTAAAGATATTTTTGTTAATTTAATATAATTTAGTTTTGCTTGGTAAGAAGCTACATAAAAATAGTGACTTTTTTGACTTTTTTGTGGAATTATATAATAATTATTATATTAATAATTATATATGCTGTGTATATATAATGCACTGCTGTTTTTGCTTATTTCACAGGTTGAAACATATTCATCAGTGTGCTGAAGATTACTTGTCCGTCAGTGCTACCATCCTAACCAGTGGGAATTGACCTACAATGGCTTCTAAAAGGAGGACAAGACTGGGGACATTCACACACATGAGCAACCTAATTGGAACTGGTAGAGAGTTGTTGCCCTCTGAACTCCCAACTCTGCGAGACGTTCTGAAATATGGGCTACTGCTAAGAGAACAAAGTGGTGAGGATGTAAGAAACTACCCAGCAGCCAGTCTTGCAAAGGACATTTACCCTAAAGTGCTTGAAAAGTGGGAATGAGCAAACAGTTCTTTTGTAGCCCCGTTGTAAATTCACGAGTCACAATCTTAAACAAGATCCAAGAGAGCTGGGAGCAGGCCAAAAACATATCTCTTGAGAGAGGAAAGCTACATGTCAAAGAGGCTTTCATTGCAAAACTTGACAAGCTTTTTGACATCCTCAGTTGCAAGTGTAAAATTGTTCTCTGCTCTGAATTTGGCTGCCTTGCAGATGCTGGTTGCAAAAACGAAACTCACATTAACTGTACATGCCCTAGGGAGATGAAGATCCCTGTGAAGGAACTTGCTTTCATTAAAGGTCAGAGAGACAAGTCTGGTTCTATTGGACCACATCAGATTGGCTTGCCAGATCAACCTGAGCACAACAGACAAGTCAAAAAGCAGAAGCGGCAAGAAGACGAAAGAAGAAGGCTTGCTGAATATAAGCAGACAAGTAAGCAGGATGTTTCAATGCCATCAAATGAAATAATTTTCTCTGATGATGAAAATGAAGAACAAATAGCTGATGCTCAAGATGGAAAGGATGGAAGTTATGAAGTGACATTAGAAATACCAAGCACGTCTTCAACTTCCAATAAAAAGCCAGAGTACAACACATTAGAAATACCTAATGTTGCTATGCATAACATCAGATATGGTGTTGGCCTGCGTGCCACAGCTGCCATCACCACTGCTGGCTTGATCACTGAAGAAGACAAGAGACTTGTAGTTGATCACAATAAAGTCAAGAGGGCCCAAGAAAAAGTTGAGAGATCCCTGGATCAGGAATTTGATGATCTTTGTAAGAAGGGTGAAATTGACTGCATCTTCTTTGACAGCCGTCAAGATACAACTAAAGTTATGCTGAAAGCAGACAATTCAGATCGTCAGTTCCCCAGCATCATCAAAGAAGAGCATTATTCTGTGTGCAGTGAGCCAGGTGGAAGATATCTCTACCACTTCACTCCTGAGAAAGGCTCAACGAGAAAAAAACCTGCTGAAGTTATTGCTGATAATCTTGTAGATTTCATGAAGAAGAAGGGCATTGATAAAAGCCTGCAGGCCATTGGAGGTGATTCTACAAATGTTAACACTGGCTGGGAGGGTGGTTCCATGCATTGGGTAGAGGTCAAGCTTTGCCGTAAGCTGATCTGGTTGGTTTGTGCCTTCCACACTAACGAGTTACCCCTGCGACACTTGATCACAGCACTGGATGGGAAGACCTTGTCTAACAACAAGTGGACAGGTAACATTGGCAAGATGCTAGACACTGCAACCGAACTTGAAATTGATCCTTCATTCACCAAACTCTCAATTGGAGAGCCTCATACTTCACTGAGTGACAATGTCGTAAAGGATCTCTCTACTGATCAAGCGTACGGGTATAGGATCACACAGGCCATAAGGACAGGAGAACTTCCCACAGATCTGGCCCTTCTTGAAATTGGTCCAGTGAGCCATTCAAGGTGGTTGACAACAGCAAACAGGCTTTGTCGCATATGGGTTTCAAAACATGGCCTTAAAGGCAAAACCTCAACAACTTAAGACTGATAGTGGAATACATTGTTGGTGTGTACTACCCTGTTGGTTCAACATCAAAGTAAAACACTCTGGGTGGAAGGCCCACGCCACATCTTGTTTCAGCTGCGGCTAGTTAGGCTGCAAAAGAAGGCTGTAGTGGATGCTGTTTTGCCAACCATCAAGCGCTCAGCATGGTATGCATTCAGCGAAATGATAATCCAGACACTCTTGTGCTCAGATGACAGTGAGGAGAGGAGAGCTGGTGTCCAAAAGATTGTTGACATGAGGGGTGGAGATGATGACACACTTGGAGATCTTTCTGTACGTCCCAGGAAGACACCTTCCATCACCCCCAGTGCTTCTTCCGTGTTGGAGCTGACAGACTGGTCTGACGGGGTATTTGAACCTCCTTTGACATGTAAACTGACTACAGCGGAAGTAAAGAAGTTCTTTGACAAGCCTATGCAAGTTCCACAGTGGCCCTGTCATGCTCAGTCAATAGAGGTGTGTGAAACAAGTCACAGAGGCAGCAGGCAGGGTGTATACACATGAGAAACGTGAGGGTTATATCAGAGGCCAAGAAGCAAGTCGGCGGCTGATGTCCAAGAACGAATCAAAGCAAGACTTGATGAAACTTGTTTAAATATTTTTTTTTACTGATGTCATTACTTTCTAATGTTGTTTTATGATTACAAGGATATGTTTTATGATTACTAGGATATGTTTCATGCAGAGAAACTAAAATTTTTATAGCATTACCTGACATTTTGAGAAGCTAAAATTAATAAGTTGTTGTTTTCCAAGAGCAATTTATGTGCTTTTTAATCAAACGTAGATTTACCAAGCTAAGTTTTGAGCAATCACAAAAATAATAGCAGATTTGAATTCTTCACATCCAAAAACATATTTTTAAAACCCCTCAGTGAAGGAATTGGCAAAAATTAATTTTCACCTCCCAAATTGACACACCCTATTAATATATACAAGCAATGCTGCATCAATCAGCTTAGTCATCATATCGCCTTGGGACAACAATGGTTCTTCCTCTTCTAGATTTTCTAACATTGCGCAACAAGCCTTATGAAGATAGGATTAAAGAGTTAGACTTGCATTCACTCGAAAACTAGGAGATTAAGGGGGGAGCTTATTGAAGTTTTCAAAATCGTTAATAAATTCGATAACGTAAATTTGATAAACTGTTCACTTTCGATAATAGCAATACTCGTAATAACGGATTTAAGTTGCGTGGCAGACGTTTCATTACTAATATCGCTAAAAACCTCTTTACGTTTAAAGTAATTGATAAATGGAATAATCTTCCCGCGTCAGTCGTGAACTCTACCAGCGTTAATGTGTTTACGAACCGTTTAGATAGGCATTTTAAAATATTAATGTTGTTTAATATAATAATAAAACAATTAGTAACAGGAGCTCTGGGGGTGGTGATCGGGGATGAGTCTGTTAACGACTAATGCCAGCTTGTGACATGCCAGCGTGTGATATGCCAGCAAAAAAAAAAATTAGACTAACACAAACTTAGATGTAGCTTGTAGCGTAAACTAACCCACTTTTTATTCTTTTTTTTCTCTCTCTCTCTCTCTCTCTCTCTCTCCTTATTTGCATGTCTGTCACTCTCTTCATTGCATGTCTGTAGTTTCCATGGTATGATAGTGTTTGAGTTAAGAATGTGTTGCATGGTTTGTAATGCGTTCTTATTTTATTTCTTTTCATCTTCCACCCCTTTCCGGCAGAGTGGGCTGCGTCCTCCACCTCCCTATGGAGTGGAGGACCGGTCTGTAACGGCTGGAGGTATGTGTTGCTTTGAATTAAGAATGTGTTGTTCTTTGAGTTAAGAATGTGTTGCATGGTTTGTAATGCGTTCTTATTTTACTTCTTTTCATCTTTCACCCTTTTCCGGCAGAGTGGGCTGCATCATCTACCTCCCTATGGAGTGGAGGACCGGTCTGCAACAGCTGGAAGTATTCTCTTCGACTATTTTTCCGACTTGTCGGCAGTGGCCGGCGGATGATGATGGTGTCCTTCTTTCTCTTTTTCTGAATGAATTTTAACCCACGAGTGATAGGTTTTGCTACTTACTTAACCCCATATTCTCTTCTTTTAACCCCTTACTTTCTTCTTTCTCTCGGGCTAACCTTAGAGTGGATCTTAAGGTCTTTGTTAGCCTTAGCTTCTGTAGATCTGTTTTACTATAATGTGATAATTCAATTATGTATCTAGATAGTAAACACTTATAATAAACAGTATAGGTTGATCAGTTAACAGTATTTCAGTTCGAAACTAAAACAAATTATCATCTGGATAAAGTTTCAGGTATTTTCTAGGTGTTTGTTTATATTGGCGTTTCCATGGCAACCGCACATCAAAAACTTAGGACAACACTTAAAAATGTTCACTGAACACTAAGGACTAATTAAAAAGATATTACAACTTTCTGTACAAGGGAGGAATTAAAATTGTTTAAATCGGGGTCTGGCCGCTCGCCTATACGGAGTTTGTCTTTGATAGTGCTTCTAACAATTTCAGTGGAATTTTCATTTGGGGAGCCTTGAGGGACTTGTGGGTTTCCTGTTTGAGGTCGCTGCTTAACCTCTCATTTTCTATTATTTGGTTTTGTAATCGATCTTCCATAGTGGCTACTCTCTCATTAACTCTAAAAGACGTTTATACATTGCTTTAACGCTTTGTTTTCTCTTTCTATCATAGTTTGTTTATTGTCGCATTATTTTCTGTCAAACAGTTTAGGATAAAAGATAGATAAGATTTCATATATAAAGCTAATTGTTTAATATCAATAGCACCGGTAAACGCCTGGCATTCCCGCCTTTTAGTCGCTTGAAACTCCTCGATCCGCTGATGAAGGGGGATTTCTCCAGGGGAAACAGCGCTTGATGAGAAGGGAGAAGACATACCTCTCTCCTGCTTCCTCACCGAGACTCCTGGAGATGAGGAAGAGGAGGATGTCTGTTGTTGTTTTCGTTGTTGTTGTTGATTTTTGTTTCTTCTTTTTGGCATTTTTTATTTTCTTCTTAAAGTGTATTCAGATGAAATTTAAATTTGTTGATGGTTTTTGAGTCTTAATGAGAGAATTTGACTCGATTTTTAGTTAACGTTCTTACTTTACATTAAATTTTTATTAATTAAAATTCAGTCGTTCGTTCGTATGTTTGTTATTTCAAGGTCATGGGTACAACTTATGGCCCTATAGGACTAAGAAGGTAGTGCCGGAGGTCGCTAGAAAACTTCATTGATATTTTTTATGTAATATTAATAGTTCAGCAATGTACCTTATCTGATGAGATTGTAACTGCGTAATCTTGGCATGTTTACAATTTTGTTGGAGCAGTAACACTGATCACTGACTTTAAATACTGTTAATTTTCATAGGAAGAGGAAGCACGAAACTGACAAGCATCAGCGGCACGAATTAGACGTAACAAAACTATACAGTATTATTCTATGAACAAATGTAATGGTGAGGTTGATTAATCTCCTTCGCAACATCTAATGCCATATGACGGAGGGGACCTACAGCTTTACTTGGGATCCGAATCACGGGTCGCTACATAAACATACTCTGAACGCAGAGGACGGTCTCCCATCCAACTACTATCCGACCCAGTGTCGCTTAACTTTGCTAATCAACGGAAAGTGGTGTTACGACATTGGCTACGACGTAGCCCATTCTGGGAACAAGCAAACTACAAAATCATTACTGACTTTAGGAAGGAGAGGAGCAAAGTGGATCGGTTTAAATCGTTTTTTAACTTTTTTTATACTTTGGAGAAAACTTGAAAAAAAATTATAGGATTTTAGAAGGGGATGGAAATGGACAGCATTTTAAAGCTTGTTCTCAGTAATTATAACAGTATGTCTACAACTAGCAATAAACTGCTACAATTTCTGAAGTTTTGCTAAGACTTAAGTTATGTTGTTTTTAAGAATAATATAAATGATGATTCAATTTCAGTATATTGCAGGCAGCCATTTAGGTACTGTATGACTGTTATACTTCCTATCCAGTCTATATTGCATGTATAACCTTATAGCTTAAAATTAAATTTGTAATCCTTCCATATTGCAACCAAAATGCCCAACCAAGTAGGCTAGTTTGAGTTTATATAAGAGCCCTTGGAGTTGAACCTACCATAGTAACGCCGTTATTGTAGTACTAAGACAAACGAATATCTGCTTGAGCTCTGGAAATACTTCCAGAAATTTGTTTGACGGTAAGCAAACCTAGCTGGTAATCCGGGCCAGAGGTGCGGAACTCCCGGCCGTAATCCAAATGTGAACCGCAACAATGTCCTGGACTAACATAGTAATCCGGTCAACGAGACTCAGGTGGTAAAAGGTGGGTGAAATCTTTCTGTACGTGGGTGGGCAGTTGCCCACGTACAGAAAGATTTCACCCACCTACTAAAATAAAATAAAAGCATATACAGGGCGTCCCAAAAAAATGTATACACACTTTAACAGCTGATAGCTCAATTGATGTTTCTTTCTTTCCAAGTTAAACCCATTAGAATTAATAATGGCAGTCAGACTAAGCTTTGAACAAAGGAAATTCATTCTAAAATGCTACTGGAAGTGTGAAAACGCAGTTGAAGTGCAAAGACAGTTTAGGAGGAGTTTCAAACAGATCCACCAACGCGACTTACCATCACTCGAATTAGAGATAAGTTTGAAGCCGATGGAACTGTTCAGAATGTCCACAAGAAGCGTTCCGGAAGACCACGGACATCGACAAGCCCACAAAGCAAGAAAGAGTACTGGAAACGTATCACCAAAGTCCAAGAAAATCTGTGCGGCAAGCGAGTCGTGAGGTAGGAATTTCAGAATCGTCTGTCCAACGCATTTTGAAGCGCTGTCAATGGAAAAGTTACATTCCAAGATTAGTCCATGCTATTAATGAAGATGATCCGGACCGAAGAGTGGAGTATTGCGAGTGGTACTTGGCACGATGTGGATGTGGATTGGACGAAGGGGTTTCGTAGAATACCCTCCGCGTTCACCAGACCTCACACCACTAGACTTTTTTTTATGGGGATACTTAAAAGACAAAGTCTACGCTATAAAACCTGCAACAGTCGCTGAATTGAGAGCAGCCATTGAACGAGAATGCACACAAATACCAAACGAAATGTTTCGTGATGTTTGCGATTCCATTGCTTCGCGTTATCAGCAGTGCCTGGACCAGAACGGACGTCAGTTTGAAAACAGGCGTTGACAAAACAATTAAATAATGTATGTAGATTCTATTACATTTTGAAAATGAAATGTATTTTAATAAACACTGCCTTTATAATTATTTAAAGTGTGTATACATTTTTTTGGGACGCCCTGTATATAGTTTCTCAGGGGACCATTCTGAGTTTGTGTATATATAAATAAATGTGAGCATATGAGTATATATGCATCAGCATATACATATGATTTGATTTGTGTTATTTGTGATCAAATACAAATACAAAAATCTATTTTAATCCACCCACTAAAATTGTCTTTGAAGTGGCCCTGGCCCGAGAGCAATGCAGCAGAATCATCAAGACGCTATGGCACTTGTAAGAAAATTTGGGAAAGCGAATCTGTTCATTACGTTTACTTGCAATCCAAGATGGACTGAAATCGCTGAAAGCATTGAAGCTTATTAAAGACCAGAACATAGGCCAGATATTGTTGCAAGAGTTTTTTCACATGACACGTTTATAGAAAGCCACTTCATGATTTAACAATAAAACATATACTCGGAAAATCAAGTGCATTTTTGCATGTAGTTCATGCACCTTCAAATTTCAGCTGGCAGGACTCAAAAAATGACGGGTTGAAGTTTCCCACATGCTCCACACCACCCTCGCACACCGCCTCCACCTAAACAGACCAAAAGGAGCATTTTTCTTCTATGAGCCTTTTAAAGTTGCGCGCGTGCGTCTGCGCACGCTTGTGCGAACAAAAAAATAAATACCCTTTGGATCCTCCCAGAACAGAGACCTTTCCAATGGTGTAAGGATGAGTGCCCGACGTTGAGCAGTTCCCGAGAAAAACGCCAGACAGACAGAAAGACAGAAACTGCGTATTATTATTATAGATAAAATGGCGCCAACCTCTCACGTGACACGGCTAAAAGCGCAGAGAAATGCATAAAATATATACAATTTTAAAACAATAATTCAACTTTCAAATCAAACCACTTCCGCTGCCGTTACACGATAATTACAATGCCATATATAAGGTCGACACGCCTTAACTAACACAGTTGTCCTCCGTAGTTCATCGTTATATTATGCATGGTCAATCTTTATTTCTATTGTAATTAAATCTTAATCTGAGCGCAAATCAATCGTTTCCAGTTGTTTCACACTTTCAATTTATTTTGAAGGAATTTCATCATATGACAAAAAGAATATCGAAGCTGGCTTAATTTTAACATCGTTTGCACATTTAGCTTAGATAGTTTGTGTCAGGAAGTGAGGATAACATTTAGAGTTTCCTAGTACTTCTTTATTAGGTATCTACATCGGTCTAATTATTAAGTTCGCTGAAGTTCTAAGTATTATCCTGAAATTAGGTTTATCATTCTCTTCTCTTTAAAATTATAGGTACACACAGTAGGGTGGTACTAATTTAGGCTTCATACTTATCCACAGACGCAGTAATCCCCAAAAATGGCTTCGGAACAAAAATAGGGTGCCTGAAAGCGGCAAGAATGATTACAGAACACTGAAAAAGCTTTTAAAGATAAATACATTTTTACTCAAATTAACGTCAGCAATTTTGGGAAGCAGCAGGAGAGTGAGGAAAAGCAAACACAAGGAGTTCAGAAGGGACCAGGAGTGTTAGTATTACATCACCAATACCAATAGTGGAAGACATAGAACTGCCTGAGTCACCTACCCGAGTCACATACACAAAAGTGTCAAAGTATTCTAATGATTCCGTTGATTGTGTCGTAAATAATGAATTTCTAGAGTTCATGTCGTTAGTAGCCGAACTTCCTCAGCAGAATGACGATGGAAATTTCAAGAAGTCAGAGAGATTAATGTATGGGAAGAAGAGAAGACTGACTCGCTCTGTTTTATTCCATCAAACCTGACCTCGAGAGAGATAAAAGAAAATGACTTATTTATTTCCCCAAAAGTGGAAAAGTGTATTGCTTATACTTCAAACTCTATGAAAATCCAGAAACATAAAGCAACGCTTTGGTGTAGGTTTCAATGACTGGATCAATGCTGCTTAGCATCTGAGTAACCATGAACAGAATACTGCACATATTATTGTAGGTATTGCATTTTGTAATCGAGGAAAAGATAAAAGCAGATTGTACAGATACTTGAAGAAACAACTTAACGAAAGGAAAAAAATATTGGAAGAAAGTGCTGCAAAGGGTAATTGGAGTGATTAAGTTTTTGGCGGAAAATAACTTACCTTTTCGTGGAAGTGTAGGAAAAATTGAACACAAAGACTGTGGCCTGTTTCTAGCTACTATGCAAGCGATTGGAAAAATTGACCCATTCATGGAACAACACGTAAAAGCTAAGTAAATCCAGGAAAAGGAAATGTTTCCTATTTGTTCAAAACTGCGTATGGAGAATTGATAAACGTGTTGGCGGAAAAACTAACAGAGAAAATATCAAGTGTAGTAAAATAGAATAAATATTACTCCATTATAGTGGAGTGAACTCCAGATAATTCAAATGACGATCAGTTTTGCTTAGTAATTCGATACTGTACTGAAGACGGTGAGCCAGCATTGACATTTTTAGGTTACATTGCTTTAGAAGAAAGGCACACTGGAAAGTATTTGGCGGAAACTGTTCTGGAAGAATTGAGAAGGAGAGATGTCGAAATATCAGACTATGTTGGCCAAACTTATGATAATGCAGCAAATTTATTTGGCATATGTAATGGAGCGCAAAAGTTCATTGGAGATGCGTCTGTGCAGGCTGTATATATACACCATGCGCTATGCACAACCTAAATTTATCAAGTGAAACAGCTATGAAAACTTCCGAAGCGTTCACAAATTTTTTCAGTCTTCGGCAAAACCGCTATAACTTTTTCTGTGGTTCAACTTGAAGACGGCAAAAATTGCATCAACCCATTTTAGGAGGAAAGCTTTTAAAATCTTTATCAACAACACGATTTTTAGCTCGTTTGCAAGCTGTTGAAGCGTTACACAATGGATATATGTAAAGAAGTAATACAGTGTTTGGATAACCTTTTACAAGATGAATTCTTGAACCGAAATGCAAAAAGCCAAAAACTTGAGGGAAGAACTATTATACTTGGACTCAACAGTATTATGTTATTCTAAAGGATATGCTGAGAAGAATTAATTCAGTTAGTGTTTCAGTACAAGAAACTAACACCAGTTTCAAGTAGTGCTATACTTCATTATCAAGCCTAATTGAATACGCATCGAGTAATTGAAGTGAGGAAATTTGCAATGATTACGGTGAAAGAAGAAATGCTGTTCAGATTATCAAATGGACAAGATTTTGAAACTTCATTCAAAAGTGAAGGAAAAAGGAAAAATGTAAGAAGGAAATTCTATGACTAGTTAAAAGCGCAGGGAAGTGATTTCGATATTATCCAAAACTTATGACATTATTTTTGAGTAAGCACCGTTTTTTAAATATCATAATATAATAGATTCGCTAATCTATGATCTCAAGGGACGCAGCCAAATTTATAGAAAACTCAATAATGTGTTCGCTTTCTTATGAGATAGACAGCGTCAATAACTGAGTTTGTTGAAATATATGGGAGAAATAGTGACAATGACAGCCTCAAAAAAAGAATTATTGCAGTTCCATTCGTATCGGGACATTTTTTCCAAGATGGTAAATTTGACCAATTACAGTACTTTGTCAGCAAATCTGAAAGAAATTCAACCTTTTCCCAATGTTGAGATTACATTACGAATATTTTCATGTTAACCCGTGTCTAATGCCGAGGGAGAGAGGTCTTTTTCTGAACTGAAATTAATTAAAAACTACCCAAGGATAACAATGGCGCAAAACAGGCTCTCGAACCTCTCAAAGCCAAAGCTCGTAAAGTATTATTTTAAAACGTACATTATGTACGAGGGCCACTCAATATATTTTGCCCCACCTTTCTTTTCTTTCCAAGTTTCCTTGCAAGTTCCAGAAATTTTGTACACAAGTAGTTACATACCTTTTTTACAAGATTTTATTTTTCCACCTAGTCTCCATCCTTTTCTACGGCTTTCCTCTACCTCGAAACAAGGGCCTTTATTTCTTGCTGGTAAAAGTCCGCTGGGTTCCGCTCGAGCCACCTCTTAACCTCCTCAACAACCTCATCGTCACTCTGAAACTTTCTTCCACGAATACCATCCTTCATTGACCCAAACAAATGGAAGTCTGAAAGTGCCAGATCCGGGCTGTATGGAGGGTGGGGTAACACAGTCAAGCGCATTTTTGTGATGGCCGCTCTTGTTTGCAAACTGTTGGGTGGTCTTGCGTTATCGTGCAAAAGAAGGACGTCTTCCAGTTTTCTCTTCGGTCGAACTCACTTTATACGTCTCTGGAGTCTCTGTAGGGTAGAAATATATGCCTCCGAGTTGATTGTTTGTCTTTTCTTCATAATGTCCACCAGAATCACTCCTTTCATGTCCCAGAATATGGTGGCCATAACCTTTCCTGCAGAGGGAGCCATTTTGAACTTTTTCTTGCGTGGGGAGTCTGCGTGATGCCACTCCATGAATTGGCGTTTTGTTTCAGGTTCAAAGTGGTGTACCCAAGTCTCATCCACAGTCACAATTCGTGAAAGGAAGTCATCCCCTTCTGTCTTGTATCGAACCAACGACTCGAAGCAATTTCTTTTCTTTGGGCTTTGTGATCTTCAGTCAGTTCGCGAGGAACAAAGCGTGAACACACTTTTGAGTATCCCAGTTACTGAATTATCGTATTCCCACTTCCTTCACTTAATTCCTAGCTCCTGTGATAGCTTCTTGTATGTGACGTGCCGATTTGATCGAATGATGCTGTTAGCACGTTGCACAGTGTGAGATGTGAGCCGATGCCGGGCGACCGCTGCGTGGCTCATCATCGAGGTTGGCTCTCCCTCTCTCCGATGATCTCACACGTTTAGACCAGCGTCCAACTGTGCTTCGATCAACAACAGCATCTCCGTAAACGTTTTGTAGACGTTTGTGAATATTTCCAACTATTTCCTTCTCTGCGGTTAAGAACTCGATAACAGCTCTCTGTTTACGATGCACATTACTGTCAGACGCCATTTTCGAAACTGCGTTAATCATCGGTTTTATACAAGGGCGTTTAAAAGCGGTTTTATACAAGGAAGGGAGGTTCAAACTGGAAAAAATCCCATTATGTGAAGGCAGAAAATTCAAACTTACGGCCCAAAAGACATTTCGGCCCCATGGCCTATTATTTAGCTGAGAAAAAAGGGTTGGGCAAAATATATTGAGTGCCCCTAGTACATTGAACTCTATAAACGAAACGTAATGAACATAACTGTAATTTGTAAGACACAAGAGGAAGTACTGTGATAACACCGTGTAAGTCATACAGTCGTACTTGTTTAAAATAGTATTATCAGCTTGGTTTCACTAAGTTTTTGTAAAAAGGAAAAATAATGATTTATTTTGTTAAAAAAGAATAAATATTTTTTATGCATTCATGTGGAACTTGTTTGAGTTTGTCCTTAGAAGTTGGGTCATGGGTTGGGAGCCCATAATATTTGCTGCGCGTGGGGCCCAAGATACACTTAATCCGGTTCTGGGCCGGGGAGGAGGGGCACCGCGAGACCTCATGTAGTGGATCCTTATCTTTCAGCGGACCAATCAAACGCAGACATCAATTTTCAGTAACAAAAAATTAACACAACATAATCAGTAGCGAAACAAAATAATTAGTAATACTTCTGCATTTTTTTACTTCTATTTTTCTACATTCTTCTACATTTCTCCTTCGGCACTTCTTTCCACATTTTTCTCTACTTTTTCTTAACGCAAAATCGTCAATAATATTCGCATAACTTAGTTTTCAACTTAAATATTTTTCAGTGGGGATAATACTCAGATTTGACAGCCTATCCTGAGACACTGTAGAACGTAAATAATTTTTTATGAGATTCAGTTTTGAGAATGTGCGCTCTATTGAAGCAACCGTAACCCTAACCGGCATTGCCAGCCATATTCTCAGAGCCATGACTACGTTAGGATAAATATTGGTAAGAGAATTTTCAGTTATGTAGCTCAGGGTTTCAAGTGGAGAACTTCCCTCAGGCAACGAAAGGCGCAAAAACTTTATTCTTCAAGAAGCTCGGTAGAGTCACCCAATATCACTGGAATATGAATCAGAGAGCAGGCTATGCAAGTCATTACAGTGCGTTCTAAAGTCGCTGTTTATCCGCTAAGACATCAAATAAGAAGTTGAAAGAGTGCAAAACTGTTTTCATTTGTTCGAATCTTTCCCGAAGTGCGGTTGCGCAAACATCAATAACCCTCACGGAAAAAAAGGCAACTTTAAATTTTTCCTTCGGATTTGTAACTTTCAACACGACAAATAATAGAAAATGTCAGCTTCGTGTAGTAGTATCCCCGCAAAAATGTAGAGTGCAAATCAAATGAATGCAACATGATCAATAATGAGGGGGGAGAGTTAGCCCCTCCAAGGGGATGGGGGTATGCAAAAAGATGGAGTTAGACCCTCCAAGGGGGGAAGGGGTTAGACCCTCCGAGGGGGGTATGCATGAAGAGGGGAGAGGGGTGACCTAATCTGGAGGAAGGGGTTTGAAGAGGGCCCGGGGGTAGACCCTCCAAAGAGTAACCTAACGTAACGAGGGTAATAAAAAGGAAAGGGAGGCGAGAGATGTTCTCGTTGGCATGTCTTGGCGCATAATGGAGTCTTCCATCCTGGGCGGCTTTAGCATCACAGCCAGTTGGCTTAGAAGCCTGCCATGACACAACCAATCGTAAACAGCCAGTTTCTTTAGAGGGACTCACACACACTGTATCGTTTATATATAAATGAACAATGAATAATTCTTATATTCATATATATTTATATTCATATAATACTTATATTCATATATATTTATATTCCTATATAAGCACACCGGACAAAAAATTAGTCACCCCTCTCAGAATGTACCTAATAACGTGTGACGGCGCCTCTGGCCTTGATAACCGCACGAATCCGGCGAGGCAGAGACTCTACGAGGTTGTGCATGTACTGAACATCGATTTGCTGCCACTCGTTCATCAGCCAGTCCCGAAGTTCCGCCAGAGTCCGTGGGTGTCTATTCCTTCGCTTCACTTTCTGTTTCCAGCCTGAACAACACCTTCGACGCATTCAGGATTAAAGGCTTCATTGGACCTGCGATGTACTCGTCGTCTCCCAACATTGGAGAACAAACAAAAACGGGACTCATCGGACCAAATTACACGTTTCCAATCTGCCGCAGTCCAGTTTTTGTGCCTCTGAGCCCATTTATAACGTGCCAATTTGTGACTTGCTGTTAACAGCGGCCTCTCCCGTGGTACCCTGCTCCAGATGTCCATCGCATGCAGTTCTCGTCGCAATGTCCGTTCGGAAATTGGTCGCTGGAGAACCTCATTGGTTTCTTGGAGCAATTGTTCTCTGGTTTGAAAACGATTTGCAGTTACTAGACGAGAAACATGGCGGCGGCCCCTATTGTCGAGAATTGTTTTCCGGCCACAGTTACGCCGTCGATTGTCAGTTGATTGCGAACTACACCACTCTTTGTAAACTCGCTGGACAGTACGCGTTGACACACCAACAAATTGGGCTACTTCAGACATTTTGTGTCCGTGGGCTCTGCCAAACACGATGGCTCCTTTTTGCCACTGAGTAACGTCTGCCTCACGACCCATTTTGTAGACTATATCCAACACACACTTTGTTCTTCACCACCTCACGAAACAGATCTGATCCTGTGTGCTACGTCACCGCTACTTGTCACTTACCAATGCTACATCAGCGCCCTCTGTGTGACCTTGAACTTCCTACTATCGGTGCTATTAGGGGTGACTAATTTTTTGTCCGGTGCTTATTTATATTCATATAATACTTATATTCATATATTTTATATTCATATAATACTTACATTCATATGTATGTGCGTTCTTATATTCATTTTTACGATAGAGTCCAAATTCGCATAACGATGACAAAGTTCAGATAAAATTTTTGATTCGCTTTCTATTTTATTTCTGCTGAACAATTGGTGAATTATTTCTTTTTAAATTACATATTTTTTTTTAGATTTAGCTTAATAATGTAATCTTGTTAAATTCTTCAATGTTCATTTTCTGTATGCATTCTCTCTTTGTTGTGAAAGGTGAAGTCATGTCTTGCTTAACGTTTAATTTTAAATCTTAAGCATTTAATTTTTGCTCATATGCATGTTTAATTGTAATTCATAATAAAGTGCATATTTCATTTTCCACTTTTAGTTAATCGGCAGATCATGATAACATCAGATCTGTCAATATCCGGTTTAAAATAAAAATATGGCTTCATCTTCAAATATTTGCTTATCTGTCTAGACTCTAGACATTGCTACAGCTAAAATATTTACCTTAACTTTAAATATTTTGCAAAATAATTCAGCCTACTGAGAATAAAAAAAACCAAAACAGGTCAGCATTAAATAATGTAGCATATAATCACCTAAAATTTCTCGTGTTCATTCTGACTGTCTGATCTAGCTTAGAGGCTAAGCATTACCTGTAACATTTTAGCAGTAAACTACAGTAAGAGAATATCTTTGTCTTCTCCTTCGAGCCTTGCTCTCTTCAGAGAACTTAGTCTTAAATAGAGAACAATAGTTTCCTGATACGTTACAAGAAGAATCGGGGAACCTTCAGAGAATTTAGTAAGGTCCACAGAATCCTCCGATCCACTATAAGAAATCGGATAGTATAAGAGAAACTTCTGCGATTCCCTATACGGTACCAGATACTCCAGAGTAACAAATCCGTTGCTGCCACCTAACTAGAACCCCCGTCAACTTCGAACCGACCAAGGCCATAGACGGAGGGGTTAATATATATATATATATATATATATATATTATATATAATATATAATATATATATATATATATAATGTAAATCCACAAAGAAAAAGAAAAATGATTCCAAGGCCTTTCGTGTATTCAGAAGTACACCTCGTCAGGAATGAAGGAAGCAGGCAAGATGCCCTAAATATATACAGCGAGTCGGAAACAAAAAGATTAGGACATAATTAACAAGACTTAATGAGAGGCAGAAGGAATTTAAACAGGATATTGTCAATTTTATACATTCCCGCAGTGTTATTGAAATTATTTTTAAAATGGATAAATGCACATTCTAGAATATTTCTTTCAATTATATCTGTTTTTAACGAGCGCTTTAGAGCTATCCCACTTGATGCTATGATTACATCTATACCTAATTACCTATGGTTAAACAATGCATTAGAATTATTTGCTGTTCTACACGCATATTTATGCTGTTTTACTCAATATCTAACGTTTCATTCGTTTGGCCTATATATACTTAGTTACATTTTGTGCAACCGAGCGAATACACACAACCAACCACATTATCCGGGCTATTCTTTATTAGGCGTGATTTAACAGTATTATTATACTTAAAGAATACATTGACGCCAATTGCTTTAAGTAAAGTCGGAAGATATTGAAAATTAACATGGTAAGGTAGGCTAAGGATAAAATTACTGTTAAATTACGCCTAATAAAGAATAGCCCGGATAATGTGGTTGGTTGTGTGTAGTCGATCGGATGTACAAAATGTAACTCAGTTTATATAGGCCAAACAGGTAAAACGTTAGATATTAGGGTAAAACAGCATAAATATGCGTGTCGAACAGCAAATAATTCTAATGCATTGTTTAACCATAGGTATAGATGTAATCATAGCATTAAGTGGGATAGCTCTAAAGCGTTTGTTAAAAACAAAGATATAATTGAAAGAAATATTCTAGAATGTGCATTTATCCATTTTAAAAATAATTTTAATAACAGTGCGGGAATGTATAAAATTGACAATATCCTGTTTAAATTCCTTCTGCCTCACGTTAAGTCTTGTTAACTATGTGCTAATCTTTTCGTTTCCGACCCGCTGCATATATTTAGGGCATCTTGACTACTCCCTTCATTCCCTGACGAGGTGTACTTCTGAATACAGGAAAGACCTTGGAATCATTTTTCTCTTTCCTTGTGGGTTTACATCATTCATTCATTTCACGTGTTTATTCGTGAAATTCATCCCATATATATATATATATATATATATATATATATATTATATATATATATATATATATATACACACCATTAATATTTGTTTGAAATAAAACACAGCTACATCGTTCTGTTTATTTAATATATATCGAGATACAAGATATGTATACATATTAGACGCAAAACAGGAATGATTGGAATTATTTAATACATATAACACGAACAGTAGAGAAGAATTGCATTAGACGCAAAAACTAGAATTATTTAACATATACAGTATATACGCATCAAAAATAATACAGCTAGTACAGAAGAAATCTATATCCATCAGAATACACTTTAATATAAATATAAATTATATATGTGTGTGTGTGTGTGTGTGTGTGTGTGTGTGTGTGTACATTTCAACTGCAAAGAACACGCAGTATAATTAACGTAAAGAACGACGCTTGTATAGGAGAACATTCCGCGCAAGATGAAGAGGGAGAACGAACAAATGAAAAAAATGAGGTAACCACCCGGGAATCGAACCCGGGATCTTCCGAGTGCCGGTCAGATATGATAACCACTACACCATGGTCCTCACTCGATCAGAAGTCGTAATTCTCCTACATACGCGCAAAAACCAATGCCCCGAGGGGGGCACCTCCCGCATGCCGCACCTATATGTACATTTCAACTGCAAAGAACACGCATAATTAACGTAAAGAACGACGCTTGTATAGGAGAACATTCTGCGCAAGATGGAGAACGAAATTAAAAAAATGAGGTAACCACCCGGGAATCGAACCCGGGATCCTCCGAGTGCCGGTCAGATATGCTAACCACTACACCATGGTCCTCACTCGATCAGAAGTCGTAATTCTCCTACATACGCGCAGAAACCAATGCCCCGAGGGGGGCACCTCCCGCATGCCGCACCTATATGTACATTTCAACTGCAAAGAACACGCAGTATAATTAACGTAAAAAACGACGCTTGTATAGGAGAACATTCCGCGCAAGATGAGGAGGGAGAACGAACAAATGAAAAAAATGAGGTAACCATTATATATTATATATATATATATATATACACACACACACACACACACATATATATATATATATATTATATGTGTGTGGTGTGTGTGTGTGTGTATATACGGCATGAGGTGCCCCCTCAAAAGGCATTTGATTCCGCTTGTAGGTACGTGGGAGAATTACGAGGTTTAATTCGTGGAGGCTCTTGGTGTAATGGTTAGGATACCTGACCGGCAATCGGATGATCCTGGGTTCGATTCCCGGGAGGTGCCTCATTTTTCATTGCTCGTTTTCTCCTCTCCTCTTGTGCGGACACTTCTAACAAGCGTCGTTCTTTACATTTTATATATAATATATATATTATATATATATACAGCGCAGAAGAATTCTATATACAATACATGTTTAATATATATATATATATATATACGTATATATATATATATATATATACATATATACTAGGGTGACACTTATTTTCGAAAGTTTGAATTTTTATCGGGACGGGCGCGTTTCTGGTTCCATTTTGTCAAAAAAATATCGTGTGTAAAATATTTTTGAAATAAAACAATATTTAGAACTGCCTCAATACGGTCAAAGTTTGTATATTTTCTCGAAAAGTAGAAATTTTAGATCATGATGTTCTATGCCTCTAGCAAATAAAATATCACTTCTAGTTTGTTCAAGCTACTAATCTTGACCTAAAACATATAACTGGACTTCATACTTTCAACTCTAGGTCCCCCTCAACTCGAGTATTAGCCCCTCAAGGGGGGGGGTATCATGGGCGCCCATCTCCCTCTCATTGTTGCCTACTTTGCAGAGGTCACGGTGGACTTGCGGGCGGTTGGGAAGTCACAGCGGTGCTTCTCGACCACTTGTAAGAGGAACTGCCTTTGGTCTTCACTCTTGGTAAGGGCCAGATTGAAAGACTGCATCAACGCCACCCCGCGCTCCGCGAAGTCATTGACAACTTGAAGGGCCTGGACTCGGCGGGATGCGGCGATGAAGGCTGGGTCCGTCCGCCACTCCTCCGGATCCTTGAGCAGGAAGGCGGTGGATGTCCAGAACCTTGAAGAACTCCTTTGATGTAGTCGTTGTGAACTTGGCCAATGTATTGTTGGCGATTGAGGCGGTGGACAGGTCCACATTGATACGCCGCGGGGGATCCTCCGATCCTTCCTCTTCTTCCATCGCTTTAATCATCTCCCGCTTTGTCGCCAAGTCGATACCCTCGTCGAAGATGGCCAGGGTGACGAGGCGCTCGCTCAAGTACCATAGGTGCCTGGCGAAGACTGTCGCCGTCGCCTTGGCCACCGCTGAGTCCGGATAATAGACGAGGGCCTTGAGCAGCGCGAGGTCCGCGGCGCTTTGTACCAGGCCGTCACGTAGATGGACACGGCGAAGATGGTGAATCGCCGGATTCCAGCCGCTTCGCCTGACGACATCTGAAACTGTTCCCGGAACAGGAACAGTTTGATGGCATAGATGACTTTTGCCATCCAGCGCGCGCGATGGAAGGCGCCGGGACGAGCGAACCGGGCACCCCGCTTGTTCGGACCGCCCAGCACAATTACAGAGCTCCAGAAGTTCCCTGTAGTCATCACGTGGATGTTGACCGTCGAGGAGGCGGCTGAATTCGATCAGCAGGTCGTCGCGGGCGTCCTTCAGGTGCTGCGGCATGGTTCCATCCTCGAAGGGCTTCGCTTTGGTTTGATCGATGAAGTCCCACTGGGCGGCGAATCGTTTGAACAGGAGGATGTCAGGACCAGTAGAGGGACCGAGGCACGCCGTGAATGCCTTCTCGCACACCAGTTCGTGGATGTGGTGGCGGCAAGCCAAATGAAGCACTGTCTTCTCGAGTTTCTGCTCAATGATATAGCAAGCTCCTCCTGAGAGTCCTGTGTTTGAGGCGGTGGTGTCAAAAGAGAGGGCACAGATCCGTCCCTTGATGTCCCAATCCTCGAGGGCAGAGAGGACGGCTTCCGCCATGGCGCGGCCGGTGCCGTCGGGGAGGCTGGGCACAGCCAGAAGCTTGTCGACGTTCTCCCCAGACACCAGAACTGGAAGGCGATCTTCAGCAGGGCCTCCGTCAGCCGCTGGTACGATTTTCCCGTCCCAGTGAACGGTCAGCGGCACAGTAGGATGGAAGGCTGCCTTCATTTCCGCTGCTGCCATAGCACGGAACTTTGCTCGTCGCGGCGGGAGGATTCGCGGTTCAAGACCAGCTCCTCAGGGTCGTGGCCCAAGCTCCTCGCAGCCGCCGACAGCAAAAAAACACCTTCTCGGTCGGTAAGTTTCGTCCGATCCATCGCTGCGGAGAGATCAGGGGTGATCATCTTTTTCGACGCGCGGAATCGCTTGGGTGGTAAAGGGGTCGTAGATGCTTCTGCATTCGACGTGGACGGGCCCGGGAGAGAGAGCTCTTCCTCTTCTTCTCGGCGACGACGCCGTGTCGGTGACCGAGTCGGGCTGCTTGCACCTGAGCTGGAGCTCGATGCCAGTTCGACGAGTTCTTCTCGGCTCTCTCTGTTCGCCCTTTCATCATCTTTCCGGCGGCTCCTTTCCGCTTCCTGTCTCCTCGCACGCTCCTCCTCAGTGTGCAGCGTCATGTCACGTGTGGAGGAGATGCGGCCGCGCCGCACCTCGGCCCTTTGTCCCGTCAGGAACTCCCTGTCCTCTTCGATTGTGATCATCGACATCGCCTGTTCGTGTGCGATGTCGAAGAGGCGGTCAAGGGATGAGAGGAACTCGGCCTCGTTCCTGATTTGGGTCACAGTGCGCCGTTTCGAGTTCTTGTTCAGAGCCCGCCACTTCTCGTACATTCGGAGAACCTTGTCCCTTGCGCGTTGGTCTTTCTGCGTAGGAATACGGGACCGCTCCCAGAATTCCTTGACTGCGGTCACTGTCTCAGCGGCTGCTTCCTTGATCGGCTTCTTGACGTCAAGGTGAAGGTGGAAAAAGTACTGAAGCGCCTGCTTTCCCGTAGGCAGCATGCTTCCTGTGATGCTGTGGTCCACGGTCCCCAGGAGATAGACTGCTGTTTTAGATCTTGTTGCCGAAGCCATCACGTCGTTTCAGAACTCACTGAAAAAGAGAATGAAACACTGTTAGTGTTGGCAAAACTCGTCCCAACCCATTTTCTACTTAGAATAACATGTTCTTTCGCCTGTATCAATATTTGGATAAACTCGTGTTACACCCTGTATAATACCTCATTTTAGTCTTCTGTACACCAGTGCGGAAGACTAAACCAACGACTCTGACCGTCCGTCTGTCTGTCTGTTATCATTTTTCAACTCAGAAACTACAGCAGCTATCGAAACGAAAACTGACATGATAACAGAACGCCATGAGTACTTTTCGACAAAAAGTATAAACTTTGACCTCGTTGAGGCAGTTTTAATTATTATTTTATTTCAAAAATATTTTACACACAATGTTTTTAGACGGAATGACACCAGAAATGCGCCCGTCCTGATAGAAATTCCCAAAAAATGAAAAACACCTCAAATAAGTGGCACCCTAATATATACATATATATATCAAAAATACATACTTTAAAATCTCCCCCACTTAAAATACTAAAGTCACACGTAATCGACTCCTCAACTACATCCTCATTGCTTTGTATTACGCAACAAATCAAATGCGATTTAACATTAATTAGCCACTTAAAGTATGCGGATGCCTATATTCAATGTAAAGGGCTTTCAACCCGTTTAACACTATTTTTGCACCTACTTTACAATTGGGAGTCAAACTATCACGCTCTTTAAACGCGGATGGAATACAATCAAAAGCACGCACAAAGATGGCATCGTTTGCTACATCATTAAATTCACGTTTATAATCACTCCTTTCCAAACGGGGGTTTATTCTTTCTGCGCCGAGCTTTTCAACCGTAAAATCTTCTTCACAACTCATATCGGCAATTGAAGTATGCTTCTAAATCGTGCCGACAACTGCGTCTTATAAAAGGAAATAATTCTTCAGGGTGAACCGTGAAGGTGAGTTCAGGCCTGTACCGCTCAAGTCCTTTGTACCAAAGTTCAAGATATTTCGAGGAGTCTGTACCTTCTAAACACGCGTCCAGTTCCAAACCATTCTCCCCTTGTTTGGCCCTACACTCGGTAAAGTCATCGAGCAGGACGGTTGCATATTAGCAACACGTGCGTCTAATATAGGTTTTAGTTTGCGGAAGTCGACGACTGCAAACATTCTGTCGAGAATGAAATGGTTTCGCGTGGTGATAAGGGCGTTATTTCAGCAGCATTCTTCCACATCAGCCGTGTATCAATGCATGGTTGGTTTGTATCACGATTTATGTACAGCGTACAGATAATGTCGTATGAGGGTGTATCACTAATCTGTTCTCTTTTTGTGCCTACACCTACAGGTATTTTATAACTGTCCTCACCTCACTTCTCAACCACCACGAAGATTCTGCTCATCTCCTCAACGCTTAAATAAATAACATTCCGTTTACCAAAGTTTGAATGTCTACATTTCGTTTCAAGTACATAATTAACAGCACCGGTATTACGCCTGAACACACGCACAGACTTCAACACGGACACGTCGTATACTGCTCAACGGGAGCTCCATCTTTTATTAGTTTTCTATTGTGAGGAGAGTACATCCAGTCGGGTCAAGCTCTGAGGTGATTATGAGCCAACGGCGCGCTGTTTGGCTCGGCGGGAGGTGTGGGGGGAATGAGTCATGCCAGGCGTAGTGATTCGTGTACGGGGTTGTTTCAACATGAAAGAATCGCTGCGCGTTGGTGAATCATACGAATATTTGTAACCCATTATACCGGGTAGACGTTTAGAGGATTTTTCCATCTGCGATACATGAAGTAATATCGGCTTTAATGTTTTATCACACACTTCCTGGAATGCGCACCATACATTTTCGTTCAGGGGTATTCAACATTGTACTTTCTTGAACGATGCACATTTATTAACACTCCGGCGATCTATACGAGAGAAACATGTGTCCATACTTATCCTTTTTGTTGGACAAACGATACTCATCCCTAAACTCTACTAAAAACTCGCACAAGCCTTTAGCTACAACTTCGCTGCTAACCTCATGATATATATGGATGTAGTGGTAGAAATATTTTAAATTGTCCATAATCACAAGATTAACATTCTCCATCGCAGTGTACGCGTACTCGGTATGATGTAATATGACATAATACCTTTCGTCACACCAATCATCAACAAGGTTCACAACCCACACCCGCTGTTTCTCTTCTGCATGTGTTGATTCTGTCATTTCACGGGGTAGGTGTTCCTTTACACAGTTTAACCCTACAACATATTCCATTACATCGTTTGATCTATGAAAGTCCCGCAATGCTCTCACCAGAATATCCATAGAGTATTTCGACGTCTTGCTCCTCACGCCTCGCACGATTTAATGTGGCATTAAAGGTTTCAAAGGAGAGATGACTAAGGATTCTTTGAGTGTTCGCCACATCTGTAGACGTTATCGAGTACGACTTCAGGAATGTAGAACATGCACTATCAGAGGGAGGCATCACCATTTTCCGTCTACGCGAGTGTTCTTCAACAGGTAAAATACACGTTTGAGAACCAGGGCTTGCTGAGGTCAACTGAACACGCAGGGCGGAGATATGTCCCACCAACTGGATTAGTAGCAGGAGTCACATGACTCTCTTGATTGGACTGCACCATATAGTGGGCGGTGATTGGATTTTTTTCCTGTACACACACACACATATATATATATATATATGTAAAGAACGACGCTTGTATAAAAGAACGTTCCGCACAAGATGAGGGAGAACGAACAAATGAAAAATCAGGTAACCACCCGGGAATCGAACCTGGGATCTTCCGATTGCCGGTCAGATATGCTATCCACTACACCATGGGCCTCGATTAATCAGAAGTCGTAATTCTCCTACATACGAGCAGAAACCAATGCCCTAAGGGGGCACCTCCCGCATGCCGCACATATATACATTTTAACTGCAAACAACACAGAGTATAATAAATGTAAAGAACGACACTTGTATAGAAGAACGCTCCGCACAAGATGAGGAGAGAGAACGAACAAATGAAAAATCAGGTAACCACCCGGGAATCGAACCCGGGATCTTCCGATTGCCGGTCAGATATGCTATCCACTACACCATGGGCCTCGATTAATCAGAAGTCGTAATTCTCCTACATACGAGCAGAAACCAATGCCCTAAGGGGGCACCTCCCGCATGCCGCACATATATACATTTTAACTGCAAACACAGTATAATTAATGTAAAGAACGACGCTTGTATAGAAGAACGTTCCGCACAAGATGAGGGAGAACGAACAAATGAAAAATCAGGTAACCACCCGGGAATCGAACCCGGGATCTTGGTTTCTGCTCGTATGTAGGAGAATTACTTCTGATTAATTGAGGCCCATGGTGTAGTGGATAGCATATCTGACGGGCAATCGGAAGATCCCGGGTTCGATTCCCGGGTGGTTACCTGATTTTTCATTTGTTCGTTCTCCCTCCTCATCTTGTGCGGAACGTTCTTCTATACAACCGTCGTTCTTTACATTAATTATACTGTGTTGTTTGCAGTTAATATATATATATATATATATATATATTATATATATGTATATATAGAGAAAATGAAATACTACCTGAAACATATATCATTTAAATAGAAAAACAAATAAACTGTGAAATATCGTCAACAAGTACATAGACTCCAATTCGATATATATATATATATATATATATATATATATATATATATATATATCCTCCTTGATAATGTGAATATATCACGAAAGCGCTCGGACTTTGTGTTTCCTTTTCCCTGTGGTTGTTTGCTTATTAAAAGGTCACGTGTTATTTTGTGATTTTAGTGCATATATATATATATATATATATATATATATATATATATACAACAAATGTTCATGCACCATGGTACCCAAAGGGAACACTGTCGTAGGTGCCAGGGACCTAGTATCATTTCCTGTAAGTGTTACGACAAACCTTCGTATCCCTAAATTCCTTCACACACCCCAATTTCTGTGCCGGGAAGTTATGAGTTCCTACAACCAGGTGGGGTGGTTGGTCATCCTCATTTCCATCTTCTAAACTCACTAGATCTTTGAGCGAATCAAAGTTGACGATCTGGCGGTTGGCATGGTTAAGCGTGATGCCTTTAGCCTTCATGATGTACTTGTACTCATCCCCCACCCTTACACGTAACCCGTAAGTTTTTGGTTCTGTTGAAACAAAAGAATCGGCGTAGGCGATGCCTCCATACTCATCTTTGATCTCGTCAGTCAACCCTCCAAGGAATTCCCCAATAGGAGGCATATATTCACCTTCCCTCTCCGTGAATATCACACTATCTGTATCTGCGTAGAGAACCCGTCGCCCGAGAGAATGCAACAGATGCCATAGCTTGATACGTGCGTATGCTGTTGTGAAACTGGCTACAGGTATGTTTGTGACACGTGATGTATCTGTAGCCAATTCGGTCATGTTGTACCTTATTATGTACGTATTACCCACATTCGCTATTTCCATGACTTCTTTATCGTTGGCGTTTGCATAATCCCAAACTTCGCTATAACTTTGAGCTAGATGGACATTCCTCCTGTCTGTATTCTGAGCAAACTTCCCCCAAAGGCTATTTAGAAACAACTTTGCACTAAAGCGCTTGCCAGGGTTCCTCACAATTTGGCTACGTTCAAGTTGTATCTCTTCACGATCACGGTGGCGTTAAATATACGCCGATTTTTCATCTTCGGTCTCAACTCCTCTTGGGTATCCTGATGTTTCTACTTTATCCTTCAAAAAAAGTATTTATATATGCATAAAAAAGTTAGAGAGCTTCTGAACCTCCACACCTCATATATCTTCAGTATTCTGTACCTGTGACGAAGGGCTAGGGACAGCTCAGGACTTGTATATACGCCTCTGATCTTCGTCTGGTTGATTATGTGATTACAGTCGCCACAGTTCTCCTCTGCGCACTTTACACACAAAGGGAACATGAGTTTGTGGTCTATAACAACGGGCAAGATTGGCATCCATAAGTCGCGAGGAGGGAGCACATCTACGAAAGAAAGACCAAAGTAGTTCTCATTCAAATTAGCTGAGAACTCTTCGATGGTAGGCATGGCGGGGCCCACAAGTTTTTTCAGCGCACCTACTGGGTATGGATTGTTCTTCATCACGTAAGGGTATACAAATCGTAGTAATGAATCTTCACATCGTTCGTAGGCGGAAAGTATAGTTTGAAGGGGTTTGTACGTTCTCTAAACAAGCTATCACCGCATTTGAGAGTTCCACCACCATTGTACGTTTGATAGTCCTTATTTCTTCGCTCATCGGACTTCATCCAGGCATTATATTCGTGCTCCCACAAAACCTTGTGAGTGAACTGGGAGCTTATAAGCTGGTCGCGGGTACGAGTCCATGCGAGACTAACGGCGGGAGATCTCTCATTGGCATCCCCTGTGACGCAGCACTCACGACGCGGGCATCCATTAAAGGAGTACACTGACTTCTCACCAGTGGTGAGGTCCTCACTTAAGCCATCCACCCAAAAAAACACGGCCATAGACCTTGATTGGCACTTTCCCCGTGTTGCGAGCGTGCTTTATATACACACCTATCTGCTGCTGTATGCGAGTAAGCTAGTAAATAGCTTCATAACCAAACTGCGCGGGACGTTTCGCGAAATAATTGCAAGTGTCTTTAGACATGAAATTATTCTTGAATACGGTAAAATACAATGATGCGATCGTGGTTGCTGCTTGTAACAGATCACAGTTGAAGCGCGTTATGTACATCCTTCTAAATGCTTGGAAGCATACTCTAAGTACGCGTACGCCATTCACACAATAACGTTCACATTCATACGCTATATTGGAGGATTATCTTCATTAAACCTGTTGTACTAGAGCACAAAATTCTCACGTTCGTTTGTGCTCATACATTCATAATTAAAGTAGTTAGTGGGTGGTGGTCCTACATAATTTAAAGTGTCGTGAGCGAGGAATGCGTAAGGGAAGTACCCTTTTAAAACTTCAGCGTCTACGCCCATCATCTTGGGTAGCTTGGCTAATTTACAAGGTGTGAATAATAGGGTGTCTTTAAACTGTACATTTCCTTTTATCTGCATCTGCATAAGTTTGTTCCCTCTTTTCAAGGGATCACCCGTGAATATCTCTGAGGACTCATGCTCCAGCAGCTCCTTATAAAGGAACTGAGTGTCGAGTTTTGCAGCGTTATGGGCAAGAATATACACAGTAATTTTTTTGAACTGGTCCACTAGCTTGACAATATAGTTCACAAACAGTTTCACCTAAGAATCTCTTGCAAACACCTTAAAGATGTTTGTCCGCTTACTACATTTGCGGCATTCATCACAAATAGTCTGACTTACGAATAAATGCGGTATGACCTCTTTTGTTTCGGGATTTGTGTGAGTTTCTATGTCATAATACACGGTTATACAAGGCTTAGTTTTAGGTTTAGTATCCTTCATATAACATACGTACTTTACACCATCCGCCTTATGTTCTTCATGACATGTAGAACAGTGAATTTCATCGCATTTGTGCTCGAATTTCCCCCATCTGTCCATTCTATGAAACATACCACACTCGCAAATTCTCATTTTCCTACACGTGCCATTTGATTTATGGAAGGCAAAACAGATATTACTGAAAAACGTGTGCTTACATACATTACAATCACGCTTCTCAGTTTCAACTACACGACTTTCACATCTGAGGCTTTTACACTGGTCGCAAACCATTTGGCATTCCTTATAATGTTTCAACAGGTCATTCGTAAACTCGAGACAACCCTTACACAAATCGTGGTCTTCCATATTTTCGGCTTTTATCATAACTTGCGTAAAGAGCCCTTATATTACGGATGGGGAGATACGTTGTCCCAGACAAGCCTAAAATAAGTAGGGGCTTTGTACGTTCTCTCACGGCGCTTTTAAAAACATACTCAGTCCTACGACTATCATCCAATCCAAACACAACTATACGCACACCCATTTCCTGCTCTACCCTTCGCAGCTCTTCAAGGCCCATATCACAGACAAATTCAAGTCTACAGTCTGCAGCCAGTTTACGTGCACGCTCCACTACCGTAGGCATCCAAATTTTTTGGGCAGCTGTATTTACCACAGTAAATAAATGAGCCAAGACTAATGCTATAAAGTCGCATCCGCGATCGAAATCAGTGTCTTTTGTATATCTGGTAACTGTTAAAGTTAAGATTATAAGGCGTTGCGTTGTGACCTACAGGTCGGAAGACATAATCTACATCAATCGTGACATTCTCCACATTAAGCTCGCTTCCGCTTTGAGAGGCCTGCATTATACGTCCCACATTGTACTCTACATCTACGGCGGTCAGACGCTTGTAGGGTATTACTACCCAAAAATCGTTTCTATCACTATCATCTGACCCGAACCCGAGGGCCAGTCGCGTCCTGGCTTCACATCCCTCACTGTTCTGAAGGGCAAACTCCACAATACGTTCAACTATGCGCCGCACTCCGCATTCAAAGCCATTGCTATACATGACTCGAGGGTCGAGCCTGACTACGCATCGGTTTCTAGTCAGGGATGGGGTGGTGGTGACGCTGCGCACCAGCTCGAATATGCTACTGTCTACAGGTTGCTGCGTTGCTGTCAAGGTGGAGAGCACGGACGGTATTGAATAGGGGTAAGTGGGTACAGTTTTATTTGTAGATGGTGCGACTGTAGGGGGTGTACCGTAAGACGTGGAGGGCTGCGGCTCTATTACATTTTCAAACTTACTGCGGGTCTAACGGTCGACGATTTTACGCGCTTTACACCTGACGTGGAGGGTGTTTCAGCGATGTTGTCATGCACCCGCTTTCTTCTCGAATTGACGAGTGGGGGTGCTACGTCTGTCACTGCTGATGGTTCGCTGGCGGGAATGCAGTCTGTAACCTCAAATACACTATCGTCGGCATCATCAACTTCATCAGCAATATCTACGATAGGGACATGTTGCTGGTACAGTACCTCATCCTCCATCATTCACGGTTCTGAGGAAAAGAAAAACAAGATTGTAGAATACGAGTATAAGGAGCAACACTTTAATTTTTTTAATATTTTGTAACTCTCCCACTTAGGAGTGTGTCGTGTTAGAGATGGATTCTGTAAAAAAATTCCGGTTCACAAGCCCTTCTATATGCATTATATCCGGTCCTACAGGCTGTGGCAAAACCGTGTTTATGCTTAAAATCATTAAAGATAAAGACGATTTGTTTTCAAATTTTGTGCACAAAGTCATATGGTGCTATTCGACATACCAAGCCGTATTCAACGAATACCATGATGATATTTTGTTCCACAAAGGCGTTTATGATGTTAGTTCTATAAAGGGTGATGAGCACACGGTTATTGTAATTGACAATCTCATGTTAGAAATGGACAAAACGTTTGCCGCATCATTTACTGTATTCTCCCACCATCTTAACATAAGCGTATTCTTCATCAATCAAAACCTGTTTTTCAAGAATAGATACATGCGTGATGTATCGCTAAATACACAATATCTAGTCTTATTCGCACAACGTAGAGATGTGGAAAAAATTGGGGTATTAGCCAGTCAAATGTTCCCGAATCAGCGTAAGGAGTTTTTGGAAGTTTATAAAGAAATTACAAGTCAACGTTACGGATATTTGGTTTGTGACCTTCACCCACGAAACACGTTTAGGGTGCTTCTAAGAACGAATATATTCCCAAACGAGGCTGAAACGGTGTACATCCCAGAATGACAAAGAGGTTAAAGAAATATCGTGAATTAATAAAAATCTATCAACGATTGCCGCCCACTCTCCAATGCCTGTTTGTTAAAAATATTGACCAAGACTTTTTAAAAATGCATCTGACGTTATAAAATGCAATGTACCAATGAAGGCCACTCAGAAGTCGCGCTTACGTCGTTACAAGAGCATAATACGCGCACTCGCTCGTAAAAAACAGTGTGAGAAAGTAAAAGCAAATTATTGTGCAAAGAGGTGGATCGTTCCTCCTCATCTTTTTTCAGTCTTGGCGCCTTTATTGTCTAGTATAATATAATGAAGAAAGTGGTCGTGATTCCACACGAGGTGTATGCTTCGTTACAAAATACAAAGAACCAGGAATCAGTACTAGAGCATGGTAAAAATAGGCTTAAAAGAATGGAGAATGAATTGGTAAATCTATTAAACAACGAGAAGCCACATGACGAGAAAAGAATTTTATATCAAGAAGCTCTACATAAATTACTTCAAAGCTCGAAGATTATAAGAAACCGGCCGAGGTGCCCAGTTATCAGACATAGCACTGATGATGTTGAGCGTGGCGGCATAGGTCCTGGGGCCGAGGCTAGAGACGAACAGCCAAAGAACAACGGAGTAAGACCCCTCGAACATGTATTAAAAAGTAGTCTACCTAAGGGGTTTTCAAACTGTGTTCCGCGAGAACTTGATAGGGTTCCGTGGGGTATGTGATGAGAGACTGAGGAGAGAGAGGTAAGATAAAGTAATATCAACTGGCATGGATGAATTTACGATATATATTCTGCGAATTCAGTGATTGTGTTTTGAAAGGCGTAGGCAAAGAGAGAGTGGGCGAGAGAGAAAATTTTAATTCAAGCGATGAGATATCCAGAATAAGTGTTGCCCTCTTGCAGCCACAGTAAGAAACAGGGGCCCATTTTGTAAACAAGACACAGCTAATGATCACAAGCACTGGTCTGATTAATTTGGTGAGTTTTTCTACGTTTTTAGGTTTAGTTTTCTCAGTTCACGGAAGTTATGATCACAGTAATGTTATTAAATGCAGTGTAAATGTGTGTTAGCTTTCCTAATACATATTATACAAATATATGATGATGTTTTATAAAGATCTTTACTAAAGAAAACTTTAATTTTACAATAAACATATTTTTTATACTTATAATTTCTTTTATGCCGACAGTAATGTGGGGAGAGGAATTTAAAATAAGTAGGTTAATAAAAGTAAATTGTCTTTTTTTTTCTTGTAAATTTCTAAACTTATGTTTTTTTTTGTGAAATTAATATAATGTATATGTAAATTTCATAAATTACATAAACTGCAGTGAGCATAAATTGTGTTTTATTACCAGTTGCCTTACATCATTAAAATTTTACCTGTTGATCAAGGTTGCGTGAATTTTTTTTTTAAATAAAGGTTCCGTGGCTTCAAAAAGTTTGAAAAACTGGTCTACCTCATACATTGAGGAATAAATAAAATGGTCCGATACAGGCGAGGTTATTATTGAAGGGTCAAAAGTACAGGGTTCGAACACCATTGATATCGTACATGACTTGGTGAGAAAGTGGGATACACCTTCACCAACAGGATGGGGGCATATTAGAACTAGACTACAGCAAATAAATATCCCAAAAACATTGATAATTAACAAGAACAGGTTAAAAGACCTGAGGTAAGCAACGCATGTACCACAACTGAACACACCTTCACCCCGGCGGTATCATCTCTGAAGAGGAAGAAAATGAGACCAAGCACCAAAGCACAACCCTACCCGTGCGCCTCTAAAATATGCAAATGGCTAACATATTAAGAAAAAGTTATGACATTTCTAATCCAGCTTCCTACCGGGGTGTTAATAGACTGTACAGAGGCGTTTTAATGAGGAAATAGAGGAAAAAGATGTTAAGAGGTTTTTGCGTCAGCAGGATGCTTATACACTACATAAACCGGTGAGAAGAAAGTTTAAAACTGCCAAGACATTAGCAGCCTAGGTTGATTCGGATCCAGACCAGGGCATCGGTCAGATAAATTTTGGCATCGTTTCGCACTGGTCAGATTGTTTAGAAAATAGCGCCCACTAGCGAGACTGCCTTGAAACGATACTCTCTGCTCGATTTCTGCTGGAAAATGCATAGGAACTTATACTTCAAGCGCCATCTTTGTATGTAACAGGTGTCTTGCAGTGCAGCTCTAATTTCACTTTGAATAAGTCTATCTTTTGTATTTTTGTGTTATAATATTTTATATGCTAAAGTGAATCTGAGTGAACGTCGAGGTCTACAGAAAAATGAAGAAGGTACAAGCAAAGATCGGGATTTTCTTCAATACCAGTCGGTAAGTCGGATCAGACAATGATTTATTTTATGCTTGGAAAATCAGTCAAATTGTAGAATAATATATTCAACTCTACTCCTCCCTACTGGGGGTTTCACAATGTCACCTTATCATTATTCATGTTATTGGTCATTCTTTTCAGGGAAGTACCACCAGTACCTCCTTGCTCAACTGACATCTTAGATGATTTGGGTGACAGACCATCGCAGAAAAGGAAGTTTGAAGAAATCAGATATGACGCAGATGATCCAGTGTGCAAAATACAGAACACAGACACGACATGTGGTAAGAATTGATTTCTTATATTGTTGCCGTTAACTAAAAAAATATCCCATTTATTTATTGTCATGAATGTAGTACAAAACAAGTTTGAACAAGATGTTCTCTACAGTTTATACTGAAACTAATCATAAATTGATGGTTTTATGACTGGAATTAAAAAGAATATTGTTTTGAATTTTAGGTGAGGACATAATATCATCAAACCTCAGGAATAACATCGGCCTGTATTACCAGTGTGTGAGCGATTTGAATGATGTCAAGAAGTATGAGCTTTTGACTTCCCACTGGCAACCTCCTGCAAGATACAAGTTTGCAGGTACCAACAATTATGGCAGAAAGCGATTCTTCAATGGAGAATGGCTAAAGATGTATCCCTGGCTAGTGTATTCACCATTAGAATGTGGCGCATTTTGTTTAACCTGTATGCTGTTTGGTATAGCAAGTGGCCACAACAGCAGCAAGTTGGACAAGCTGTACAAGTCACCTTTGACCAACTGGGTAACAGCTACAAATAAATTGGCCGAACATAATAGCAAGTCAGATTTCCACAAACACGCAACACTTTTTGCTGATAACTTTCGCAGAATCATGTCCAACAAGTCACAACCAGTGAATCGACTTATTTCATCAGCAATCAGCAAACATGTCGCAGCAAACAAACAAAAAGTAGCATCAATGATGAAGACTGTGATCTTGTGTGGTAGGCAGAACTTCGCTCTTCGAGGGGACCATGAAGATGCTGAAGACGACTCGAAGAACAGAGGCAACTTCTTGGCACTGTTGCAGTTCCGCGTGGATGCTGATGTGGTCCTCGAAGAACACTTGAAATCAGCTCCCAAGAATGCAACATATACATCAAAAACAATACAGAATGAAGTGATCTCCGTCATCGCTGCTCACATTCAAGACGAAATTGTGAAGGAGATTAACACAAATCCTCTGTTCTCCATTCTTGCAGATGAAGCTACTGATGTCAGCAACAAGGAACAACTTCCACTTGTGTTGCGTTTTGTTGACAACACAGATTCTATTCGTGAAGAGTTTGTTGGTTTCTTTGAATGTGTGAATGGTGTCACTGGCAAATTCTATTGTAATGGCTGTGTTGTAATAGTGAATTTAATGCTGTGAAATTTATTTTAAATTATTTTATTTTTTTCATACATCTAATCTGAAAATTATTGCTTTCTGTTTTTGTCACTCAGGAGGAGTGTCCAGCCTCTAGTCATCATAAGCTGACCGATATTTGCCGAACTAGATGGGTCAAGCGTTTGGATGCCCTAGACGTATTCGAAGAGCTACTGCCCGCCGTGGTTTCAACCTTGACGTGCATCGAGGATAACGTCACTCATAACTGGGACAGTGAGTCATCAACAAAGGCCAGTGGTATGCTCCACCAAATTGGAACATTCCAGTTTATCTTCACTTTTGTTGTGACAAAGAAAGTTTTGTCATACACCCGTGGTATCACAGTCAAGTTGCAGGTGAGGAGTCTCGACACAAAGAAGGCATATGACAGTGTTGGTGAGGTCCTTGGGTTTCTTCAAACAGAGACAGTGTTGACTCAAAACATTCTGAGTGGTTCAAGGCTGCAAAGGAAATAGCTGAAGACCTCGACATAGCAGTGACAAAGCCCAGGACAGTCGGCCGGCAAAAAAACAGAAACAATGTCCCTGCAGAAACTACGGAGGATTATTTCCGTCGCAGTGTGACTGTGCCATTCTTGGATCATCTCCTGGCAGATATTGGATCAAGATTCAAAGATGGTCAACAGAAAACCATTCTGGGATTTTCAGGTTTGTGATGGAATTATTTAGCTATTGGGATAATTTGAGAATGATAATTAAATTGATGGACTGATATATACTCTCTCTTACTGTTACATGAAATTGACAACTGGTTTATTCATTTTAGGTGTTCCTGCAAAGATGATAGAACAGCCAGACACATGGAACCCAGAGTTCCAGCAGTTCTGTCAGACCTACCAAGATGACCTTCCCAGTCCCAATATTCTGTCTGCAGAGCTGGATGTGTGGCAATACCACTGGGAGTGGCGCCATCAGGCCAACTGCGACATACCAGACTCTGTGCAGTCAACTTTACACTCCATGGACAAGGTCTTATTCCCAAACATCTGTGCTGCACTCAAGGTATTGGCACTCATTCCAGTCACCACCTGAGTGTGAACGTTCAGTTTCAGCCATGCGTCGACTGAAAACGTGTCTGAGGAGCACCATGATAAATGATAGGATGAATGGTTTAGCTCTGATGCATGTCCACTATGGGCGGAAGCTCGATGTGGATGTTTTGGTTGAGAAGTTTGCACGGCTCCACCCAAGAAGGATGGAGCTTATTGATATTATCAGTGACAAACATTAGAAAGGATTTATTTTGTAAAATAAATATTTTGAAGTAAATAACGAATCATGTCTTCTTTTACATTTTGGTATGCATTGAATGAAATGGCACTAGTCAGATTATGGGTCTGGATCCGGGCCTGTGGAGATACCCAGGTTCGCCTGTTATGCAGTGTGCACATTCCCGATCATAGAGGAAAGAGTTTGAGCATTACATATGATAAACCTCATTATGTCAAAGTTGCACCTAACCTACTAACCAGTATCTCAATATACATAATAACGAATGAGGGAGAAAAAAGTTTTCATTCGGTTACGGGAGCTTAACCGTGAAACTCCACTTCTGGAGTGTTGCTAAAGAATGACACAGGGGCCATTTCCCGTGGGGTGAGGTACCAGCGTGTTAGTGGTATCGGTTCAATTTTTTCGGCTATATTGCGCACAGCTGTGCTGTTACTGAAAAGTGGGGCCAAATATCTTAGAAAGAAGGCCCTACAATGAGGACTTAACACATTTGAAGATATAATATCAGGTACCAAACCTAAAGAAGCTTTCAGAAAACAATTACAACGTACACGGGATGAAATTGTCGAAGATGCGAAGAGAAAAATACGCGGTGGGGGTTTTAGAAGAAAAAACAAAAGGTTACTATAAGAGGAAGAAAGTGTACTGTACGACGTAAAAAAAAAAGATAGCTAAGCAGAAAATTCATGGTGTAAAGCGGAAAAGGACTTAAAAAAAATGGTAAAAGCGTAAGAAACCGGTCGTGGACTTATTTTTTAAAAACTAATATGAGGTAAATCTGATACACCTGCCTCATATAGGTGATTGTACAACTGAAGTGGAAGGCTGCATTAACGGTTGCTATGGCCCATTTTATTCACCCCTACAGTTCGGAGTGCTGCAAATCCGAGTTAAATCTCTTTGATGTGCCTCTAATGCAAACAAGTATTGTGGAGACCGAATTCGTCACAATTCATCCTCTCAACGCTATTGGGTCAATGACGGCGCCTATATTCGTGATTTCTTCGTCACGGAGTCATATTTTTGACCTTTCAAACGTGTTTCTTTACACTAAACTAAGAATTGCACATTCGGAGAGCACAGATTGTGAAGAGGGTTATGCAGTGTACCCCGAAAACAACTTCCTACACACGCCGATAAGTCAATGTGAAATGTACCTAAACCAAACTAACGTTTCATCTGGCGCTAGCTATCATCATTATAGAGCCTATTTAGAAACTCTTTTAAACTTTACGAGATGCAAAAGAGACACATTTAGCTGCTCAGGGGTATTATACCCCCCATTGATGGACAGTGTAAAAAATAAATTTAGAAATTCTAAAAGAAAAATTTACGATTACTACGCAAGGTTACACTCTGAGTTTTTGTCGCAAGAAAACCTGCTTTTGAGAGAGAGAGAGAGAGAGAGAGAGAGAGAGAGAGAGAGGTATTTATTTTAAAATAAAAACGGATTCTCACCCGGTAAGGTCGATGGTTTGGGATTCCAACGTACGTTCATACTGTAGCACACACCCAAGTATATCTGCATTAGGTCCTTAAAATGAAAAATTGTAATAAATGTCTTACACCTAATTTTGCAATTCTTAAAAAAAATATATATATAAAGAAAAAATATTACTAAGCCACACTTTATTATTATTATTATTTCATAGGATAAGGGGAGAGATATTTATTATTGTTATTATTTCACAGGTTAATGAGAGAAATGTTTGTTATTGTCATTATTATTTCACAGAATATGAGAGAGGGAAATTTTAAAATAAAAATGGATTCTTAACCAACAAGGGCGTTAGTTTCCAACGTGCCCTCATACTGTAACACACACCGAACTAGATCCGCGTCAGACCTTTAAAATAGGAAAAATAAAAACTATTGCGTTATTCATTTCAAAAGAAGTTTTATATAAGAGAAAAGTTGAACGAGTTATTGAGACACGCCTTAAAACAATAGACTGTTTTCGAATTACATAAAACTTACATGACATAATCGTCACTGCTTGATGCGGTGCCACTCTCATGTCGCGAATGTTGTACCAACGCTTGCTCTGGAGCCTTGCTCGAAAATACGCGGCCATTTCCACGCATCCCATTAAATAAACGCACGCATTAGCACTGTAAAATAACAATGTATACGTAGAGAATGGGTATTATATATGTGGGTATTGAAAATTGGTATTTTATATATATATATATATATATATAAAACGGGTCCACTAAAAAAAAACATGCGCTTGATTGTAAACTAATAAGTCAAAATGTGTTTGGATGATTTATAAACAAATTTATAGACAATAATTACCATTGAATTTATATAAGCCAGCCAATTTTTATAACTGAATGATTTTATTTGGTTGTTTAATATTAACTTGATTTTTGAGTTCCATAAATCTATGTGCACATTGAAATAATTTCTCTCTTTTTTTTTAAAGATAAAAAAAATTACCGTAGATATCCCTCAGATGCTATTCTCTAATTGAGGTAAAATAATTATCAAGCATTATAGGCTCAATAGGAGATATGGAAGGCACAAAATATTGGCGGGATTCCCCAATAAAGGATGAACACTGGTCGGACTGGATACGTTGCTGAACAAAATTTATGCTACAGGCAGAACTGTTAAAAAAAAAGGTAGTGGTCGTCCATGGAGTGTTAGAACGGAAGAAAACATTGAAGAAGTTTCTTGCCGAATTCTTAGCCAAGAAGATAAGCCAGGCACTCACGAGACTCCAGCGCAGATTTCACCAATGAACTCTCAGAACAACAGAGTATACTCAGAATCCCATCAATTAAAGAATCGAATTTTGGACGAAAGACTGTGTGCAACAAGGAGTCGCTTTTCCAAAAGTATTTTGGTGTCTGTCGGTGTTGCCAAGCTTGGAAAAACATCTCTTCATTTCGTTGGGCTCGGTGTATGAAAGTTAATGGTGAATATTATCAAAATGTTCTTTTAACAGGCATGATTCCAGAGATGCGTGCTCTGGCAAATGGAGGTCATTTTGTTTTTCAACAGGATGCAGCAAGGGCACATATGGCAAAAGACACTATTCCTTATTTACATGAACATGTTCCCGAATTTATTGAACCGGAGAATTGGCCTCTGAACAGTCCTGATTTGAATCCTGTTGATTATGGGATCTGGGAAAACTTGTCAGAACGAGTTTATCGCGGTAAGAAAATCAGAAATGTTAACCACCTGAGAGATGTTCTGATTGAACAATGGGCCGAATTCCCACAAGACCAGATTGATTCAGCAGTAAATCAATTCAGACCAAGACTTCGAAAAGTAAAAGAAGTTGGAGGAAAACATATTCAACAGTATTTTTAATTTGACATGAGTAATTACGGTATCTTTACATTTTATTTTTCTTTACGTGCTAAAATGAGGTCTATTCAGCTACTGTGCTAAAAATTTAAAGAAATATTGTCAGATAACGTTATTTTATTTTGTTAAAGTTTTATCAAAAGTTAAAAGAAATTATTGAGTTTAAAAGTTAAAGCACGGACGCGTGTGTTTTTGGTGGACCCTGTATATACAGCGTGTCCCAAAGAAATGTATACCCACTTTGTTCGATAATACCAGCTATGAGGATAATAAATATATTACTTTTTATATGTTTTTTAATAAAGAATTTTCTCCTGAATCTAAATATGTAATTATGTTTAGTAAAAATTGAAGAACAAAAAAGTTACAGATGTTTAAATTATAATTATTATTTTCGAGACTTCATTTGCGATATTTTCTAATATTTTAACCGACTGTTTTAAGATACTTATGTTTAGTGTTGATATTGAAGCATAAATGTTGTAATTATTAGTTAATTCAAAAAATTTACAAATTCCATGGTTAAATGACACTTTATCTAAGATGTTCGACGTCTTCCAGAACGTTGTTTTTGTAAGTTTTGGACAGTGCCATCGGTTTCAAACTTATCTCGTATACGTGCAAAAATATTAGAAAATATCGCACATGAAGTCTCGAAAATAATAATTATAATTTAAACATCTGTAACTTTTTTGTTTTTCAATTTGTAATAAAAATAATTACATATTTAGATTCAGGAGAAAATTCTTTATTAAAAAAGATATAAAAAGTAATATGTTTATTATCCTCATAGCTGGTATTATCGAACAAAGTGGGTATACATTTCTTTGGGACACGCTGTATGTATATATATATATATATATATATATATATATATATATATATATATATAGCTAAAAATATCTGCTCACACTGTATCACAACAGAGGTATGCTAGAGTGATAATTCGTCGATATCAAAAGTGGGAGATCATAAAACTCGAATTAGGTTTCGTGTTAAATTAAGGTCGAGGAATATTCCACACGTGTGTGTTTTTACACTAGAGTGATAAATCGGCGAGCTATCAAAAGTGGGAGCTTAAAACTCGAATCAAAGTTTGGTGATAAATTAAGGTGCAGTTGTGTTTTCCGGGTGAGTTATCAGAAGCGCGTGTCGCACTTTAGTGTTACAAGCATATATATTCGGCGTTCAGATTACATGAGCTGTTTTAAGTGTCCCCGTTTGTTTCCTTAATCTGATGTATAATCGGACTTGTATAATTCTTTTGATTTGAGGAAATTTAAATAACTTGATTGAATAAATTTTGGTTGGAACTACAGAATCTTATATATATATATATATACTCGTTAATCTCGTTGCGGTTTCGTGAGTCGGTCTCTCTTCACACGAAGGTCAAGCTGGTGGCCCCGCCTCTAGGCCTGGCTTGGTGGAGGAGCAAGTTTCTCACTTGCGCTCTCCACCACACATAGCCGGGACTTAACACATTTGAAGATATAATATCAGGTACCAAACCTAAAGAAGCTTTCAGGAAACAATTACAACGTACACGGGATGAAATCGTCGAAGATGCGAAGAGAAAAATGCGCGGTGGGGGTTTTCGAAGAAAAAACAAAACGTTACTATAAGAGGAAGAAAGTGTACTGTGTGACGTAAAAAAAAAAGGATAGCTAAGCAGATACTCATGGTGTAAAGCGGAAAAGGACTTAAAAAAATGGCCTAAGCGTAAGAAACCGGTCGTGGACTTATTTTTTAAAAACTAATATAAGGTAAATCTGATACACCTGCCTCTCATAGGTGATTGTACAACTGAAGTGGAAGGCTGCATTAACGGTTGCTATGGCCCATTTTATTCACCCCTACAGTTCGGAGTGCTGCAAATCCGAGTTAAATCTCTTTGATGTGCCTCCAATGCAAACAAGTATTGTGGAGACCGAATTCGTCACAATTCATCCTTTCAACGCTATTGGGTCAATGACGGCGCCTATATTCGTGATTTCTTCGTCAGGGAGTCATATTTTTGACCCTTCAAACGTGTTTGTTTACACTAAACTAAGAATTGCACATTCGGATAGCACAGATTGTGAAGAGGGTTATGCAGTGTACCCCGAAAACAACTTCCTACACACGCCGATAAGTCAATGTGATATGTACCTAAACCAAACTAACGTTTCATCTGGCGCTAGCTATCATCATTATAGAGCCTATTTAGAAACTCTTTTAAACTTTACGAGATGCAAAAGAGAGACATTTAGCTGCTCAGGGGTATTATACGTCCCAATTCATGGACAGTGTAAAAAATAAATTTTTTGTCGCAAGAAAACCTGCTTTTGAGAGAGAGAGAGAGAGAGAGAGAGAGAGAGAGAGAGAGAGAGAGAGAGAGAGAGAGAGAGAGAGAGAGAGAGAGAGAGGAGAGAGAGAGGTATTTATTTTAAAATAAAAACGGATTCTCACCCGGTAAGGTCGATCGTTTGGGGTTCCAACGTACGTTCATACTGTAGCACACACTGAAGTATATCTGCATTAGGTCTTTAAAATGAAAAATGTAATAAATGTCTTACACCTAATTTTGCATTTCTTAAAACTATATATATATATATATATATATATATATATATATATATATATATATATATATATATATAAAGAAAAAATATTACTAAGCCACACTTTATTATTATTATTTTCATAGGATAAGGGGAGAGATTTATTATTGTTATTATTTCACAGGTTAATGAGAAATGTTTGTTATTGTCATTATTATTTCACAGAATAATGAGAGAGGGAAATTTTAAAATAAAAATGGATTCTTACCCAACAAGGGCGTTAGTTTCCAACGTGCCCTCATACTGCAACACACACCGAACTCGATCCGCGTCAGACCTTTAAAATAGGAAAAATAAAAACTATTGCGTTATTCATTTCAAAGTTTTATGTAAGAGAAAAGTTGCACTAGTTATTGAGACACGCCTTAAAACAATAGACTCTTTTTCGAATTACATAAAACTTACATGACATAATCGTCACTGCTCGATGCGGTGCTACTCTCATGTCGCGAATGTTGTACCAACGCTTGCTCTGGAGCCTGGCTCGAAAATACGCGGCCATTTCCACGCATCCCATTAAATGAACACACGCATTAGCACTAAAATAAAATAACAATGTATACATAGAGAATGGGTATTATATATGTGGGTACTGAGAATTGGTATTATATATATATATATAATATATATATAATATATATATAAAATATATATATATAATATATATATATATATATATATATATATATATATATATATATATATATAAAACGGGTCCGCCAAAAAAAAGATGCGCTTGATTGTAACCTAATAAGTCAAAATGTGTTTGGATGATTTATAAAAAAATTTATAGACAATAATTACCATTGAATTTTATATAAGCCAGCCAATTTTTATAACTGAATGATTAAATTTGGTTGTTTAATAGTAACTTAATTTTTGAGTTCCATAAATCTATGTGCACATTGAAATAATTTTTCTTTTTTTTTTTTAGATAAAAAAAATTACTGTAGATATCCCTCAGATGCTATTCTCTAATTGAGGTAAAATAATTATTAAGCATTATAGGCTTAATAGGAGATATGGAAGGCACAAAATATTGGCGGGATTCCCCAATAAAGGATGAACACTGGTCGGACTGGATACGTTGCTGAAAAAAATTTATGCTACAGGCAGAACTGTTAAAAAAAAGGTAGTGGTCGTCCAAGGAGTGTTAGAACGGAAGAAAACATTGAAGAAGTTTCTTGCCGAATTCTTAGCCAAGAAGATAAGCCAGGCACTCACGAGATTCCAGCGCAGATTTCACCAATGAACTCTCAGAACAACAGAGTATACTCAGAATCCCATCAATTAAAGAATCGAATTTTGGACGAAAGACTGTGTGCAACAAGGAGTCACTTTTCCAAAAGTATTTTGGTGTCTGTCGGTGTTTCCAAGCTGGGAAAAACATCTCTTCACTTCGTTGGGCTCGGTGTATGAAAGTTAATGGTGAATATTATCAAAATGTTCTTTTAACAGGCATGATTCCAGAGATGCGTGCTCTGGCAAATGGAGGTCATTTTGTTTTTCAACAAGATGCAGCAAGGGCACATATGGCAAAAGACACTATTGCTTATTTACATGAACATGTTCCCGAATTTATTGAACCGGAGAATTGGCCTCTGAACAGTCCTGATTTGAATCCTGTTGATTATGGGATCTGGGAAAACTTGTCAGAACGAGTTTATCGCGGTAAGAAAATCAGAAATGTTAACCACCTGAGAGATGTTCTGATTGAACAATGGGCCGAATTCCCACAAGACCAGATTGATTCAGCAGTAAATCAATTCAGACCAAGACTTCGAAAAGTAAAAGAAGTTGGAGGAAAACATATTCAACAGTATTTTTAATTTGACATGAGTAATTACGGTATCTTTACATTTTATTTTTGTTTACGTGCTAAAATGAGGTCTATTCAGCTACTGTGCTAAAAATTTAAAGAAATATTGTCAGATAACGTTATTTTATTCTGTTAAAGTTTTATCAAGTTAAAAGAAATTATTGAGTTTAAAAGTTAAAGTACGGACGCATGTGTTTTTGGTGGACCCTGTAATATATTATATATATATATATATATATATATATATATATATATATATATATATAGTTAAAAATAGCTGATCACACTGTATCACAACAGAGGTATGCTAGAATGATAATTCATCGAGATATCAAAAGTGGAGGATTATAAAACTCGAATTAGATTTCGTGTTAAATTAAGGTCGAGGAATATTCCACACGTGTGTGTTTTTACACTAGAGTGATAAACCGGCGAGCTATCAAAAGTGGGAGCTTAAAACTCGAATCAAAGTTTGGTGTTAAATTAAGGTGCAGTTGTGTTTTCCAGGTAAGTTATCAGAAGCGCGTGCCGCACTTTAGTGTTACAAGCATATATATTCGGCGTTCAGATTACATGAGCTGTATTAAGTGTCCCCGTCCAGCTTTGACAATCTGGAGTTAAATTTGGGGTGAAATATATCTGTGCTTCCGGTTAAGATATCGAACGAACTTTTCTTTTACTTTTTTGGCCGAATGGTCGAGTTAATTATTATGGTCAGTTTTGAAGAATTTAAACGCGTCGTCTTCATATCAAACATTCTTTTCACAGGATAAAAAGAGAGAGAATTATTTTTAAAATAAAATCGGATTTGTGTTTCCTTAATCTGATGTATAATCGGACTTGTATAATTCTTTTGATTTGAGGAAATTTAAATAACTTGATCGAATAAATTTTGGTTGGAACTACAGAATCTTATAATAAATAAATAAATAAATAAATAAATAAATAAATTATATATTATATATATATATATATATAATTTATATATATATATATATATATATATATATATATATATATATATATATATATATATAATATATATATATATAACCTCGTTGCGGTTTCGTGCGTCGGTCTCTCTTCACACGAAGGTCAAGCTGGTGGCCCCGCCTCGAGGCCTGGCTTGGTGGAGGAGCAAGTTTCTCACTTGCGCTCTCCACCGCACATAGCCAGGTACACCCGGCTCATCTGGTACCGTCCTGAGCCAGGCATCTAGTCTTCTCTTGAAGACTTCAACTTTAGCCCTTGTAACGTTTCTGAGGTCCTTAGGAAGCTGGTTAAAAAGTCTTGGCTCCCTGACAATCAAGCTATTTTCCTTCAGTGATGAGGAGGTCCCTTGTCGGGCCTTTAATTTAGGAACACTACACATTCTGCCTTTCCTATTTTCCAGTGTTGTTTGGATGGTAATTGGAGTAAGTTTGAGGTTTGGTACCAGTTTTTCGATCATTTTCCATATGTAGATTATGGTGTAACTCTCTCTTCATTCCAGGGAGTACAGATTTAGTTCACGGAATCTTTCCCAGTAGTTGAGGTCTTTGCAGCCATCAATCTTGGCTGTGAAATATCTCTGCGTTTCTTCTAGTTTATTAATTTCTTCCTTTTTATATTGGGATGTCAAAACTGAGCAGTATTCAAGTTTTGGTTTGATCAGTGTTCTCAGCAGGAGAATCATTACTGTCTTCTCTCTCCTTTTGAACGTTCTTAGTACCTGTCCCGCGATTCTTTGTGCTTTGTTTATTGCTATCTGATTTTGTGTCTCGAATTTCGCATCATCAGTCATTATTACCCCCAAGTCGACCGCTTTCGTGCTTCTCTGAATTATCTGTCTATCTGGAGCATAATATGTAGTCTGTTTAATTTCCTCATTTCTACCATATCTCAACAGCTGAAATTTCTCGGTGTTAAATGTCATATTGTTGTCTTCTGACTATTTGTATATTTTGTTCGTGTCCCTCTGCAAGGTCTCCACTTCATTTGTATTGCTGATTTTTCTGCTGATCTTTGTATCGTCCGCAAAGGATGTTACTATACTGTTGCTGTTAACTCCACTGTTTATGTCTGTTAGCATGATAATGAACAGGAGTGGGGCCAGCACTGTACCTTGTGGTACTGAGCTGCGTACTTCTGATTCTGATGATGATACACCTTGAATTTTGACCACCTGTACTCGTTCTCTGAAGAAGTTGTAGATCCATTTTCCCACTTTGCCTGTTATTCCTATATGTTTAATTTTATGTGATATTATACCATGATCGCACTTGTCGAAAGCTTTAGCAAAATCCGTGTATATGACATCATAGTTTTCATTACCTTCAAGTGCATCTACAATAGTGTTATAATGCTCGATAAGTTGTGATAGGCATGATCTTCCGATCGGAATCCGTGCTGATTTTCGTTGAATTTTTCCAGTGTCTCCAAGAAGTCATAGATTTTCTCTCCGACAATTCTTTCAAATATTTTGGTGAGGTGGGACGTCGATGACACTGGTCTATAGTTTTTTGCTTGAGATCTATCTCTGCCTTTATATATAGGGACAATGTCTGCTCTTTTAAAGATGCTCGGTATTTCCCCAGTGTCTAGAGATCTTCTCCATATCCAGTATAAGGGTGTAGCAATTTACTTTTTACAGTTTTTAATTAATAGTGCGTTCCATTTCTCCAGACCTGCAGCTGAATGTGGTTTTATTTGTCCTATAGATCTCGCTAGATCATCTGGGATAAAATCAAAGTCTGTTATACATTCTTCTTGCAATATGCAATTCTTTCTTATCGATAGAGTGTTCGCAGTTATAGTAGTTTCAGTTCCTTGGCAATCTTTAAGATGTGTGTGCATATATATATATATATATTAGGGTGTCACTTAAATGCAAAGTTTGAAATTTTCATGCTGACACCCCGCGAATCTATTCCATTGGTAAAAAAAACATGGTGACTGAAAACTCTTTTTATTTGAATAACTATAAAGGTCGCCCCCGCCTTCCAAAGTTTAATGCTTGCGCGGCGTCTCCATAATCGTTCATTAGATATCTATATCTATATATATGTGTGTGTGTATGTGTGTGTGTCTGAATATCTGAGAAATAAAGTGAACAATACTTAACGATTCACCGTTTCTCATCTCATTTCAGCTACGTGATTTCTGGTGATGGAAACCCGGAAGTGTATATACCTATTAGGGGCAGCGGTTGATGAGGTGAAAGGATGCAAGCTTCCTTCCTACAGGCAAGCATTCGGTTACTTCCTTTACCTTCACCATGAAAGAAAATGACAATACGTGACGCGTTGAGGAAGTCACTTCGAGCAGTGATGTCCTTCTGGGAGAAAGCTCACATTCCAACCAGACTCGAGACACACTGCGTCAGCAAACTGGATAAAGTCTTCGAGGAGTGGAAAGGACTCAAAAACACGCCTCAAGGACGAGCGATTCACACAAGACGAAAGAAAAAGAATTCATTGAACGCCTCGATCGTTCTTTGACATCGCCCACGCTGATTGTGAGAAATTGGTCAAGTACCCAGAGGATTGGGAGTTCCTTCAGCAGCAGCGCCAGAAAAGACGTCCAGGTTCAATGGCAGGTTTGGACATGACCCATCAGCGCCAAGTCAAAGATTGTACTCGACGTCGGGAGGAAGAGGAGAAACGAAGAAAGCGATCAGCAGCTGAAATGGAGGCAGTATCCAACGAAGCGGTTTTGGAGTCCTCATCCTCCAGCTCAGATGATAGCGAAGAAAAAGGAGCATGTGGTGGTTCGTTAGCGTCTAAACAAAGAGCAACGAAGAACATCATGACATCGGAATTGGCGGCAGCGCTTGATCGCACGCAACTCTCGTCAAGAAAGGCCACATATCTGCTGTTTGAGGCAGCTTCCAGCTTAGGGCATGATGCTAGCGACTACAACATCAATCGTGGATCCATTCATCGTCAGCGTGAAAAATTCCGTACCCTTAAGGCTCGGCACTGAAGAGCGAGTTCCAAGGCAATAGTCCGTTGACTGTTGACTGGGACGGAAAACTCATGCAAGATCTGACGTCACGAGAATATGTTGACCGCTTACCTATTCTTGTATCTGGCTCCGAGACAGAGCAGCTCCTCGGGGTGCCAAAACTTCTGTCAGGAACCGCGCTGGCAAAACAAATGCATCATAGATTGCCTGAATGAATGGGGAGTGACCGATCATGTCAAATCTATGTGTTTCGACACAACCGCGACAAACACAGGCCACCGTGGAGGAACTTGTGTTCTTCTGGAAGAAAAAGTTGGACGTGACCTGTTACACTGCGCGTGCAGACCATGTACTGGAGTTGGTGCTACAGGCGGCATTCGCAGCATCGCTAGATTCAGTATCTACCGGTCCAGAAATTCTGCTTTTCAAGCGCTTCCATGATTATTGGACCCGCATTGACCAGCAACAGTTCCAAACTGCGGACACAGATGCGTTCACCAAAGCAGCTATTTTTAAGCATAGAACGGAGCTCATTGAGTTTGCAAAATCACAAGCACTTCAAGTTCGTGATGACTATCAGGAATTCCTCGATCTTTCCGTCATCTTTCTTGGAGGAGTTCCATACAAGGGACTAAACTTCCGCGCCCCTGGTGCTATGCACCGGGCGAGATGGATGGCTAAGGGGCTCTATGCCATCAAGATCTGGCTCTTCCGAAGACAGTTTAAACTGACGAACACTGAGGAACGCGGAATTCGAGATATCTGCCTCTTTTCTGTTCTAGTTTACATGAAAGCGTGGGCAACAGCTCATCTGTCCATCGAAGCTCCGCTGAATGATTGGGAATTGATGAGGACGCTCCTTCGATACCCGCACAAGAAGATCTCTGATGGTACCACCAAGAAGCTGTCTGCGCACCTGTGGTACCATTCGGAGGAGGCAGTGGGTCTGGCGTTCTTTGATGAGAGGATATCGATGGAAGTGAAGTGCAGCATGGTTGCAGCGTTAGATCAAGAAGCCCCTCACATGCCGCCAAAACGACCTTTGGTTCTTGATACTATGTTCCTCAGTGACAGCAAAGGACTGGAGCAACTGATCACAAAGAACACCCGAGGATTCTTCTCAAAACTTCAGTTGCCAGATTGCTTTCTGCTCCACCATCCCAGTTCATGGACGTCAAACTCTGAATACGTGCAAGCTCGGGATGGGTCTCCAAACTTGCAGTGGTGAACGACAGAGCAGAACGGGCCGTGGCTCTGGTGAAGGAGCTGAACGGAAAGTTGACAGTGAAAGAAGAACAGCTCCAGTTCCTCGTTCAAGTTGTCACTGACCACAGAAAGCAACACCCAGCTCCGAACAAATCAGCATTAGTGAGGACGCGAAAGAACTAATCACTGATCAGCGTATGAGCACCAATTATTCTGCTACTGTATATGTATTTTATTTCTCAAAGTTTTGCTTTTGTTGCTTCTCCATTTTGTACCATTATTCGCCAAATTATGTCTTCTATTTTGATTATATAATAAACTGTTTGTATTCTTTGCGTTTATAAGTGTCTTACTTTCGTTATTTCACCAAATTGCCTTGTTTTTTATTATCTGGTTCGGCCCAAGCTGTGAACACTGAACAGCTTGTTGACGTCAACAAATGGGTCTTGTTTTCAGTGACGAGGGCGACCTTTAAATGATGACCAATCAGGACCATATTTCTCTTCCGTATGTTTTACACCAAATGGAACAATTGTAGGGGGTGTCATAGGAAAATATCCATCGTTTAATTTTCCCCCTATTACCTAGTGACACCCTAATATATATATATATATATATATTATATTCCATTTGACAAAAAAACAAAATGTGCAAAATCTCAAGTAATTATAAATATTCTTATTGGTCCCGCACAAGGGCTCAAATTCACTTAATTATTGAAACATAAATACACGAATTTTTTATTACCTTTCCATTATAAGGGCAAATAACAGCAGTTAAAGAACAGCATAAACTAAAATAGACATTGACTACTGATTAATTAGAAAGTGAATTGAACTAAACATTTTAGGACTGAAAGCATAGTAAATTTGGCCTAGTAGGGATGGTTGCTTATGAGGCCCCCTTAAATATTAATTGATTTTAATAAAACGTCTTTGGTACACGTTTTATATTAATAGGAAAAAAATGCGGGGGTGAGACCCCCAAATTTTGGTTGATTGGGTGGTTCTTATATGTATAATTCTTGTATTTATGTTTCATTAATTAATTAACTAAATTTGAGTCCTTGTACGGGACCAATAAGAATATTTATAATTACTTGAGATTTTGCACATTTTGTTTTTTTGTCAAATGGAATATATTGAGGGGGTGAGACGGTGAAATTTGCAATTTCGAAAAATAAGGGCCACCCTAATATATATATATATATATATATATATATATATATATATATATATATATATATATATATAATATGACTTGTATATTTTAAATAAAGTAGTTATAATTGGTTTGGGGTGCAGCAGAAAATAAAAAGAATGCATGGAAATATCTCAAATATGTACATACATGAAAGTAACTTTATTAATTCCAAAAAATATTTATTTAATATATATTCCCCGAATTGGGACTATATATATATATATATATATTTTTTTTTTTTTTTTTTTAGTTCAGGAAGAACCGATTCGCCTCTATTTAAAGGGCATATCTCAGCAGAAAAACAAAGAAAAAGTGAGAGGAAAGACAGAGGAAAAAGAAAGGGTGGAGGGGACAGTCGAAGTGGAAAAAGACCAAGGATGACAAGGACTGCAGGGTCGAGCCCCATCATCCTTGGGTGCTAGGGCCGGGAGGGCGCACGTGAAACCTCCAGGAACAAGCACGTACAAACGAGCACAAAGAGCACTCAAGAGCACGAGCTTAGAACCCCCTTGCGGGGATATATATATATATATATATATATATATATATATATATATATATAATATACTGGTCAAAAAAAGAAACGCAATTAGCTTGCATATGGTGTAAAATTTAAGTTGTTAGTGTTATTATCACAGTTTCAAGATTATGGTTAAATGTTTGTTCAAATCTTTTAAAGCCACTTAGTGCATGTTTTTAAACCTGACTAATCCCGGCTAAGACGCCATTTTGTTACAAACAATAAAGAGAGATTAAATTGAATGTATTCTTTATGAAGGCATGCATTTTTTCTTTGACTTCACAGAATACACACTGCCCGTTGAGAAAACCAAACTTTTTCCCGCGAGTGAGGCATGCCACGACTCTCAGAGGTCAACAGAGGTCGTGCCTTGGGTATGTTGGATGCAGGCATGTCTGCTGTCCAAGTTGCACAACGAATGCATGTGCATCCCAGCACAATCTCTAGGCTTGTTAGACGGTACAATGCCACAGGAAGTGTTCAGGACCTGCCAAGACGTGGGCGACCTCGTGTGACGACCCAACGCCAGGATCGCCACATTGTACTGCAGCACCTGCGTCATCGGCAGCGGAATGCTCGTCAGACAGCCAGAGAGACACCTGGTATCCACAACAACAGAATTAGTGACCAGACCGTCAGAAACCGACTCCGTAATGCAGGACTCCGATCCCGCAGGCCTTACAGAGGTCCTTTTCTCACTGATGCAAGAAGGCAACGACGCCTGCAATGGGCCTATCAGCACCGTGACCTATCGTGGGCCTATCAGCTCTGACTGCCCAGCGCTACAGGGATGAGATTCTTCACCCACATGTTCTTCCATTCATGAGGCAACATCCAGAATTGGTGCTCCTGCAACAGGACAATGCCAGACCTCATGCAGCCAGGATAGTGCAGGCGTACCTGCAGGGACAACAGGTGCAGACCTTACCATGGCCAGCCTTCAGCCCAGACATGTCACCGATAGAGCACGCATGGGATGAACTTGAACGGCGAGTTCGCAGACGTCAGCATCAGCCGCAGAACATCAGGGAACTGACCAATGCAATTATTGAAGAGTGGAGGGCCATCCCTGTTGCTTTCCTGCAGAGACTGTTGAGGTCGATGAGGGCCAGACTCCAAGCCTGCATTGTGGCTAGGGGTGGCCAAACGCGTTATTGACTGTTTGTTATGTTAAAGAATCATTTACTATATACTGAGTCCTCATGTTTATTAATAAATCTCAAAATTGCGTTTCTTTTTTTGACCAGTATATATATATATATATATATATATATACAGGGTGTCCGAGAATTATCTGTACAATTTTTGGCTGTTATTAAAAGTCAACCATGAAGTGTAGAAATTGCAGTGTTGTCCCATTTTACAAAGAAACTAAGTTTTTTCTGATAACAAGTTTTGACAAGTTTTTTCTTTTTTGTACGCGGGTGACAGACATTGATGATTTAAAAGCAAGAATCACAGCTGCTATTGAGCGAATTGATGTGGATATGCTGCAGCGTACATGGCAACATTTGAATTATCGATTGGATGTTTTGCGAATCACTGATGGTGCACATATCGAATGTTTGTAACAACGTTACTTTAATAAAAGAAACTTTTGAAAATACAGATTCTAAATAATCTTGTTTAAGAATTTTACGTGTTATCAAGAATTTTATTAAAAGATGAAATTGTACAGATAATGTTCGGACACACTGGAATTTCTAAAAAACTTGTCAAAACTTGGTATCAGAAAAAACTTAATGAGATTCTCTGTAAAATGGGACAACACTGGAATTTCTACACTTCATGGTTGACTTTTAATAACAGCCAAAAATTGTACAGATAATTCTCGGACACCCTGTATATATATATATATATATATATATATATATATATATATTAGGGTGTCCCAAACTCATAGGGGGCCAAATCTTTTTTCGGGATACAAATCCGCTCGTGTTGCGCTCTTTTGATGTTTCCCATTAGAAGTCTTCCTGTAAAATTTCAGAGAGATCGAAGGAAATTTAAAGGTCCCGAACTTTGAACACTTTATTTCTCCTCTTAACTGAAAGGCAAATTAACTGAAATATTTCTCTCAAAAGTTCCATCACAAAGATGATTATACAAAATAAACAGTATTTTAATCTTAACACACAAACAACAATTTCAAAGCATCACATTTATGCATTTTAACTAAACACGTGTTTCATGAGATCCGTTTTTGTTCCCTTCCGGCTCACATTCCGTTGGTGTGAGTGGACAGTTCGAAGGAGGAACTGGAGGTCTTCTTCATCACGGCACAGAGGTTTGCTTGTGTATTTCTCAATGAGGGCGATGCCTCGCTCTGCTGCATCATTGACCACCATCAGTTCTGCAGCTCGGCTCTTTGCCAGACGGTAGTTTTCGTCAGTAGGCCATGTTTCAGGGTCTTTGGTGAGGAACGTGGGCTCAACTTGGAGAAACTGGAAGAGTGTGGTGGATCGACTCGTCACCCACGGACTTAAACGGCCATCCACTTGCAGTCCCTTGCCTTGGACCCGTTTGAGTCCTTTCCCACGGCGCTTTTTCAGGTTAGCCGTCATGTTACGCTTTTCATTGTCGTCAACTCTGTCATCAAACAGTGCAAGACAGATTAAGTCCTCCAAGATATACCACAGATGACGGAGCACAGCCGGTAAGCCGTGTTTCCAACGTCCTTGTCAGGGTAACCTACAAGAAGAGTGCACAGCCTAACGTCATTTTTGGGAGATTTGATGGCGATGGGAGCCTCGTGCCAGTGACGCACGTATACAAGGCTCACGAAGAGAGCCATACGGCGAACCCCTTGCAGTTCTTGGAGACGAAGTTCGGAGAACTGGGACTGCAGTAATGCTATTTTCAGGCAGTAAATACCTTTGGCCATCCATCTGGCCTGATGGTAAGCCCCTGGAGGCCGAAGCTTGTAACGTCCTACGTCGTCTCCGAGGTACAAGAGGCTCAGTCGAAGAAGTTCTTCATAATCCTCTCGAGGATGATTACCACTTCTTAGGGCATCGCGGAGATAGTCTATTACCTCAAGTCGCATTTGTGAAAGGCAAGCATTGTCATTTATGAAGGCTTTAGCCACCTCGTCCTTGTCAAATGCATCCAACTGACAGTGGTTCATTGATGGCCAGGCCTCCTTGAATCTCCTGAAAAGTGGGATTTGAGGACTTGGTGGTGTTCCTAGGCACACGACGAAGACATCCTTGAGAATCACTTCGTGAACGTGATGACGGCAAGCAAACCATAAAAGAGATCTTCCCAATGCCGCTTCCAAACGCGCACACGCACCTTGCACTATCCCTGTGTTTGATGCCGTCGTGTCAAACACCATGCCTATGATCTTGTCCTCAATTCCGACTAGGGTGAGCGCTTGATGGACTGCGCTTGCCATTTGTTGTCCTGTGCCGTCTATTATTTTCGGTGCTCCTAATAGCTCTTCCACACCATCCCCAGTCACCACAACAGCAATCCGATCGACTGACTTACCCTCCTGTTCGATGTCAGTGAGTATCTTTGTGTCCCAGTGGATCTGCAGTCGAGGTGGAAGCTGCTCGAGGTGGCCAATAACATTGGTCCCTATCATTGTACGGGCCTTTTGTCGGAAGCGGTGAACCGTGCTCTTTGATGGAACACTGTCAGGACCGAGAGCTAGGGATTTTGCAGTCGCAGCAAATGCTGATGTTGCCTGTCGAACAGAAAGGCCCTCGCGATCCCAAGTTGCTGCCAGGTCAAGATCACTCAGACTTTCTTTTAGTCTGTCATGTTTGGGAGCTTTCGAAGGTTTAAGTCCACAAGTGACGGCTTCGTTTCCACTGTCAGCTGACGATGTGCTAGAACTGCTGTCGGTAGCCTCTTCTGTGACTCCTACAGCTAGAGCCTCCTCCGTTTGACGCCGGTGTGCCCGCTCAAGAGCTCTTTCCCTTTCCTGTCTTTTCATTGTGGCTGCATTATATTTTCTATCTTCACCTCCCATGTAACTCGTATGTCGATCTACCCTTTGGGAAATGAGGAATTCCTTGTCTTCAAGAGGGATATCTCCCCGATCCAGAACGTCTGAGCGGGCGACATCAAAAATATCCTCCATATCAGCCAAGAATACATCCCGCTGCATATTGTAAGTCATTCCAGTCTTGTTCTTGTTTTTATGCAAATTTCGATACCTCTGAACCAAAGCTTTCAGTTTAGTCGAGGCATGAACGGAGGTTGTTGCCAGATTCGAGTTGGCTCTAGCCCAGATTTCTAATACAGCCGATATTACAGCCTTGACACTGTTGGAATCTGTCTTCTTTTGGTCGCGGTGATGGTAGAAGAAAAGGAGCAACACGTCCATATTACTTGGTAATCGAGATTTAGCCAGCTCTGCTATCGGAGACCTCTCAAGAAGCCACAACTTGATGTTTGATCTTGTCAACGCCATAATGATCAATTCTGAAAACCAAAAAAAAGTCATCAAACGTCGGGACCTCTAAATATCATCAGATCGAGTTGAAAATCACACAGCCAATGCTTTAGCCCAAACCACATCCGGGCATGACACGAGTGGTCAGGTCGTCTTAAGAAAAAAATTGGGACACCCTAATATATATATATATATATATATATATGTGTGTGTGTGTACAACGCAAGGACGAATGACTGGCAAACAATATATATATTTACACAACGCCAGCACGAATGGCTGACAGCCATAGGCCACCCTAGTCTGCTTCAAGAAGTTGTGGTGATAGGTTGTGGGGCTCAAGTACATTCACACAAACGTTCGTGTATGCCGGCAGGGGTGCTCAAACTTTTTCGCAGGCGGGCACACATAAAAAATATTACGATAAAAAATACATAAAACCCATAAAAAATATTATTTGGTTTTAATTGCAATATTTTTTCTATTAATCGGTCTCTAAAACCTTATTTGGGGCTACTCGCGGGCACAATGAAATGGCTTCGCAGCCACAAATGTGCCCGCGTGCACAGGTTTGAACACCCCTGGACTGTATGGTGACACTCTATTCTGCTGCTCCTGAAATAAAGTAGTTATATTTCTTTTCGTTTGAATGCCTTGAGATTGGTAAATTAATAAATCAGTTCAATGTAATTGTAAGCTTTAATTGTTGTTTTATATATATTCCCCTATTTGCGGATATATATATATATAACCCAAATCAACATGGCTTCAGGGCGGGTAGATCATGCCTGTCACAGCTACTAGACCAACAGGAGAAAATATTAGGAACATTGTGTCGAGGACAAAACATTGATGTAATATATACTGACTTTGCTAAAGCCTTCGATAAATGTGACCATGGAATCATAGCACACAAACTTAAGGATACAGGAATTACTGGAAAGCTAGGAAGGTGGATATTTAATTTCTTGACGCAAAGAACGCAAAGAATGGTGGTAAACGGAGTTAAATCGGAAGTCTCGGAAGTCGTGAGCTTTGTCCCACAAGGGACAGTATTAGCTCCCTTGCTGTTCATAATAATGATTGCATATATTGATGCAGATATTAAGGACAGTATTGTATCATGCTTCGCACATGACACAAAGATATGTAAGGAAATACTGAACGAAGATGACATAAGAAAACTACAAAACGACATTGAAACATTATTCCAGTGGGCAAAAGACAACAATATGAAGTTCAACGAAGAAAAATTCCAACTTCTAAGATATGATAATAACAAAGAGCTACAGAAAAAAGGGTACAAAACTCCGCAAGCCAAACAGATAACACCAAATCCACAAGTCAGGGATCTTGGAGTAATAATGTCGTCGGACGCAGAATTCAGAGAGCACTATAAAATCAAAATCACAACGGCTAGAAAAATAATGGGAATCATCTGGAGGAGCTTCCGCAGCAGAAAAGCAAACATCATGCTTAAATTATGGAAGAGTCTAGTCCTACCAATAATTGAGTATTGCTCAGTACTCACAAGCCCACACAGAAAAAGAGACATTGCGAGCATTGAAGCTATACAAAGGACTTTTACGTCTAAGATAGAGGAAACGGAAGGTGAAGACTACTGGTTTCGACTACAATCCCTGGAACTCTACTATCTTGAAAGAAGGCGCGAGCGGTACACACTAATATACATATGGAAAATACTTGAGGGCTCTGTCCCTAACCTCAGAAATGAAATAGAAACAAATTGGAATGAGAGGAGAGGCAGATTTTGTAGGTCCCAACTGCGGTGGGACAAGGAGCCATGAAAACGAGGATGGAAAATACCCTCAGAATACGGGGCCCAAAGCTTTTCAATGTCCTTCCAAAAGAAGTGAGGAATCTCCAGCACACCAACCTGAATAACTTCAAGAACCAGATGGACAGATTCTTATTGCAAAGTCCCTGATCAGCCACGCATGACTGGCTACGAGGGCGGGAGGAGATCAGAGAGCAATTCCCTCCTTCATCAAGTCCGCAAATGAGGCGGGATGCTGCAGAGGGGTCGACCACAGGTCGATCCTGAACCTTCGTTCAAACTCAACAAAAGTAACAAAAGTGTGTGTGTATATATATATATATTATATATATATATATATATATATATATATATATATATATACCGGGGTTGGACAAAATATGAACACCTTGATAAATGGCGGTTTTTATTCTTAAAATGGAGTTGGTCCTTCTTTAGCGGCAATAACAGCTGCAATGCGTCGGGGAATTGATTCATACAGCTTTTGGACAGTGGCTAGAGGAATCCTGAGCCATTCTTCGAGCAAACCCTGCTCCAGTTCCTCCAAAGACGCCGGCGGTGGGAATCGGCTTCTGACCTGCTGCTCCAACTGACACCACAGATGCTCGATAATGTTAAGATCCGGGGATTGTGGAGGCCAATCCAAGCGTTCTACTTCACTAACATGCTCTTCAAACCAGTTTTTAACGACCCAGCGGTGTGGATTGGTGCATTATCATCCTGGAAGACGGCGCCGCCATTGGGAAACAGCGTTTGGACCATGGGATGGACCTGGTCAGCCAATATTGACAGATAGACCTGGGCGTTAACCCTACCATGCAGTACTACAGCTGGGCCAAGAGTATTCCACGATATTGCTGCCCAAACCATCACAGATCCGCCTCCATGCTTAACGGTTGGGGTCAGGCAGTCGGGGTCATAAGCATCTTTAGGCTGTCTCCAGACGTAAACTCGACCGGAACATGGAAATAGCGTAAAGGAGGATTCGGCGGAGAAGACTACATTCTTCCACCGGTCCATTGACCAATTCTTATGATCATTACACCATTTTCTGCGCCGCTCAATGTTGATGTGCGAAAGGAAGGGTTTGGCAATTGCAGCCCTCCCATGGTATCCAGCTCCATGGAGCTCGCGACGTACAGTTCTGGTCGATACCGGGCTTGCAAGATGCTGGTTAAGCTCTGCAGTCACTTTTGGAGCTGTGGTCTTATGGTTCTTTGTCACAATGCGCTTTAGCACCCGGCGGTCTCGATCACACAGCTTCTTCTTGCGTCCACTATTGCATTTGTCGGTGCTTGTCTTTCCATGGTTTTGGTATGCAGACATGACCATAGAGACAGTTCCTCTGGATACATTGAACATCTGAGCGGTTTTCGTCACCGATGCACCAGCCATCCGCGCTCCGACAATTTGCCCTCTTTGGAAGTCTGACAGGTCTTTCGTAACTGCTAATTCATAATTCACTCAGATCTGTAAAAACAACGTGAGGGTTATAACATGACGTATACACTCTCTGTTACGCATTTAAATAGGTTTGCCAGTCATTTGACCGTTTACTTTGTGTCTGAGCAGTCCGTAAAGATAACCGGTGAAATCGGCGGGTGTTCATATTATTTTGTCCAACCCCTGTATATATATACACACAATAAAGTAGTTATAATTCTTTTGGCATGACTGAAGTGAGTTTCAATATATATTAGTGTCATTGGTTTTTAAATAAAGTTTCAGCCTAGAAAGAGTACATGGAAATAACTTTACAAAAAATAATGTATATTTATTTAATATATATTTCCAGATTTGGAACTAGATATATATATATAGGGTGTCCATAAATGATTACCCTGATTAAAGCATGCTATAACTTTTAAATAAACACTCGTATTCAAACACAGTTTTAATCATAAGTAGATAAACATACAAAGTTTTGATACATAGTTAATGAACTTAATAAGCTTCCACATGTGCACCTCTAGTGGCACGTAAAATGTCTAAACGGTATTCACACTCACGCGTGTAACTTCAAACGTTTGTGTAACACCTTGTGCACCGTAGACTTCGGTATCTTTAGTTGGCATGAAACTTGTCTCATCGATTTCCTTGGTGACCGTGTGAAAGCAGTTTGAATGTTTTCCACCGTCCCATCGGAAACTGATGGTCTACCACTGCTCTTTCCCTTTTCCACGTTTCCAGTTTCCAAGAATTTTTTCATCCACGACTTAATTAACTTCACATCAGGTGGATTCTTTCCATACTTTGTCGTGAACCTTCGCTGAACACTGACAGGAGATTTTGTTTCTGCAAGCCACACAACACATTGTGCCTTCTCTGTCACAGACGCCATCTTAACTGAACAGCTACTACAGCGCTCCTAGCGGCGAATGCGGTAGACGAAACACACTAGCACAGAAACTCTATGCGTGTACGAGATCACCTGTAAAAAGAAAACGGATGTAAGATTCGTCATTAAAACATGAGAGCATACTGTTTTCAGGGTAAACATTTATGGACACCCTGTATATCCCCCCCCGCCTGTAGCCTTGTTCTGGTGGGTGGGCTCCCGTGTTGACCCAGTGGGCTACGTCGGCGGGGCTTAGCCCTCGGAAGGGTCACCCATGCCAGACAGGCTACTGGGAAGACCGGGCTAAGAGCCACTAAAGTCTTTGGCTCCCAGTACGGGTCTCCAGTGCTGTCCTCCGGAGGTGACGTCCTTAGGGCGTCACTGTGTTGGATGGTTGGGTGTTCGGGCCGTTGGGATTGGAGGACTGGGATCTTTGCGCCGTTTTGGAGGCAAACTTTTGCATCACGGGGCCCCGTTTTTAAACCGACGGTGTATCCCTGGGACGGGGTACCCCGCCTCCCTTTCTCACCGGTAGGCAGTTTCTCGTGTCCCCTGGGTCCGTGTTCTATAACATTAATAACATATGGAAACCATTACTTCTTGCCCTAGAATTCGGGTACTGGGCAACCAGGCCCCCGAGTCTTCTACCACTGGAAGACCACGTCTTGAGTAGGTCGCCCCTCTGGCAGCGGAACACTTGCACTCTCCTCTTCTGTTACCGACCACAGCCTGTACCTTAACATGCCCTTGGACACACACCCTCTGGAGCATTGGTCCCGCCCCAGCTCACCTCAGCCGCCTTCGGACAAGTCAAGTTCCACCCAAGACTTGCCTCCAAAACCAGACTTCTTGCTCTCCCCGTATGCCTCCCTCACCCGTCGTCGGCCCGCCTCCCCACGGAGAGAGCCCCGCGGCGGACGGGGAAGTCTGCATTCACGTCCATCCTATCGACCGTTGGATATCCCAGTCCACTTCAATTCTACAGACTCCCTATCCCTTCCAAATATCCACAAATTCCTAGTAATCCGGCCTACCTCTGGGTCTCTTCCGACCAACTCTGAACGGACGTTTCAGGCGATCCGAGCCCGCAGCAACTCCAGCCGTTATGATGTGCTACCACAGAGGGATGGCGCCCTCCTCATAAAATCACGTTCAGCCGCAGAGATGAAAGCCCTCCTCTCCCTCATTGTGGTCCTTGGATGCTCGGTGTCCGTCTCCACACACCCTCCCCTGAACCAGTCAGGGCACTATTTACGCCACCCGCCTATTATCGATCACCGCAGGGTGTCAGTAAGATCCATCGCTTCACATCCCAACAGGGAGGCACCCCCTCCCCCACCCCGCGCCTACTTCTTACCTTTAATACCTTAGTCCCTCCCGACGGTATTGTATGGGGTATGGGAGACCGCACGTCAGGTCAGTTTGCCGACAACCGCACCAACTGTGTGCTCGTTGCAGACAAATCGCTCATCCAGACAAATGCCCCAACACACCCAAATGTTCCAATTGCGAAGGCGCACACCCCTCTTCATCCCGCAAATGCCTTTTCTTCAAGTTCAAGGAGGAGGTCCGAGGCCTTCAAGTAGCGGACTTCCTTAGCCTCCGAGAGGCGCGAGACAGGGTGCGGAGTCGGGAGGTGAGGCAGGGGGTATCTTACGCCGCTGCCCTCGGCTCTGTCCTCTCGGCACGCTGCCCTGGTCTGCTGCTCAAAGCCCCCTCGACCACTGCTCCTCATCCCTCCCAAAGGGAGTCCTCGCTGGACCCGACGACCTCCTGTCCCCCCACCATCCCTCCTCTTCATGCACTTCACCTGCCACAGATTCTCCAGGAATTTGGGACTAGGACATCCAGGCCCCGTCCACCTCGAACCGTGCGCTCCCAGCACTCTCTGTACACACCCAAACCTAACGCCCGGAGCAAGCCGACAAGGCGGAGACGCCGGAGCAAGTCGCCAGACCCCCCGGCCTTTCAGCATGCCGCTCCCTCTTCTCCCAGATCTAAGAAGACGGCTCGGACCCTTTGTGTCCAGCATCACCACCACCACATCTTCAGCTCCCATCTGGAAGAAAGTACGGGGTGTCGAGAGGTCACATGTCCCCTCCCGACCCCCGGTCCTCCGGACTAACGACGGACGAGCCCAAATCGGTGGCAAACCACCTAGCTTCTACAGTACCTTCGCCGCCGTTTCTTCCTCTGCAGACAGTTCCCTCGTACCCGCCCTTAACAATAGCTCCTCTCCACTGTCCCTAGACAGTGGCCCGGACGGTATCCCGTACAGCATGATCCACCCTACCTTACAAATTTTTCTACTAGACCTATACAACCGCATATGGATAAAGGACACCTTCCCCTCCCGGTGGAGGGAGGCCCACGTAATCCCTATCCCCAAACCCGGCAAAGATTCCCTCGATCCTACAAACTACACTTATCGCCTTAACGTTTTGTGCCTGCAAAGTCTTCGAAAAAATGGTTGCTATGCGACTAGCCTTCTTCCTTGAAAATAGTGATTTTTTCCCGGCTACCCAGTCCGGCCTCAGACAATTTCGCTCCACCACTGATCCACTCCTGCTCCTCAGCCAAGACATACAGAATGCCTTCGACAGTGGACAGTTCGTCCTATCAATTTTTTTTTTACATAGAGAACGCCTACGACACCACCCGTCAGACAATAATCCTTATTTAGCTCCAAAACCTGGGTCTCGTCGGAGCCCTGCCGACCTTCATCAGGGGCTTCCTCTCCTCCCGAACCTTTAAAGTTCGGGAGGGCTCAATCCTCTCAGACACCTTCGTGCAGGAAGACGGGGTCCCACAGGGAAGCATCCTCAGTGTTCTATGCTTTTCCATAGTTATGAACACGGTCTCAAAATGCCTTCCACCCACCATTCGTTCTTCCATCTACGCCAGTGATACTCATTGCGCGGCTCGCGAGCCAAAATATATATATAGCACAATTGGCTCGCGAGCCGCGCAATAAGTACCACTGATCTACACGGATGACCTTGCGATCTACTTCGCAGGGCAGGAGCCATCCGTCGTTCAACGGCAAATTCAGCTCGCCATCTACCGGGTGGAAAGGTGGGCGAAATCGGTGGGGTTCCGCCCCTCCACCTCCCTACACCAAGTATATGCTCTTCAGCAGAAGAAGACCCTCAACCCTTCCTGTCCCCTATGTCACGTTACACGGCAATCCTCTTGAGGTGGTACCCTTTATCATTTACTCAGATTCCCAAAGCGCACTTCTCTCCCTCGAGAAATTTAACCTCCGCTCCCCCCCCCCCACTCGCTCGTCTGTACCATCCAGCAAACCTCTCACTTTTTAACAACCTTCCGACACAAGACAATCGCCTTCTGCTAGATCCCGGCACATGTCGGCATCCAGGGTAACGAGGCGGACTGCACGGCAAGGACGGCCTGCTTACTGCCGGCCTCTCCCCGGTCCCTCCCTTTCTCCGACTTCTTCCCGACTCTCCGCTCCCACTTCCGCTCCATTTGGCAACGGGAATGGGACCAGGCCACATACAACAAACTCCACAATATCAAACCGCAATTAGGATACTGAGCCTCCTCATTCCACCGGTCTCGCCATAAAGAAGGGATTTTAGCCCGTCTCCGCCTAGGACACACACGCATTACACATGGTCACCTTATGGCTAAATCGCCAACCCTGCTCTGCCCTACCTGCCATACCCCTATCATTGTCGTACATCTCCTGGTCGAATGCCCAAACCTGTCCGGCCTTCGTCGCAGGTGTTTCCCTCTCTTGTCCAGAATGTCCATACCCGAGCGTCTACAGTCCATACTCCCCGAAGGCCCCCACTTTTCAGCAGAAGCAATTTTTCTTTTCCTCACTCATTCCCACCTGCTTCATCGTATCTAAGGCCATACTTCTACCGCCGATCTAGCAACTGAACCTTACTCACTCCCCAAGTCTACCATCCCCAACTCAGTGACACCACCCACCCACTGTCTCATCGAGATATGTACCACTTTTCCTAGGTACGAATCAGCGGTAAATTAAAGAAGGAAAAAAAATATAAAAATATATATATTATATATATATACTTCGCCATCATTCCTGGCGCTGACAGCTGGCTTCCTCTACATATTTGCACTCTCTCCCGGCTGACAGCTGGCTTACTCTACATATTTGCACTCCCAACCTCCATTATTCTGTGGCTCCTGGCTGACAGCCATAGGCCACCCCAGTCTGCTTCAAGAAGTCATGATGAAAGGATGCTAGTTATTCGGCTCAAATACATACACACAAACGTACATGACACTCTACAGTCTACAGCCTCTACTCGCCCCCCTTCATAGCCACTATATATATATATATATATATATATATATATATATATATACTTCCACTCCCCCTTCCCCCCTTTATAACTACTTATACAATATATATATATATATATATATATATATTACCCTTCTCCTCATCCTCCTTTATAACCACACCCTGCCCCCCTTTATATCCACTCTACATTTCTGCTTCCCCCCAACTCCCCCATGCCCTCCTTTTGAATTTATGGCTCACCCTACTCTCCCCTACTCCCCACTCTACATTTTTGCGGGGATACTACTTCGTATCTTGTTATATGTAAGATTATAATAACCTTTGCTAATACATTGCAAGGTGCCGCCATCTGCCAACTTTCGATTGGAACAAGTCTAAACGCTGAGAGACAAAGACAAAGGTCTATACAACTTTCTGGAAAACCCTACTTGCTAAGCCTTTGTTGCATAACGACTGGTTTACTGAATTTAACCTGGTTAATGCCAGTCAATTTTATTCATTCGTGGGGGAAACCTCAACAAAGTGTTAAATTTAAAAAAAAAAATTTGTCAGGTAAAATAATTTTCTCTTATTATTATATATTTGAAGCATTCTTTATAAAATTATTTCTTATTCAGTTGAAACCCCAGATCGGGAGTAATTAAGCAGTGGCAATGATAATGATTGTCAATCATTCAGGGAAGGACACGCGGTTCTACTCGTAGAGTTTTGTTAAAACAGTTTGGTTATATTATCATTATTCAACAGTGCCTGGCTTGGAGGAGCGAGTTGCTTTCTTACGCTCTCCATCGTACATAGCCAGGTACACCCGGCTCATCTTGTACCGTCCTGAGCCAAGCATCTAGTCTTCTCTTGAAGACTTCAACTTTGACCCCTGTAACGTTTTTGAGGTCCTTTGGAAGCTAGTTAAAAAGTCTTGGCTCCCTAACAACCAAGCTATTTTCTTTCAGTGTTGAGGAGGTCCCTTGTCGGGCCTTTAATTTGGGAGCACTACACATCCTGCCTTTCCTATTTTCCAGTGTTGTTTGAATGGTAATTGGGTTTAGTTTGAGGTTTGGTACCAGTTTTTCGATCATTTTCCATATGTAGATTATGGTGTAGCTCTCTCTTCTTCTTTCCAGGGAGTACAGATTTAGTTTACGTAGTCATTCCCAATAGTTGAGTTCTTTGCAGCCACAATCATTGCTGTGAAATGTCTGAGTTTCTTTTAGTTTATTAGTTTCTTCTTCTTATATGGGAACGTCAAAACTGAGCAGTATTCAAGTTTTGGTATAATCAGTGTTTTAGCAGGGGAATCACTACTGTTTTGTCCCTTCTTTTGAATGTTCTTAGTATCTGTCCCGTTACTCTTTTTGCTTTATTTATCGCTATCTGATTTTGTGTTTCAAATTTCGCATCATCGATCATTATTACCCCCAGATCGATCGCTTTCGTGCTTTTCTGAATTTTCTGTCTATCTGGAGCATGATATGTAGTCTGTTTAAGTTCCTCATTGCTACCATATCTAAGAGCTGAAATTTCTCGGTGTTAAATGTCATGTTGTCTTCTGACCATTTGTATATTTTGTTCGTATCCCTCTGCATCGTTGATTTTTCTCCTGATCTTTGTATCGTCCGCAAAGGATGTTACTATACTGTTGCTGTTAACTCCACTGTCTATGTCTGTTAGCATGATAATGAACAGGAGTGGGGCCAGTACTGTACCTTGTGGTACTGAGCTGCGTACTTCCGATTCTGATGATAATACACCTTCAATTTTGATGACCTGTAGACGTTCTCCGTGGAAGTTGTAGATCCATTTTCCCACTCTGCCTGTTATTCCCATAGGTTTCATTTTATGTGCTATTATACCGTGATCACATTTGTCGAAAGCTGTAGCAAAATCCGTGTATATGACATCGTAATTGTCATTGCCTTCAAGTGCATCTAAGATATTGTTATAGTGTTCTATTAGTTGTGATAAGCATGATCCTCCTGATCGGAATCCGTGCTGATTTTCGTTAAATCTTTCCAGTCTCCAAGAAATTATAAGTTTTCTCTCTAACTATTCTTTCAAGTACTTTGGTGAGGTGGGACGTCAATGACACTGGTTATAGTTCTTTGCTTGAGAGCTATCCCCTCCTTTATATATAGGGACAATGTTTGCTCTTTTAAAGATGCTCGGTATTTCCCCAGTGTCTAGGGATCTCCATATCCAGTATAAAGGTGTAGCTATTTCATTTTTACAGTTTTTAATCAATAATGCGTTCAAATTGTCCGGACCGGCAGCTGAATGTGGTTTCATTTGTCCTGTAGCTCTCGCTACATCTTCTGGGGTAAAATTAAAGTCTGTTATACATTCTCCTTGCAATTTCTCTTCAAAAAATGCATCTATGTCAGGTATCGCTTTGTCACTTTTTAGGGTACTAAAAATTGATTCATACTGGGCTCTCAATGTTTCAGATATTTCTTTTGGATCGTCGGTGAGTTCATTATTTCTCTTTCTTAAGGGCCCAATAGCGGCGCACGTTTTTGTTTTCCTTTTCGCATAGCTATAGAAGTATTTTAGATTTTCCTTTATTGCTTCTACCGCCTTTTCCTCTTCCCTCTCTGTATGATCCTTAATCAGGGCTTGTATTTCCCTATCTATACCCTCCAGTTTTTCTTGTATTACTTAGTAGTATGGGCGAAAAAGGGTCGAGTGCAAGGCAATGTTGCAAAAGGGTAGGGGTGTTGCAAAGGGTTATGCAACAAAAGGGGGTGGGGTTGTGCAACAAGGGGGAGGGGTTATCCTCCAAGCTGCAATGAAGGGGGGAGGGAGCTTTGGGGGAAGAAGGGAGGATGACCTCCCCCAAAAGCAGGGACTTTTTTAACATATATACTAGTGGGCCAAATGGCCCACTTGCCCTTCTATTTGGTCCACTAGTCAATTTTAAGCTTTGGAGTAAAAATATTGATTCTAGCAAGGTCTCCCACGCACTTGAGAAGAAAATGGGAGCGATCAGCTGAGTGACTGACTGTGGCGGTTAGAGGGATTGTTTATGTGCGTTTAGAGGAACTGGAGGTAACGTTTTCGCTTTTTTCGATGTTTAGTGTTGGTTTTCACTTTACTGTTACTGCTTATATAGATAGTGAATACCTGTGGATACCGAAGATAAGGTAGTGATTAGTATTGCATCTACTGTAATGTGTTTCCTTAAATTCCTTTGATTTTTATATAATTATCTGCTATCTAACTAACTATCTTTTAATATAAATGCCAGGTACTTGGTGTCTGCCCTTTTATTTTAAAGTGGCCCACTAGTAAAAATTCCTTAAAAAAGTCCCTGCCCCAAAGGGGTAACCTTAACCTAAGAGAGGGAGGGAAAAGAGGAGGGTCTTTGGGGGAGAGGCTGGGATGTTCTCACCCCGAAAAGGGAAACCCTAATCTAAGCCTTAACCTAAGAAGGATAGAGATGTTCTCCTGGTCGCAGCCAGACGCATAATGAGAGTTCATCCGAGCGCCCGCTGTCTTATAAGGTCCTAATCAGCCAGTTGGCTTAGAAGGCTTAACCTGGCTTAGAAGGCGTAAATGGCTTGTTCAGGTGTACAACAGTACATTATTAGGGTTGAGTTGCCAGATTGCGGTATTTATTTAGTTAAAGCATATATGCTTGACAGTTGGCTTAGAAGTCTTAAGCAGCCAGTCAGTTTAGAAGGAGTAACCAGCCATTTGTTATATATATATATATATATATATATATATATATATATATATATATATATATAGCGAACAACTGAGACATTTGCAATCATCTTTGCAACTTTCAGCAACATGCCATCAACAATGCGATATAACTCATCAAACCAAACTCAACAAAGATGACGTCATACCAAGCGAGCAAAAGATGACGTCAGCGCGGGAACCTCAAGATGAGCGTCGCAGCGCTTTCGCTCTTCGAAGGCAACTCAGTGACCCACGAGCTACCACCATGTGAACATCATTCGTGCAAGACCCCATTGGCCTTTTAATATCACTCAATTAACTTTATATGTATAAAGAATCTATCAATCTGTCGCGCGTTATTAATTGTCATATTGTAAGCATCAATTCAAGTGTACACATTACCACTATTTACAATGTAAACAATCAACAATTCAGTCGCATTCTTAAATCATTCGAATAAATTTATTTTGTATTAAAATAAATGGAAGAAAACTGAATCTATCACTCAACCTAATTAATAACTTAATTAATAACATTATTTGATCTGCAAAGATCTGGTGACCTCAGCCTAAGCATTTATCATTAACAATCAATCATTATCAATCAATTAACCATTATCATCTTTATTATAGTGCTAAAAACATTACACTATATATATATATAATTAAATAATAATATCGTTTGTATATACAACCAAAAGAATTAAATAAAACACCATTACATCATTCTGTTTATTTAGACGAATTATTGGAGTTAATTTCATGAAATATATAGAAAATGAATACACAATCCTATACAAACGAGGAATATATGCAATAAAAATTATTAATAATGTAAGAAATACACATTTTTAAACGATGGAATATACAGGGTGGGCGAGAAGTCACCGTACACCCGCACGATACGCACCCGAAATCAATTTGAGTTTACACAGCACAGCACAACACACACTACTATGCACAATGGCAGTCTGGCAACAGTGTCGAATGGCAATCTGGCAACAGTGTCGAAGATAGTGCGTACGTGACAGCCGTACTCATGGAATTTAGTTGTGGTGTTGTCGGTATGGTTGACACAAGCAGTTACTCTGTTGAGGAGCGGTTGGTGGCAAGTGTGTGGGTGCATGAGAGACCGCACACGGGACAAACAATGACGCAGGTGATGGCTGTGTTTCGGGAACGGCTTAATAAGGCTCCACCACGAAGAGCGACACTGCTGGATTGGGAAAAACGTGCGTTCGCTCTTGGAAGCGTTAAAGACAGGCCGCGGAGTGGGAGAAAGACAACGCGCTTGGAAACATGTGCAGCGATTGCCGCTTCCATTGAACGTTCCCCAATTAGGTCGACGCGGAAACGATCATCAGAGCTTCGTGTGCCACGGTCAACGATGCAAGACCACATGAAGAAAGACCTGAAAGTGAGACCGTATCGCCCAACTTTCGTGAATGAACTGTCAGATGCCGACATCGATCGGCGTTATGAATCATGCCGTGCTCTGTTGGACACATTCCCAAGTGCCGTATCACGCTCAAAGGTTCTTTTCAGTGATGAATGTGCCATCTATCGCAGTTCGCGCGACATAAATGTGGTGTTCTGGTCAAGAGAGAATCCCCATTTCACGCAGGAGCTGGAACATAATCCACCGCATGTGATGATATGGGTGGGTATCAGGTCATTTGATTGGATCTTACTTTTTCGATGGATCCGTGAACGCGGCATCTTATTCGGCAATGTTGGAGACGTGGCTCATACCTCAGCTCAGAGATAGGGGACTCATGGATGACGTGTGGCTGCAGCACGATGGGGCACCCGCACACTTTGCTCTTTCTGTGCGCGACGTTTTGAACGAACATTTTGTAGGCCGCTGGATTGGCCGTGGTTCACCGACATCTCCGGCACCATTACCATGGCCACCACGTAGTCCTGACCTTACCACCCCGGACAATTCGTTGTAGGGTATTATCAAGGGAGTAGTGGCTGCGCGTCCTACAACACCAACGAAGAGTTGCGCAGAGCTGTGGAAGACGCCTTTCGCACCATTACTCCACAAAAGCTCCGACGCATGTCACAGAGGACATGGAGGCGCATCCGCTTGTGTGTCCAGCATCAAGGTGCACATACGGATCCACTGGACTGTAACCACGAAGTACGTAAGTGATTCAGATTAATTATGATTGATTACACTGGTATGCATATGAAATTTTTTTGTCTGCTGTGAGGGTTTTTTCAACTCATATTATATAATTCGACAATGCTGAATTCGAAAATGACATTGGTTTTCCTCAATCAGGTCAGGTTTTTTCTCTATTGGCCATTTATTATAAGTCCAATTTTATCCCCAAATTTATTGATTTTTTTAGCTTAAACACTGTAGGTAGATACGAGTAATATTATAAGAACACTCGTGAAAAATGAAAACATTGTGTGAATAAATACTTTTATTCATACAATGAATATGGAAAAAAGTTTATTGAGGAAGGAATGAAGTTTTTTTGGCTTTCCGTCTGTGTTTTTCTTCGGGCACGTCTCGCTTCAAACACCAGCATATTGATATCCCAGTTTCCTTGGTACCTCTCTTCCATTATTTTGATATCTTGGTGAAATCGTTCACCCTGTTCCTCACTATAATCCCGGCAATTTTCAGGAAAATAGTCCAAGTGGGACCACAAAAAGTGCATTTTTATGGACATGCGCGACCCATGAGCTTTGAAAGCTTCCATCAAGTTTTCGACAACGGACTCGTATCTGGACTTCTACGCTTGCCAGAAAATCAGTGACAACTGATTTTGAATGCCTGCCAGGCATTCTTCTCAGTTGGAGTCATTGCGTTTTCGAACTGAGTATCCTTGATCAAAGTTCGAATTTGAGGACCATCAAAAACCCCAGCATTTAGTTTAGCATCAGATATATGAGGAAATTTACTCTCGAGATATCGGAATGCTGAACCCTCCTTATTTATTGATTTGATGAAATTTTTCATCAAGCCCAGCTTAATATGAAGTGGTGGGAGCAAAATTTTTGTTGGTGGTACAAGGGGCACTGAAACGACATTATGCGACCCAGGTTCAAAATTCTCTCTGGATGCCCATTCACGCTGTGCATAGTGCTTCTCATCCGCTCGGCTATCCCATTTGCAGAGGAAACATGGGTATTTCGTGTATCCCCCTTGCATTCCCAATACAAATGCCACAATCTGAAAAAAATGAAAATATTTAAAGAATTTAGAGAATTTGTTCTATCAGATAAAAAATCTATGCATTGGACTGTATCACTTCTGTGGGGAAGTTAAGTGTTCTTATACGCTCTCAAATAACCTTTGGAAAAACAACATGGTCAATAGCAATAGTTTACTTATGATATTAGTATTACCTTCAAATCTCCACAGATCCTCCAGTTATGTTGGTCGTATACGAGAGCATCCAGTAAAATTTCATGTTATCGTAGCTCTCAGTAAGTTGTACGGAATGTGCTACAGGGACTGATGCAACCCTATTCCCAATGTTGAGAAGTACTGCTTTCAAACTTCGTTTAGACGAGTCTATAAATATCCTCCATTCTGATGCGTTATATGGCAGGCCCAAGGATTCGATTAGCCCCTCAACATTGCAGCAGTACACTAAGGAACAGGTATTTTCGTGCACTGCAAAAAACTTGCGGAATTCTTCCTCTCGTTTCCTATACCAGGAGAATGTTGTTCCCGGAGCCAGCAAGTTGTCCTCTCGAAGTCGTGAGCCCAAGATCTCGGCAGCTAATTTGGAAAGTCCTAAATCCCTGGTAAGATCATTAAGTTTGGCCTGGTTGAGAGGCCTCGGCTCATTTGAAGCGGTATTTTGAGGTGTATATACGACTGGGACTGGTCATTGGCATTGATTCATCATCAGAATCATCGAAGTCCAGGGTTTGAGGTGGGTCGGGTATTGGAATTCCAGGACCATGGGGTACAGGTCTCATAGCAGAAGGAATGTCAGGGTATACATAGTGATGTTAAAAAACCGGGTTTTTTTTATGTCCATGTTTTTTTTGTCGTTTTTTGTTTTGTTTTTTATTGTTTTTTTGTTTTTTTTTGTTTTTTTAATAATTAATATAGATATTGCCAATTTAATTATAAGGTATACTTTTGCAATGATATATATTATAAAAATAAATAATAAAATAGGCCATATGGTACCAGTATAGAATGTCCTTTTCAGCCTATTTACAGAAAAAAACTGGCTTCTTTCTTGCACTGAAAGTCTTGTATCTTGAGATCCGTTAAACTTGCGAGAACACTGGCTGGGAGCTGACTGCCCATTGTCCAACCTTTCCATGACTCTCCCATCCATGCCTCGGATTTTGAATCTCCCACTTAACTATCCTTTAGACCCGCGATGACATATTTCCCCCCCCCGAGACCATCCATATATATACATACATACACATACACCCATATACATATATACCAATATATACATAAATACTTATATACACATATTTATATCTATTACACAGGTCAACAAAAAAAAAATTTTTTTTTCATTGCCAAGGAAATTCGTACGAATTTAGGGTATTTTGGGGTTGCTGAATTCCAAAATGAAAGTAGTTTTTCCGATTTGGCTCTAGTTCTTGAGATAATGAATACCCTCAATAGGAAACATAACCATAACGCGTGCATATGGGAAACTACCGGAACATTCTAGATGGTGAGACTGAATAAAATGCCATTATGTATTTCATGTGTTTACTTTTGTATGATTTGAGACAATTTCAATGTGATTTGTAAGTAGGCTCCGCCTGAACATTAAATTTTTTGAATTTTTACGTGTTTCAATGGGGTACCAATTATCTCATAAATTAGAGCCAATCTAGCAAAACCGATGTCATATTCGGAATCAGCACCACAAAGTTACCCCAAAATTACTCTAATATGATTGGCAATAAAATGAGTGTTGACCAGTGTTATATACCCCATACATACGCATACATCCAGAATTCCAGATACATACGCACGCACACTCACATATATACCTACACAAACTCATACACCTCTATTTCGCCCTTTCATTACCTCCGAGATCATTTAGCACATACAGTAATATCCATAGAGCCAAAAGAAACTGATTAAGCACAGACAGAGCAGCAAAGCTAGTATTTATATCCCAAAATGCAAAATTCCAAGAAAGTGAAGTAAAACATGGTGCTACATTGGCTTCGTCAACATCCAAATCTGCAATAAGTACCCAGTACCTGTGATATTGAAACTATATCCTCTAATCAATCTAGTGATAATGATTCTTCAATGCAAATAGAATCAGATAATGAAAGTTAAACAGCATTAGGTTAACACAAAGGTTAAAGAAAGAGATGAATATTTTTATTTTTTTTATTTTTCTATTTGGAATATATATATATACACACACTGGTATTCTTGCCAATCACAATTATATATATTGTTTTATACCAGTATTATGTATTTTTTATTATGTATATTATACCAGTACCTGTGATATTGAAACTAGCATATATGCTCTACCCAATCTAGTGATGATTCTTCCATGGAAATGAAGGTTAAACAACATTAGGTTAACAAAAAGGTTAAAAAAAAGGTGAATATTTTCCTTTTCTATCTGGAATATATATACTGGTACTCTTGCCAATCACAATTATGTATATTGTTTGAAACGAGGAAGAATGTTTTATGTTCTAGTTAAAAAATATATATACATATAAAAATGAGGGTTTGTTTTTTCTTTCTATTATATACTTTTTGTGTGATTCAATTTTTCTAAAAGATGACTATATATACTAGGTATAAGTATAACCGTATAAGCATGGTAGTATAGTAAATTATAGGTAATACTAATATACCTATTAGATTAAAGGAAGAAAAATATGGAATGTTTAAAACAATAAAAAACAAAAAAACAAAAAAAACAGACTACCTTCGTTTTAAACAAAAAAAAAACGACAATAAAAAACGACTCGCATCACTAGGTATACAACAATGTGTTTATTCTTCTTGTTAGCTCCTGAAAATAGAAACACAGAAACATGGATATAAAACTTGCATATGAAATAGAAGAAGCATTCAGACAGTGACGGCTCGGGAGGGAAGGCTGCGGTCTGTAAGATATGAAATAGGTCGATGTAGTCTGTATATTTTCTTTCTTTTTCATTCATATTGTCCCTTCGGGGACAATATGAATGAAAAAGAAAGAAAATATACAATCATTGTATATGTAAATGTAACTTGTATAACAATATGTGTGTGTAAATGTATTTTCTATAACAATATGTATATGTAAATGTATGATTACCATTATGGTGAATATTATGCTATATATGGTGAATATTACATTATGGTGAATATTATGTCAAGTTTCATACGAGGATTTCAAAATATTTAAGAAAAATAAATTTATAAGCCCACCTTGGAGGTTTGTCATGCAGAAATAGCAATCTGTCACGTGATCCTTTCCTTCTCTCCAAATCATGGGAATTCCAAAAGGCAAAGATTTCGCTCTGCCTTTGCTCCATCTTCTCAAATTTTTAATGCACGTCTTGCAGCACATATGAGGGGCGAAATTTTTGTCCTGGTCCCCTAGCTTAATTCCAAAGTATGCTCTATACATTGTCTTCACAAATTTAGTGATTTGGGACTGGTTATTTGGCATGGTAACCGTCCCACATATGTAGCAGAATCTATTGGGATCATTTTTACACGCTCTATGCAGTGGTTCTTAACCTTTTTACTACCATGCCCCCTCTAGGAATTGGTCCTTCCCTCCACGTCCCCCTTGGAGGGGGATACTTTTGCATTTTTTCATAAACTTCTCAATATTAGCCCATGCTCTCGTTAAGAGAATAACAAATACAATTAGTGTTTTTCCCCAAGGGATCGCGCCCCCCCTGGAAATTACCTAGGGGGGCGCGCCCCCCAGGTTAAGAACCACTGTCTATTCATTATGAAATATTTTATCTATATGCCTGAAAAGTAAAAAAAGATATACAAGTGAAACAAGTGATGATAGATGTTACTGTTCCAATTCCGCTTTGACAAAATCACGAAAAATTCTATTTTACTTGAGGCCATAGCCGGATAACCTGAGCTGATTGAGAAAAACGGATTGCAGATTCGAAATCAGCAGGAAAAACTCTATAAGAATCACTTACAAAACCCTTGACAGCAAAATTGATGCATACCAGTGTTATGATTGCACACTGGTTGGTGTACGGTGACTTCTCGCCCACCCTGAATATAATCAAAAAATAAAATAAAAAATAATATAATACAAAACGATGATAATCATCAAAATAATAGTACAGGAAAAAATCTATATATATATATTTATGTTAAATAATTAAATATATTAAAATAAATATACATCAAAATACATACTTTATCTTCTGCGCTTAACTAAAACACTAAACTCGCACGTGATCGAGTCTACAGTCACATCATTGTTGCTTTGCACTAAGCAGTAAATAGGGGAAGGTGGGGTACAGTGGGACACGGGGCACTGTGGGACAAATGGGATTTCAGAAGTATTTGGCAACTCTGACAGCGGTGCTTTCGGCTACGTAACAGTTCTTGATTAGTGCCTCCACTAGCGTTGCATTGGGAGGGTTAGCTGTTCCTGATTCTCTGTGGTCAAGGCCATTGCTCTTTGAACGGAAGAAAGTAAATATTTTGCTGTAAGTATGGAAGTCTCTGATTTATTTGGGTTGACATAACTCTTTAATATTAATTGCATAAGTATAACAACTATATGTCTACATTGAAAGCAAATGCTAAGAACAACAGCTCACTAAGTTTTTGATGTAGCGGACTCAATTTAAAAAAAATATCACACGGGGCACTGTGGGACACTTAAAATGGGGCACAGTGGGACGCTGTCCCACTGTGCCCCATAATGATGTGAATATATATATTATATGTATATTTTATTTTATATTATGTAATATGTATATTATAGGCTATGCCTCAGGAAGAGGCCGAAAGAGAGGACGTAGTATGATTGCAACTGACACTCCAGATAAAGAAGCACTCGCTCAGTGTAAAGCTCGATGCTCTATACAAAACCAAGGCACAAAAGATACCAATATCAAGCCAAAATCCAGGAAACTAGTTTTTGAGGAGGACTCATCATCTGGTGAAGAATTAGTTTTGTCAGATCATTCATCTGATGGTTTTGATGATGAGACAAACGATGAAGACCAGGAGTTACCAACATTGGAAGGAGAGCCCCAAGTCAATGATTACATTCTGGCTGAGTTTGCTACTCCATCCAAGAAATATTATGTGGGCCTTGTAACTAAGGACAAAGATGATGAAGGGGACTACGAAGTTTCGTATCTTAGGAAAAAGCGGAAGTCGATGGAATTCTTCTTTCCACAAGTCCAGGATATGGCTTCTATCAAGCTCAGTGATATTAAAACCATCCTTCCCAAGCCTAAAACATGTGGATCAACAAAGAGACAGAATGCGTATCTTAAATTTGATTTCAATTTTGGTTTCATTGATATAAACTAATCATGTCCCAATGTACCCCAGTGCTTGTCCCACTGTGCCCCCACCTGGGGCACAGTGGGACAAAATCACCTTTATAGTTTATTGGCGAAAAACAGCCTTTTGGAACAAGCTTCTCTTTACTTTTGCATATGCATATCAATCCTTTATGATGATAGTTATTTTTCCATTTTTAAATTTTGTTATAAGTTTTCAAATAAACGAGTTATGACGTCACATTTTTTTTGTCCCACTGTGCCCCACTTTCCCCTACGATTTAACATTATTTCACCGCTCAAGTTATAGGGATGCCTATACTCTATGTAAATAGCCTTCATATCGTTCAATACTATTTTTGTGCCCACTTTACATTCGGTTGGCAAGTTATCTTTAAACACGGTAAAATACATTCAAAAGCACGTACAAAGAGGTCATCGTTAGCCACATCATTATTAAATACAAGTTTATAAACACTCCTTTCCAATCGATGGTTTATTCTTACCGAACCGAGCTTTTCAATCGTGAACCCATCTTCACAATTCATAGCGGCAGTTGAAATAATCTAAGTCGTAACGACAGTTGCTCATTATATAAAGAAATAGTTCTTCAGGGTGAACGGTGTAGGTGAGCTCAGCCCTGTACCGCTCAAATGCTTTGTACCAAAGTTCATGATATTTCAGAGTCTAAACCTTTTAAATAAGCATCCAGCTCTAGACCATTCTCGCCTTGTTCAGTCCTACACTCGGTAAACCCGTCGAGCAGAGCGGTGTATGCGTATTCAAGAACCGCATCAAAATAAAACATATCTGTAACACGCGCGTCTAATATAGGCTTCAGCTTGCGGAAACCGACGATTTCAAACATTCTGTCGAGGATGAAATGGTTTCGCGTAGGGACAAGAACGTTATTATCAGAAGCATTCTTCCAGATCAGTCGTATATCAATGCAATGCATGACTGATCGTTATTTGTACACAACGTACAAACCATGGCGTATGAGGGGGTGTCACTAATCTGCTCTCTTCTTGTACCTACACCTGAAGGTATTTTATAATGATCCTCACTCCACTTCTCAACTACCACAAAGACGCTATTCATCCCCTCAACACTTAAATAAACAACATTCAGTTTACCAGAGTTTGTCTACAAGTCGTTTCCAGTACATAGTTAATGCCACCGGTTTTACGCCTGGACACGCTCAACGACTTCGTCACGGACACATCGTACACGGCATTGAGAATGCTGCTCAAAGGAAGTGCCATCGTATTCGAGGAGTGCACGTCCAGTCGGTCCGAGCTCTGAGATGACTATGAACCACAGGTGGGCGGATCGGCTCGACGAGAGAACAGGTGTGAGTCACACCATAAACTGATGAATCGTATACGGTGTTGTTCCAACGTGAGAGAGAATACTTGTATCCCATTATACTGGGTAGGTGTTTTGAGAAATTTTCCGATACATGAAACAAAACCGGTTTTAATGTTTTATCACTCCCACTCCCCAGAATACGCACCAGACATTTTCGTTCAGGGGGATTTTCACGAACTAAACACATTTTATTCACACTGGAGCACCGTTTAAGAGAAACATATGACCATATTTTTCCTTTTTGCTTAGCAGGCGATACTCATCTCTAAATTCTGTTAAAAACTCACGCAGACCTTTAGACACAACCTCACTACAAACCTCGTCATGATATATATTAATGCAGTGGTAAAAATACTTCATGTTCTCCATGATGAAAAGATTTACATTCCCAGCCGCAGGGTACGAGTACTCGGTATGATGCAGCATGACAATACCGCTTGTCACACCACTCATCAACAAGACTCACTAACCATAACCGTTGCTTCTCTTCTGCACGTGTTGTTTCTTTCACTTCACGGTATATGTAAGCTTTTATAAAGTTTAGTCCTACAACATAATTCAATACATCGCTTGTACCACGAAATCCTGCAATGCTCTCGCCAAAATAGCCGTAGAGTATTTGTACCTCTTGTTCCTTCGCACGATTCAATGTAGCCTTAAAAGTATCAAAGGAGGGTGGAATAGGGAGCCATTCAGTAACCTTATCTTCACACTTTTCCGAATACCACTTCATGAACGTCGAACACGCAATATTAAAGGTAACCATTACTATTTTTCGTCTATGTGGGAAAATACACGTCTGAGATCCATGGCTTGCAGCGGTCAACTGAGTACGCAGGGAAGAGATATGCCCAGGTAGCAGTAGGAGTCACGTGACCGATCATACGGGGGGCGGAGCTTAGAATTTCTCCTGTACATAAGCTGGGCGGAGCTTAGCACTTTCTCCTGTACATACGCACACACACACACAAAGAAAGTGAAACGCTAATTGAAACACGATTTATTTAATAAACGAATTATTCAAGGTGTGTATATATATATATACAGGGTGAGTCAAAAGTAGCGCCCTATTTCTGTCAGTTGATTGTTTGCCATTTGTATTACAGTGTACAAGGTAGAAATAAATGAATGACATGTTTATCTAACCATTTATTCGGGGGAAAATTATTACGGAACTGTACCAAGCTGTTTTACTTGCAATTTTCAAAGTGCCCTCCCTCGTGATCGATGCACAATTGCAGCCGAGCAGGCACAGAGTGGCACACACGCCTGCAGAGTTCGATATCAATTTCCTCAAACTTTGCAGTGATTTGAGCCTTCAATTCCTGAATGGTACGAGGCTTTTCACGATAAACAAGGTCTTTCATGAGCCCCCAAAGAAAGAAATCTGGAGGTGTAAGGTCTAGGGAGCATGCCGGCCACTCGATCGGACCGCGGCGGCCGATCCGGGAAAGTTTTCATCAAGCCACTGACGAACATGACGTCCATAATGAGGTGGAGCTCCATCTTGCTGGAAATAACAGTCCTGATCTTGTACCCTGGGCCAAAAGAAGGTTTGCAGCATATCCAGGTAAATTTCTGCAGTGACAGATCCCTCAAAGAAAAAGGGTCCAATTATCCCTAATGAGATATGGCTGCCCAAACTGTCACGCCAGGTAAATTTACCTCCTTCTCAACTGTCACTCTTGGGTTCTCCGCAGCCCAGTAGACACAATTGTGTCTGTTAATTGTGCCGTTAAGCTTAAAACATGCCTCATCTGACCACCAGATGTTGTCTAGCATTGTGTCCTCTTCGTCAAGTTTAGCTAAGAACTCTTCGCAAAATTGAAGACGGCGGTCGTCATCTCCATCATGAAGGGCATGCAGTAAGCGTGGAATGTAAGGTTTCCATTTTTTCTGGTGAAGGATACGGATAACACTTGATTGGCTCACTTCCAACTCTGCAGATAAACGGCGAGTTGACTTTTGCGGACTTTGTTCCAGTCTCCTGATGGCTTCTTCAGCCTTAGCTACATTCGTTGCCGTTTTCGGACGACCGGACTTCTTTGCAGTGGCTACCGACCCTGTTGCTTCAAATTTCTCGACAATCAATCGTGTGTTTCTTCCCTGGGGTGGGTTAATATCGAATTCCTGTGCCAAACGGCGTGCCGCCATCGTTGGTTGTTCATTACTAGAGACCGGAAGTTCAGGCAAAATGCCATAAATGCCCTTTTTTGCCTATTTTACTCATTTTTGGGTGAAAATGTTATTTTTCGATATGAAGAGCCTAATTTGCCTATTCCACCTGTTTTGAATGAAGTTTCGGTTTTTTTTTTATCAAATTATCACATTTAACAACTTCTAATGATTAATTGGCAACTCCACTTCTCCAGATGTCGTACATATGGCAGCACTGCATATTTGTTTTCAGTCACTGTTTGTTTGCATGAGTGAGCACGCGTGATAATGTCTAAAGTTAAAGCATCTTCTTCTAAGAAACTAAATGATTATGTTCAGCAATTTGGGAGCAGTGTGTTCTCCACTGACGGCTCTATATTATTCTCTAAAGCTTGTGAAAAGGCAGTAAATTCAGAGAAGAAATACTTCGTGATCCAACATATAGAGACAGCTAAACACAAAAGTGCCGCTGACAAACGGAAGCTTGGAGGAGAGCAGTCATGCCTACTTACTACGTTGCTGGCTCCAGCCGTAAGTCACAATTTTCAATGGACTTGTGCAAAGCATTTGTTGATGCTGGCAGTCCCTTGTGGAAACTAGAAAATCCGTCTCTGAGAAAATTCTTGGAGAAGTATACAAATGAACGCATTCCTAGCGAGTCGTCATTAAGAAAGACCTATGTAGAAGACATCTATCGGATTGTTATTCAAAATATTAGAGATGGAGTTAAGAACAAGTACATTTGAGTATCAATAGAGGAGACAACCGATTCTGTTGGAAGGTTTGTTGCCAATGTAATAGTTGGAACTATGAAGAGTGACCAACCCTCAAAAATCTATTTGTTAGCATCAGAGCTACTTGATAAAACAAACAGCTCAACTATTGCTCAGACGTTTACCAAATCACTTGCATTACTATGGCCTGAAGGAATAAAGCACAATAATGTTCTTCTCTTCATAACTGATGCAGCTCCATACATGAAAAAAGCAGCTGGGGCTTTAAAAATTCTTTTCCCCAGAATGCTACATCTCACGTGCTTAGCTCATGCACTCCACCGAGTTTCTGAAAAGGTACGAAGATTATTCTCTGATGTTGACAAGATGATTTCAAATGGAAAGAAGGTATTTCTCAAAGCTCCTTCACGAGTCCAGGTTTTCAAGGAAAAGGCACCGGGATTAGCACTGCCACCTCAGCCAGTACTGACAAGATGGGGAACTTGGATAAATGCCGCACTTTACTATTGTAAAAATTACAACACAGTACAGAGCATTGTAGAAAGTTTTGATGAAGAGGATGCATCTTCTATCAAGATTATGAAATCTCTCATGCAGAAGTCATTGCAAAATGATCTTGCATTCATTAGTGCCAACTTTTCAAATTTACCACTTGCAATAACTTCACTGGAAGAAAGAAACCAAACCTTGGTAAATGCATTGGGCATTTTTATAAACGTAGTTGAGGAAATTAATCAAGTTTCGGTGCCACAGGTAAAATTGTCCAGCAGTGTGAAAAAGTAATTTCAGGTAATGCTGACCTAGCTCAAATCAAGAACATTGCAAAAGTCCTTGAAGGAGATGGTGATGTAGACGTTTCAAATCTAAACTCAGAAATTATAGCATGTTTTAAGTATGCACCAATCACATCAGTTGTTGAAAGATCATTTTCCCTTCTTAAACACTTGCTAACTGATCGTAGACATAATCTAACGTTTGAAAATTTGGAAAAAATGCTTGTTGTAATGTGTAACCAATCAAATGAATAAAGCTATACTTCATAGATTTATTTAGCATTATTTTATTAATGTATTGGAGATTCTTACCTATAGTTTTAGCTCATGTTATTTAATGAATTTCGATTTAAAAATAAATGCCTTTTTTTGCCTATTTCCATGTTTTATTCTGCCTTTTTGCCTGCCTATTTCACTGTTTTTTAGTGCCTGAACTTCCGGTCTTTATTCATTACATTTGTAGTAATGTTTCACGGCCGCAATGCGTTGATTCATTGAAAGGTAATTCATGGTTCAATTTGGTGCAAATTCAGTAACTTTCCAAACTCTCAGCAATAACCTGCAAAACAAAAACAAAAATAAATAAACTAAGAAAATTAATAATCTGCAAGACAATTATTAACAACATGACTTCCCAGAAAGAATCTGACAGCCGAAAAAACAGAAATCGGGCGCTACTTTTGACTCACCCTGTATTTACAAATACGTGTAATAAATAAACATATCGTTAACAATAGACATATATAACAATCAAAGATTATGGTATCCAAAGGGTACGGTATCATAGGTACCAGGCACCTGGTAACGTTTCCTATAAGTGTCACGACACACCTTCGTACCCCTAAGTTCCTTCACGCCCCCTAATTTCTGCGCCCGAAAATTGTGGGTACCTACAGTTAGTTGGGGCGGCTGGTCGCCCTCATCTCCCAAGCACACTAGATCCTTCAACGAATCAAAGTTAACGACCCGCCGATTCGCCTGGTTGAGCGTGATACCCTTAGCCTTCACGATATATTTCATATCCTCCCTCACCCGTATCCCATATGTTTTTGGCCCTGTTGAGACAAAAGAGTGGGCGTATGCGATGTTTCCATACTCATCCTTGATCTCATCAGTTAATTCTCCGAGGAATTCACCAATAGGAGGCATGTATTCACCCTCCCTCGCTGTGAATATCACACTATCTGTATCGGCGTACAAAACCCTCCGCCCAAGAGAATGCAATAGACCCCAAAGTTTTACAGGTTGGGAACGGTCAAGCTGTATCTCTTCACAGTCACGGTAACGTTGAATATAAGCCGATTTTTCATCTTCGATATCAACTCCTCGCGGATACCCTGATGCTTCTACCTTATCCTTCAAAAAGGTGCTTATATATGGCGTGAAAAGGTTGGGTAGCTTCTGAAACCTCCACACCTCATATATCTTCAATATTCTGTAACCATGGCGAACGGCTAGGTCCATCTCAGGGCTTGTATATACACCTCTGATCTTACGCTGGTTGGTTGTGTGATTACATTCCCCATTGTTCTCCTCTTCGCACTTTACGCACAGGGGAAACATAAGCTTGTGGTCTATAACGACGGGTAAGATCGGCATCCATAAACAGCGAGGGGGGAGCACATCTACGAAAGAAAGGCCGAAATAGTACCCGTTCAAATTTGTGGAAAGCACCTCGATGGTGGGCAGGTCAGGTCCCACCAGTTTTTCAGGTGCACCTACGGGGTACGGATTGTTCTTCATCACGTAGGGATATAAAGAACAGAAGTAGTAGTAATTGAGTTTCACTCCCTCCGCTCCGTAGGCGGAAAGTATAGCTTGAAGGGATTTGTACGCCCTCCGAACAAGCTATCACCGCATTTGAGAGGATCCAGCACCATTGAACGCTTGATCGTGTTTATTTCTTCACGGTACTGTCCATCTGTTTCCATCCGTGCATCATACTCATGCTCCCACAAGACCTTATGAGTGAACTGGGCGCCTATAAGCTGATCGCGGGTGCGGGTACATGCAAGACTGTCGGCAGGAGATCTACCGTGGATATCTCCTACGATTCCACACTCTGGACGTGGGCATCCGTGCTACCAGCAGCCGTTAAAGGAGTGCGCAGTCTTCTCACCAGTGGCACGGTTTTCGCTTAGACCATCAACCCAAAAAACACGCCCATTAACCTTAATGGGTACTTCCCCCGTGTTGCGGCCTGCGGGCATGCTTTATGTATACGGGGTGTCAGGAAATGATTGCCCCCCCCCCCCTGTAGAGCAAAAACTAGAAGAGATAGATAAAAACCGGCGAGACCACTTGAAAGAGCGTTAAAATCTGAATAAAAACCATTATATTCTATTCCTGTGATTTTAATTCTTACCATTTTTTTCCCCACAGAAACCATGGCATCATCTATTTTGAACGATTCAGAGAAAAGGCGAGTTCTTGACCGCATTCGAGCTGTCACATTTCGTGAAGCAAAGGAAGCTGGTGCAACTTTCATAACTCGACACTGGGTGGCTGAGAGATTAAAAAGATCAGAAGACTTTGTCAAAAGGAATTGGAATAAGAATCCTGAAAATTGTGAAACAGAATTTCGAGGAGGAAGACCGGAGAAATTATCTCAAGAATCGAAAGACATTGTGCTTGCTGCATCACGGCGCCGAAAGAAGAGCTGCTCTGAGGTAGCGAAAGAGATACTTATCCGTCGTGGTAAGATAGTCAATCGGCAACTTGTGCATCAATTTCGAGTTCGCCAAGGCTTGAGTGCTTGGCATGAAATAGCTAAGCCACGGAAGAGTGATCTTAATATTGAAGATCGGCTATGGTTTTGTGATTATCTTGAGGAATGGACGGAAGACGATTTCCTTCACTTGGTTGTCAGCGATGAATTCTTCGTTTATGTCTCCAGAAAACCCAAATTTTCAGAATGATCGGGTTTGGGCAACAACTCCTGATGAAGTCCCAGACGACCAGAAGTATCGAGAAATAGTAAAAAATCCAGCATGTGTGGGTGTTTTCATTATGTTCTCTATTCGGAAGCTCATCTGGGTTATCAAACCAAGAGGAACCAGTTGGGATGGGCCTTATTTTCGAAATGTAATTTTAGCCCAACATGTAATTCCGTTTTTGAAAGACCCCGAGTGTGTTTTGGATGTTGAACAGGCAACCTTTCTTCACGACAAAGCCCCCTGTATGAAAGCACTTGCGACTCAACAACTGCTTAAGGACAATAACATTGATTTTTTCGGAAATAATGAATGGCCTGGCAATTCTCCCAATCTTAATGTCTGTGAACATGTCGGATCCATCATAAAGGATCGGGTGGAGTCCTTAATGCTGAAACAACCCATTCAGAATCGGTATTCAACAGAAATTATGACTGCAAAGATCAACGAAGTCCTTGAAGAAATGAGTCATGATACCGATCTCTTTGAGACACTTCTGGGATCATACCCCCGTCGATTAATGGCCGTCAGAGCTGCAAATGGGGGCAACACCCGATATTAAAACAAGTGTTTTTTATTCAAAATTAAACGCTCTTTCGCGTGGTTTTGTTTTTTTCTATTCCTTTCAGTTTCTTCTGTACAGGGGGGGGGGGGTGCAATAATTTCCTGACACCCTTTACACCTGTCTCCTGATGTATAATTTAGGGTGGATCACTTTTCACTTTTTTTAAAAAATTATAGCTGGTCAAAGTTTTTCCCATGATTTGGTTCAGTGGAAGTACACTGACACCATTTTTACCAAAATCGATCAATATTTAGGGGTCGCGCATCGACCTTGAAAATTTCAATTTTGGAAATTTGGCCAAATTGACAATTTTTTACTGAATAAAGATAAATCATCAAATGACCATATCTTCTGAATCCTCTCAGTGAAAGAAATCCTCTCAGATACTTACCAAGTTGATAGGACAAGTGGTTTAGAAGTTATACTCACCTCGAGATAGCATTAAAATTTAAAATACCGTATTTGTCCCCGTACCTCCATATGCTGTCTGCCATTGTCTGCTTTTTAGGATAAGATAAAACGAATAAGGAAAGATCAAATGTATTTTGTATTAAAACGGTTTACCGATATCACTAAAGGCACTTACTCCGGTGCCCCTAACTAGGTTCAAAAACTGTATGAATCGTGGTTAGAACACACGTCATCTTAAGGCGTGCGCCATGTACTCTCTCTGCTAACTCCCTTTCCCTCTGCGCTACGTCATCTTGGCAAGTGACGACTTCTTGAAGTCACCGAGTTCTTTCCGGCTCTTTTCCACGAGCTGAAGAAGACCCTGCAGCTGTGACTCGTCTTTTGTGACAGTGTTCGCGTAATCTTCTATCAGTTTTATCCCTCTCTCTGCCACGTCGTTGGTAACTTTCAGATGCGAGATGACATTCTTCAGATCACAGTAGTTCTTATCTTGATCCCACTTATTCACCGGCAGAGTGAGCCACGTAGACGCGCACACCTGCAGGCCTGTGAACACGAACCACGATGACTCATCGATCAGGTCCGGAAGGCGCGTCGTGTCATCAACCGAGACGTTGTCATACGTGAAGTCCTCGGGCACAGCGAGGCGGCACAGCTTCTTTGCCATCTCGTGCTTCACAGTGTCTTCCACTTTGTCACTGCAGAGGGCGAAAACGACGGTCTGAGGCCTCAGATACCACAAGTGCCGCCTGATCACTGCCAGTGAAGCCTCTGCAATCTCGCGATCCACAGCCCTGTACTGCAGAAGACGCTGGTACAACACAAGGTCATTCAGCGGGGCATCAGCTGCGACAGGAGCCGCCAGCCAAGCAGGTGCGTAGAGGAGTGCAGTAAATAGTACCACTCTCTGAAGTTTCTGTACCAGCTCGTCGTCGAACTCCAGCTGACCGCTGAACATCAGGAGCTTCGTGTAGTAGATGATCTGAAACGAATACGCACTGTGATGTATAAATACCGATACCACTCCATATAAGTTTGTTTAATGGTAAATTATTTATCTTATTTTTTTCTGGTAGGGACTTCAAATGGCTGTTTGCAGAAGGCAATACAATATTTAACTTCTAATTCAAAATACCAACCTTGGCCATCCACCTCGCATGATGGTAGGTTCCTGGGCGCATGAAGTGTGTGCCACGACGTGGCTGGGCCCCGAGTACCAGGAGTGTAATCTCCGCCTCTCACCGCATTTGAGAGGATCCAGCACCATTGAACGCTTGATCGTGTTTATTTCTTCACGGTACTGTCCATCTGTTTCCATCCGTGCATCATACTCATGCTCCCACAAGACCTTATGAGTGAACTGGGCGCCTATAAGCTGATCGCGGGTGCGGGTACATGCAAGACTGTCGGCAGGAGATCTACCGTGGATATCTCCTACGATTCCACACTCTGGACGTGGGCATCCGTGCTACCAGCAGCCGTTAAAGGAGTGCGCAGTCTTCTCACCAGTGGCACGGTTTTCGCTTAGACCATCAACCCAAAAAACACGCCCATTAACCTTAATGGGTACTTCCCCCGTGTTGCGGCCTGCGGGCATGCTTTATGTATACGGGGTGTCAGGAAATGATTGCCCCCCCCCTGTAGAGCAAAAACTAGAAGAGATAGATAAAAACCGGCGAGACCACTTGAAAGAGCGTTAAAATCTGAATAAAAACCATTATATTCTATTCCTGTGATTTTAATTCTTACCATTTTTTTCCCCACAGAAACCATGGCATCATCTATTTTGAACGATTCAGAGAAAAGGCGAGTTCTTGACCGCATTCGAGCTGTCACATTTCGTGAAGCAAAGGAAGCTGGTGCAACTTTCATAACTCGACACTGGGTGGCTGAGAGATTAAAAAGATCAGAAGACTTTGTCAAAAGGAATTGGAATAAGAATCCTGAAAATTGTGAAACAGAATTTCGAGGAGGAAGACCGGAGAAATTATCTCAAGAATCGAAAGACATTGTGCTTGCTGCATCACGGCGCCGAAAGAAGAGCTGCTCTGAGGTAGCGAAAGAGATACTTATCCGTCGTGGTAAGATAGTCAATCGGCAACTTGTGCATCAATTTCGAGTTCGCCAAGGCTTGAGTGCTTGGCATGAAATAGCTAAGCCACGGAAGAGTGATCTTAATATTGAAGATCGGCTATGGTTTTGTGATTATCTTGAGGAATGGACGGAAGACGATTTCCTTCACTTGGTTGTCAGCGATGAATTCTTCGTTTATGTCTCCAGAAAACCAAATTTTCAGAATGATCGGGTTTGGGCAACAACTCCTGATGAAGTCCCAGACGACCAGAAGTATCGAGAAATAGTAAAAAATCCAGCATGTGTGGGTGTTTTCATTATGTTCTCTATTCGGAAGCTCATCTGGGTTATCAAACCAAGAGGAACCAGTTGGGATGGGCCTTATTTTCGAAATGTAATTTTAGCCCAACATGTAATTCCGTTTTTGAAAGACCCCGAGTGTGTTTTGGATGTTGAACAGGCAACCTTTCTTCACGACAAAGCCCCCTGTATGAAAGCACTTGCGACTCAACAACTGCTTAAGGACAATAACATTGATTTTTTCGGAAATAATGAATGGCCTGGCAATTCTCCCAATCTTAATGTCTGTGAACATGTCGGATCCATCATAAAGGATCGGGTGGAGTCCTTAATGCTGAAACAACCCATTCAGAATCGGTATTCAACAGAAATTATGACTGCAAAGATCAACGAAGTCCTTGAAGAAATGAGTCATGATACCGATCTCTTTGAGACACTTCTGGGATCATACCCCCGTCGATTAATGGCCGTCAGAGCTGCAAATGGGGGCAACACCCGATATTAAAACAAGTGTTTTTTATTCAAAATTAAACGCTCTTTCGCGTGGTTTTGTTTTTTTCTATTCCTTTCAGTTTCTTCTGTACAGGGGGGGGGGTGCAATAATTTCCTGACACCCTTTACACCTGTCTCCTGATGTATAATTTAGGGTGGATCACTTTTCACTTTTTTTTAAAAAATTATAGCTGGTCAAAGTTTTTCCCATGATTTGGTTCAGTGGAAGTACACTGACACCATTTTTACCAAAATCGATCAATATTTAGGGGTCGCGCATCGACCTTGAAAATTTCAATTTTGGAAATTTGGCCAAATTGACAATTTTTTACTGAATAAAGATAAATCATCAAATGACCATATCTTCTGAATCCTCTCAGTGAAAGAAATCCTCTCAGATACTTACCAAGTTGATAGGACAAGTGGTTTAGAAGTTATACTCACCTCGAGATAGCATTAAAATTTAAAATACCGTATTTGTCCCCGTACCTCCATATGCTGTCTGCCATTGTCTGCTTTTTAGGATAAGATAAAACGAATAAGGAAAGATCAAATGTATTTTGTATTAAAACGGTTTACCGATATCACTAAAGGCACTTACTCCGGTGCCCCTAACTAGGTTCAAAAACTGTATGAATCGTGGTTAGAACACACGTCATCTTAAGGCGTGCGCCATGTACTCTCTCTGCTAACTCCCTTTCCCTCTGCGCTACGTCATCTTGGCAAGTGACGACTTCTTGAAGTCACCGAGTTCTTTCCGGCTCTTTTCCACGAGCTGAAGAAGACCCTGCAGCTGTGACTCGTCTTTTGTGACAGTGTTCGCGTAATCTTCTATCAGTTTTATCCCTCTCTCTGCCACGTCGTTGGTAACTTTCAGATGCGAGATGACATTCTTCAGATCACAGTAGTTCTTATCTTGATCCCACTTATTCACCGGCAGAGTGAGCCACGTAGACGCGCACACCTGCAGGCCTGTGAACACGAACCACGATGACTCATCGATCAGGTCCGGAAGGCGCGTCGTGTCATCAACCGAGACGTTGTCATACGTGAAGTCCTCGGGCACAGCGAGGCGGCACAGCTTCTTTGCCATCTCGTGCTTCACAGTGTCTTCCACTTTGTCACTGCAGAGGGCGAAAACGACGGTCTGAGGCCTCAGATACCACAAGTGCCGCCTGATCACTGCCAGTGAAGCCTCTGCAATCTCGCGATCCACAGCCCTGTACTGCAGAAGACGCTGGTACAACACAAGGTCATTCAGCGGGGCATCAGCTGCGACAGGAGCCGCCAGCCAAGCAGGTGCGTAGAGGAGTGCAGTAAATAGTACCACTCTCTGAAGTTTCTGTACCAGCTCGTCGTCGAACTCCAGCTGACCGCTGAACATCAGGAGCTTCGTGTAGTAGATGATCTGAAACGAATACGCACTGTGATGTATAAATACCGATACCACTCCATATAAGTTTGTTTAATGGTAAATTATTTATCTTATTTTTTTCTGGTAGGGACTTCAAATGGCTGTTTGCAGAAGGCAATACAATATTTAACTTCTAATTCAAAATACCAACCTTGGCCATCCACCTCGCATGATGGTAGGTTCCTGGGCGCATGAAGTGTGTGCCACGACGTGGCTGGGCCCCGAGTACCAGGAGTGTAATCTCCGCCACTTCTCGGTAGTCTTCTCTGACAAGACCAGAAGCGGTGCCGAGGAACTTGACTGCCTCATCTCGGAGCTCCATCAGCCACGTCACCTCCGCCAAATGCTCGATCTCCAGTTCGCGATAAGTCGAGAGGTCGAGCTTGTCCCACCTGAGAGGGGAGTTATGAAAATATTGCATGAAAACGACTGAAGTTTCTCTTTTCGACTGCTATTAACATCATTAGTAGAAGGACGCTGATATCTCAATTGCTCTGAAGGCAAAAAATCATTGGAGAAAACAAATGCGCCTTAGACTTGAAATTCACCTTCTCCTCAGATACTGGAACAAAGGTTCAGTTGGTGCTGTGGTTCTTCCAAACGCGGTGATGACCACTGCCCCCACGATGAGCTCCATAACGTGATGGCGACAGCCCAGCTGGAAGAGCGGTTTACCAAGCATGTTCTCCAGCCGGACCACCGCACCCTGCACCCTCCCCGTATTGGAGGAAGTTGTGTCGAAGCACAGTCCACTCACGTTGTTCTCGCAACCCCAGTCTTTGAGAGCACGAAAGGTCGCCTGGGCCTGGGACAGACCGGTGCCGTCAGCAACAGTCGGAACGGCCAGCAACTTTCCTTCTGTGCATTGCGGAGCTCCGGAGATGAGAATCGCCTGGCGGTGCTCCAATGATCCGAAGAGAGTCCTGAAACGTATGTCATACATACCAATCCATTATCGTCCACTGGAAAATGTCAATCCACTGTCGTCACTGGAACATGTTAATTCACTGTCGTCCACGGTGAGGGCAAAACTGACCTTGATTACTTTGCCGTCCCAGTGGACGACAGCATGCCTCGGAGATACGAAGGATTTCTGCACAGCTGTCGACACTTCACAACGATGTGCCACTCTTCCACGGCGAGACGTGTCCTTCGAGATACTGAATTTGTCCAGGTCTGCGGGCGGATCTGCGAACGTAGGACTGCCGCCACGACACTTGCTACCTATGTGCGAAATTGAAAGGAAATTGACAAGGATGCGTATGGTTTTTATGTGACAAAATAATCACTAAATTTTCCGTCGTTAGGTCTATTATATCTTAGTCAAGGAAAGATCATTACTGATATATACACACCTGATTATTGGACATCCCGAAGCGATCAGCCACTTCAATAACAGCTGGTGCATTGAGGATGCGGTGAGGAAGGCTGATTGATACAGTTGATTCTCTCGGCTGTCGGTATGGTGGTTCTAGCTGTGATTCGGAGTTGCTCGATGATCTGCTTTCTATAGATTCATCGTCGCTCTCAGCTTCGGTTCCTAATTTCGTTTTTGAGGTGCCTGGCTCATCACGAGATTGTTGTCTTGAGATTGTTGCCTGGCGCAAGCCTCGTTGATCCTCATAAAATTTAATATCTTCTTGTTTGTTGTTGTCTGAGAGCAGTCGACTTTTCTGTATCTCTTCAATAGCATCGGGAGCTCCGATGTCCCAGAGCTTGTTCAGATTTTCTGAAAACTTTTCCCTGCCTTTTCCCGCGTCACTGTCTCTCATCTTGCTCTTCTGCAGCGAGCGCCACTCTTCCCACAGTAACTCCAGTTTTCTTTCGCAGTTACGCCTCGTGATCGTCTTTATACGTGCCATGTTCCAAAATGCCAGAACATTGGCCACCGTGTCTTTTACGGCGGCCTTCCTGTCAGTAGTTTCCTGCTTGGCATAGAAGAAGTACTGGAGAACTTGATGGGTGGTTGGCAATTTGGCACCACCGATCGAGGAAGATGGCTGACCAATTAAGAAGACGTCCGTGGCTGACCTTAGAGAAGGTGGTGCTGTTGTTGCTGCTTTCTCTTTTCCAGAATAAGTAACTTTCAGAGTCTTCCCGCTCCTGGTTGTTAACAGTTTATTCATTATACTAAAGTCTAGACTTATCAAACAAGAATCAATTGACACAGTTGATCTGTAAAAAGCAAACTGTGATTAGTAAAAATATTGGTCATAGACATAGGATGTGTGTAATTGGGATTTTAGGATGCGCCAGCTACTGATGCTATGATTACGTCCATAACGGGGGACAAATACGGTATTTTAAATTTTAATGTTATTTCTAGGTGAGTGTAACTTCTAAACCACTTGTCCGATCAACTTGGTAAGTATCTGAGAGGATTTCTTTCACTGAGAGGATTCAGAAAATATGGTCATTTGATGATTTATCTTTATTCAGTAAAAAATTGTCAATTTGGCCAAATTTCCAAAATTGAAATTTTCAAGGTCGATGCGCGACCCCTAAATATTGATCGATTTTGGTAAAAATGGTGTCAGTGTACTTCCACTGAACCAAATCATGGGAAAAACTTTGACCAGCTATAATTTTTAAAAAAAGTGAAAAGTGATCCACCCTACGGCTGAGTGTAATGTATGAGCCAGTAAATAGCCTTGTGCCTATAACTGCGGGATTGTTTCTGTGAATGACGACTAAGGTGTCTTTAGGCATGAAATTGTTCTTGAACACCGTAAAACATAATGAGGCAATCGTGGTTGCGACTTGCAACGGATCGAATTTGAAACGAGCTATGTACAATTTAGGGTGGATCGATTTTACATTTTTTTCGATTTCCATATTCTAATAGAGACAAAAACTTGCGCATGCATGAGAAAATAGCCTCTGCAAAATCTTAGCTTAATAGGTAATCATCTTCTGCCCCCGGCAGAGCGATGAAAATCATATTTTAGTAGTCAAAAACGTATTTTTCTTATAATTTTTAAAATATTTCAATATGCATCAAAATTATTCCTAATAACTATAAAGTCGATGAAAAAGACCTCATATGATCGTTTTTCCAAGCGCGTTGTCCTACGTTAATATCTTTTGCCCTCGGCAACAACGTCAAATGTTGAAAAAATAGGTAATTTATATACATATTTTCAGATCGGCTCTTTGTCTTAAATAATGCATTTATATATTTCCCATAGCATTTATATCGTTGCTTAGGCATGAAATAACACACACGCAAAATTTTATGACTCTAGAGTAATATCTTCTGTCCCCGAGAAAAGTCTAAATGTGGATTATAATTACGTTAATGCGATGTTATAAGTACGATAAGTACTAAGTACAGCTCCTCGCTTGCTAATTTTATAAAATTAGCAACCCAGAACTCACCACGAGGAGGTGGCTGTACGTCGAGTTCCACCCTATCCATCCCCAACCACCCTTCCTTTGGCTGCATGTCGATTTACATACGGTAATCTTTCTTAGAATCAAATCGTGGAATTTTTGTTCGGGAGTGAAGACGGGAGCGGATGAATCCGTCCTTCTCTTCTATTCCACTTACACTGGCAGAGGCTTCGGTTACTAATTTGATGAGTCTCTCGACCGCTTGAGTATGACAAGGGAATAGTGGGATCAGTCCATCAGGCTGGTCTCCCATCTCAACAAACTCTTTTATTCGGGTATCAGGTATTGTTTTTGTAACGGGGGGTTCGGTCACCTCAGCCGTTTGCCAGTTGATCATTTCGTAATAGTTTTGACTATCGTAGAGCAGCTCAGGCATGGCGAAGGCTCGAATTTCCCCCGCTGGTGATTGTTTTGATCGTGCTTTTAATATTCTTCTCCATCCCAATTCTCTTATGTGTTGCTCATCGGCATGTAGCATGGAGATCAAAATATTTTCTGGGTGAACAAAGAAAGAATTTCTACGGAGGACTTTGTTGGCGATTGTCTTAGATCTTTGAGGCATGGTCTGAGAGAGACGCATCATTTCGAAAAAATGTTTTGCGCCCTCAGTGAAACTGGAGTTTTTCTTTATCTTAAACCAAATTGGTGCGTAAACTGTCATAATGAATCGCACAATTTCGTTGAAGGTGCTGGAGGGTTCACTGGTTGAAACAGAGGCGCAGAAATCTATTTGTTGTTGTCAGCCACCTGGAATGCGCCATCTTACCTGGATTTCGAGCCGCGAGAGCTGAAGAGCAGCTACCGCTCGACACTGCTCTGTAGATGCCTAACAAATATTTTTGGTCAGTGCTCAACTCGGCATCATCTATGTCAATGTCGGGAGATGGAATGGCATCGAATTCTGTAATTGGAAGTTTTTCGCAGTCGTTCAGTTGTTTTCCAGCTGGTCCAGTAAAGCCCAGTGGCCCAGTTGTTTTGCCGTCCAAGTCTTGAATGAGGTGTCGCAGTGATAATTCATTACCGTGTAATAGGCATATGATCCACTGAACTGGCCTTTGTAGTTTCATTTCAATCATACGAATGGCTCCACCCTTTCGACCCGTGTTCACTGTGGTACCATCACAGCCGATAGCCACAATGTCGTCCGTGCTAATATCGTTAGTCTCTAGAAAGTTGATGATACCTGATGTTATTGCAGTGGCAGAACCTGATGCAGGAGTGAAATGCCCCATGTACTGGGATTCTGGTTCTTGAACTAAAACTATATGATCTGAAAATATGTATATAAATTACCTATTTTTTCAACATTTGACGTTGTTGCCGGGGGGCAAAAGATATTAACGTAGGACAACGCGCTTGTAAAAACGATCATATGAGGTCTTTTTCATCGACTTTATAGTTATTAGGAATAATTTTCATGCATATTGAAATATTTTAAAAATTATAAGAAAAATACGTTTTTGACTACTAAAATATGATTTTCATCGCTCTGCCGGGGGCAGAAGATGATTACCTATTAAGCTAAGATTTTGCAGAGGCTATTTTCTCATGCATGCGCAAGTTTTTGTCTCTATTAGAATATGGAAATAAAAAAAAATGTAAAATCGATCCACCCTAAATTGTACATCCTTCTAAAGGTCTGGAAACATACTCTAAGCACGCGCACATCATTCACGCTCACATTCATCAGCTGTATTGTAAGGATTATCTTCATTAAAACTGTTGTAGTAGCGGTCAAAATCTTCACGTTCACCTCGACTCATACATTCATAGTTAAAGTAAGGTTTGGGTGGAGGTAGTCCTACGTAATTTAAAGTTTCGCTAGTGAGGAATGTGTAAGGGAAATATCCTTTTGAAACTTCGGCGGCTAATCATTACCTTGGGTAGCTTTGCTAATTTACAAGGTGTGAATGATAAAGTGTCTTTAAACTGTACATTACCTCTTATTTGCATCTGTATAAGTTTGTTGCCTCTTTTCAAGGGATCACCTGTAAATATCTCAGATGACTCGTGCTCAAGCAGCTCCTTATAAAGGAACTGTGTGTCAAATTTTGCACCGTTATGGGCAAGAATATACAGTCATTTTTTTTAAATTGTCCGCTAACTTGACAGTATTGAATACAAAGAGTTTCACGGGACTGTCGTGTGCAATTGTTTTAAAAACGTTTGTTCGTTTACCACATTTGTGACACTCATCACACTCGATCTCATCACAGATAGTCTGGCTTACAAGTAGATGTGGGATAACCTCTTTGGTTTCAGCATTCGTATATGTTTCTTTATCGTAGTACACAGTTACATAAGGTCTATTTTTCATATAACATACATCCTTTACTCCAACCGCCTTATATTTCTCATGGCATGTAGAACAGTGAACTTCATCACATTTATGCTTGAAATTCCCCCAATTATCCATCATATGAAACATACTACATTTACAGATTCTCATTTTCCTACACGTGCCAATTGACTTATGGAGCTCAAAACAGTTATTATTGAAAAATGTGCGTCTGCATACATCACAGTCCCTCTTCTCAACTTCAACCACACGGATTTCACATTTGGAGCTTTTACACTGCGCACATACCATGTGGCAATCCTTACAATGTTTCACTATATCTTCCGCAAATTCGAGACACCCCACTCCTTACACAAATCATGATGCCGTCCATATTTTCGACTTTTATCATAACTCGCGTAGAGAGTCCTTATACTACGGATAGTTAGATACGTTGTTCCTGACAATCCTAAAATAAGTAGGGGTCTTGTACGATCTCTCACACAGCTTTTAAAAACATACACAGTCCTACGACGATCATCCATTCCAAATACAACTATACGAACATTCATTTCCTGTTCTACCCTTCTCACTCTTCAGGTCCCATATTACACTCAAACTCAAGTTTACAGTCTACAGCTAGTTTACGGGCACGCTCCACTACCGTAGGCAACCAAATTTTTTGGGTCCGTGTATTTAGCACAGTAACATATGAGCTAAGACTACTGCTATAAAGCCGCAACCACGATCGCGTTTATATGCTGTAAATAACCGAGAATTGAAGTTAAGAGTATAAGGTGTGGCACTATGACCCGCAACACGGAATACACGGTCAATATTTACCGTGAAGTTGTCCATATTGAAGGCTGTACTACTTTGAGAGGCCTGCATTATACGGTAAATATACTCTATATCTACAGCTGCCAAGTCTGAATGATTACTACCCAAAAATCATCTACATCCCCGTCATCTGACCCGAACCCGAAGGACAGCCTCGTCCTGACTTCACGTTCGTCGCGGTTCTGAAGGGCAAACTCTACAATACGTTCAACACCATTGTAACACATGGATCTAGGATCAACCCTACTATATACCGATTTCTAGTAAGGCTGGGATGGAGGTGGCGGTGTGCACCAACTCGAATGTTATAGCATCCTCTGCAGCACGAGAAGCTGCTGCTGCTGTGGAGGATGTACCCGGAAATGAACAGGAATAAGGGGTACATTTGAGGAGGGTACTATTGTAGGGGTTGTGTCGTAGGACGTAGAGGGCTGGGGCTCTATTACTGGGGGTCTAACAACCGGCGCAATCCTAGCACGCTTTATCCCTGACGTGGAGGACTCTTCATTATGCCTCCGCTTTGAATTGTCGGAGGCTACAGGTATCGCTGGTGTGGGTGCGTTAGCGGGGGTGGATTCTGTGACAACTACACTGTCATTGGGTTCATCTGTAATATCGATGATGGGGTGCTGTACCTCATCGTCATTCACGGTTCTGTGGAAGAGGAAAAACAAGGCTGTAGAATATAAGGATCACCACTTAAATTTTTATTATATTTTGTAAATGACCCACTCAGGAGTGTGACGTGTAGAAAAATTCTGTAGAAAAATTCAGGTTCACGAGCCCATCCACATGTATTATATCTGGCCCTACAGGATGTGGTAAAACGGTGTTTATGCTTAAAATCATTAAAGAAAAGAGATATATGTTCTCAAAATTTGTGCATAAAGTTATATGGTGCTATTCGACGTATCAATCAGAGTTCAACGAGTACCAAGATGATATTTTATTCCATAAAGGTGTATATGACGTTAATTCGTTAAAGGGAAATTAACATACAGTCATTGTAATTGACGACCTCATGTTGGAGATGGATAAAACGTTTGCCGAGACATTTACAGTGTTCTCCCACCATCTTAACATAAGCGTGTTCTTCATCAATCAGAATCTATTTTTCAAAAATAGATACATGCGCGATGTGTCGTTAAATACACAATATCTAGTCTTATTCGCGCAACGTAGAGATGTATCACAAATTGGGGTATTAGCCAATCAAATGTTTCCCAATCAGCGTAAGGAGTTTTTGGAAGTTTATAAAGAAGCTACAAGTCAGCGTTACGGATATTTGTTTTGCGACCTTCATCCGCGAAACACGTTTAGGGTGCTTCTAAGAACGAATATTTTTCCAAAGGAGCCTGAAACGGTGTATATTCCAGAATGAAGAGGCTAAAGAAATACCATGAATTAATAAAAACCTATCATCGACTGCCCCGGGCAATGCAACAGATGTTTGCTAAAAATATCGACTCCGACTTTTTAAAATGCATCTGTGAAATCTGTCTTAACGTTATAAATTGTAATGTATCAATAAAACCTCCTCAGAAGGCTCGCCTACGCCGTTACAAGGACATAATACATACACTCGTCATTCCTCCCCATCTTATTTTCAGTTTTGGGTCCTTTACTGACTAGATTAATATAATGAAGAAAGTGGTAGTGATTCCATATGAGGTGCATGCTTCACTGCAAAGTTCAAAGAATCCAGACACGGTTCTAGAACATCGTAAAAGAAGGCTTAAAAGAATGGAAAGCGAATTGTTAGCCCTATTAAAGTGGAAAAATACCTGATGAGAAAAGAATCTTATACTAAGAAGTGCTGCAGAAATTTCTTCATGAGTACGAAAATTATAAGAATCCGACAGAAATCCCCGTGGTTATTAGGCATAGCACGGACAACGATGGGCATGGTGACATAGGGCCTGTGTCCGACGATAGAGCTGACCAACCAAAGATTAACGGGTCGGCCACACAACATATCGAGCATGTATTAAAAAGCACCCTCCCACATACATTGAGGAATAAAGGTGTCTTTATAATCTATTGAATGAGGGTCCCAACATACAGTGGACGGATACAGGTGAGATCATTGTGGAAGGAGCAAAGGTACAGGGATCGAATATCGTAGACATCGTCCATGATCTGGTGAGAAAGTGGGATAGGCCCTCACGATCAGGACGGAAGCATATTAAAACAAGACTATAATAAATGTCCCCAAAACAATGATAGGAAATCTGAACAGGTTAAAAGACTTGGAACATACATCGCATGTGCCACAATTGAGAACGCCATCACCCCTAGCGGTAGCAACTCTGAAGAGGAGAAAGAAGAGGCTAAACAACAGTCAACCCTACCCACGTGCCTCTAAAATACGCAAATGGCTAACATATTAAGACGTTATGATGATATTTCTAGCCCAGCCTCCTACGGAGGCGTAGATAGACTGTACAGAAGTGTTTACAATGATGGAGTAGGGAAAAAAGATGTTGAGAGGTTTTTGCGGGAGTAGGACGCTTATACACTTCATAAGCCTGTGAAAAAAGGTTTAAAACAGCCAAGACAACAGCAGCATCGACTGACTATTTGGCAAGCAGATTTAACAGACATGCAAAGATATTCAGTGTATAACGATGGTTACCGCTACATCCTATTCATAATAGATGTATTCTCTAGATATCTGTGGCTAATTCCTCTAAAAAATAAATCGCCTGAAATAGTTGCTAAAGCCACCAAAACAATGATGTTGAAAGAAAACGGTTCCTGGCTATTTTGTACAGATATGGGAGAAGGAATTTATAGGCCGAGCTTTTCAGAACATGTTGACAGAGTTTAATATCAGCTACTACACTACCAATTCTACACACAAGGCTTCTTAGCTGAGAGTTCAACGTACCATAAAGGAACGCATGCACCGCTATTTTACACATAAAAGCACATACAGATTTATAGACATTCTGGAATCTTTGGCCTCATCATACAACCGCTCACACCATCGCACGATTGGGACAACACCAAACGAGATTTTAGAAAGAGGTACGCGCCCAGAGTCTGATGTGAGAAGAGATAGAACACCACCACCACACACTGCGCGTTTCAAAATCAATGATTATGTACGACTGTCGCGTTCGGGGAATAAATTCGCGAAGGGATTTGAGCAAGGCTGGACAGGTGAGATTTTTAGAGTTAGGGCTATGAGACCTAAAGGCGAGATAACGCTGTATTACGTTGAAGATTTGAATGGGGAAGAAATCGCAGGAGGTTTTTACCGCGAGGAGTTACAGAGTGACATTTAATTTAGGAAAAAATGTGTTTAAAATTGAAAAACATTTAGGAAGCAAAGGTTCAGGAAAGAGAAAAATGTACCTGGTGAAATGGCTAGGGTACTCAGAAAGCTTCAACACCTATATAAAAGCTGATACAATAATGAAGCTTAAATAGTTTGCAACATGGCGCCTAACCATTTCTACGTCACACTACCCTCCTCCTCGTCCCTGTCTGTACATCCTAACAACACCCTGGCCAACTTTGTAACAGAACTCCATGGCCCCATTGAATTGGGTCGTGATTCGTATGAGGTGGGGATATGCGAAATTCAGCTGGACACGCTCTTTTTAAATATTAATTATAAAGAACCCGTTTTCACGATTCTGAGACTGTAATGAGTGTGAAAAAGTCGGGGTAACTCGGGATGAACATACGTATCGCCCGGATTGGGGATGCACGGTATTACACTAAGTAGTAACACTAGGTCCGGGCTTTTATGGTGCGGCTGAGGATGTTGTGAGACTTAAACGTAAGTTTAAAAAACTCAAATCTTACGGCTGATTTAGTATACGAAATCGTAAACAAAGAAAACCCTGCACATACTATGACCCTAAAATCACAGGCTGACAGAAATATTAAACACAAAGGACTGTTCAGAATTATAATTGAGGGGCGATATCGATCAGCTTCCAAAGAGATACCTTTCACGAGGCACAACATGATTTGTCCAGCGTAATGTACCAGATGAAATTGGAGAAATTGAGTGATGGATATACACCCCCAGACATGTGCTATATTTACAGCAATATAGCAGAGCACCAGTTTGTTGGGGATACCCAGGCACGCCGCCTGCTGTGCATTGCACACATTCCCAACCATAGAGGAAAGAGCATGAGTATTACATATGACAGGCCCAATTATGTGAATGTAGCGACTAATCTAATAACCAACATCTCAAGGTATATAAGAACGAATGAGGGAAAAAATTTCCCATTCGGTGATGGGAGCTTAACAGTGAAGCTGCACTTTCGACGCACTGAGTTATAATGGGCAGAAAGCCTTTCACAGTCTATCGAGGTGTGAGATACCAGCGTGGTAGTGGACTTGGATCCATTTTTTCAACCATACTACGTACAGCTGTCCCCTTGCTGAAGAAGAGAGCCAGATACCTCGGGAGGAGAGCGCTACAATCAGGTCTTAACACGGCAGAACACATATTGGCTGGAGCTAAACCTAAAGCTCTAAAAAAAACACTGAAAGCGTACATGGGACGAAATCGTCAAAGATGCAAAAAGAAAAATGCGTGGTGGTGGGAAGAAGGCTGTGCGGAAGAAGGGAATACCACCACGTGGCGTTAAACGTAAACGGATATCAAAAAAGAAGGGTTCTAAGTGAATGAAACCTATGGTTAACCATTTTTTTTACTGATATAAGTTAAGGACATTGATCTCCTGAATCATAGACTGTTTACTATTTGTCAAGAGAGGTGGTACTATTTCTGACTCGTCATGGCACGCTTCATCCATCCGTGTAGTTCATAATGTTGTAAATCGGAGCTGTCCCTCTTTGATATGCCTCCAACTCAAGTTTCTATTGAGCACAGTGACTTTATTACGATTAACCCGTTAAACACAATTAGTTCCCCGAGTGCTCCAATAGAATTCGTGATACCCAGCTCAGGCCCTTACTTTTTTGACCCAAGCTGTGTGCACATGTACGCTAAACTACGTATAGCCCATTCTGATGGAACGGACTGCGATGACAAATATGCTGTATACCTTGAGACAAACTGTTTGCACTCCATATTCAACCAGTGTGATGTATATTAGGGTGGAGTGAAAAAATTAAATTTAAGAAATATAATATGCCTGAGTGCTAAAAAGATACCAATTGTATACCTGATTAAAATGCCAAAATTTGAAAAAAATCAGATGGGGGAATTTACTCCCCCAAGCCCCCCCCCCCTAATTTTTGCAAAATTTGGAAAATTCGCACATTTTCAAAAATAACTCCTAAACTATGTTAGATACATAATGTTATTTAGATCACTATTATTAGGCATTATGTTAGAAACGGAATGATGAAAACCGCATGTAAATCGGGTAATTAGTTAACAAGATAGCTATTTTTCTGACACAACATTCTGCAGTTACGTCAAATTTGCCAATTTTTTCAAATAATTCCTAAACTATGTTATATACAGAGTTATTTACTTAGACAACTGTTATCAGGCATTGTATTAGAAACAGTGATGCAAACCGCATGTAAATCGGATAATTAGTTAGAGATCATTTTAATTTACTTAAAGAAATATAAAATTTAACAATTTCAGTTTTCTTCCGCATGTATAAAACAAAGCCATTTCTGAATGTGTGCATGTGAACGTGTATGTATATTTATGTGATGGAATCTATATTTGTGTGTATTGTATGAATGTGAATTCTGCAAATAGTGACGCATTACATAATTACACAATGATGTCATTATTGTGTCATCACCACTTAGTCGAATAAGGAAAACTGGGACGAGATTTTACATGAAATCTGATTAGTCGGTGATGACTCAAACTTACTTTCAGTTCCTTCTGTGATTTCATCGAGTAGTGTCTCAAAAAATATGACTTGTGTTAAGCTTAGATCGTCTTTTGTGTGCCCTATTTTCGGGATCGTAGAGCCACTTAATCCTATTGTCCTTCCTACCTACGGGGATGTTTTCAAAAATTTCCTCTACATAAAACATAATCATGACCACCTTCCTAACAGAGGTCTCGTGGATACCATATCTTCAAATCTTACAAAGTCTGTTACTGAGATTTGGAAAAAGGCATCGATCCCTTGCATCTCTTTCCAAGGAATTAAAAGCATAATCCAGACGTGGTATGAAAAGTACTGCAATTTAATGAAACACCATGGCAGAACCAGCTCTGCAAGCTTTAACAGAAGAGTTGACGTATTTAAAGAGTGCTGTGATTGGATGTGATGGTACTAATGTTAATGTTGGAATTCATGGAGGGATCATAACGTCACTTGAAGAGAAACTTGGTCGCCCACTTCAGTGGTTTATTTGTCTTCTCCACACAAATAAGCTACTACTACGGCACTTATTTTCATATATAGATGGACCAACAACAGGGCCTTCTAGTTACTCAGGAGTAATTGGCAATAAACTAAAAAAATGCGAATATATGTCTGTCGTAAAATTCAAAGCTATCGAAATGCCAACAATACCTCAACACCAAGAACTAGACCTCAGTTATGACCAGAAGTTATTACTTGATATTTGTCAAGGAGTAAGTTCAGAAATAATAGATGATAATCTTTCTCAACGAAAACCAGGACCATTATCTAATTCTAGATGGCTCACAACAGCCATTAGAATCCTTAGACTTTATGTGGCAACACTGTGCCCATCGGAAAAACTAAGGAATTTAGCTACATTTGTTATTAAAGTTTATGCTCCTTGTTGGTTTAAGGTTAAGGCTAATCCTTCATGCACGTATGGATCAAAGCATTTATTTGACATGATTAAACTCTCAAGATATCTACCGCCACAACTTCAAAAAGTTGTTGACCCAGTTATTCAAAGAAATGCTTTCTTCGCACATCCAGAAAATTTACTGTTATGTATGCTGTGTGATGACTAGGGGGGTCAAAAGTCAATAAAGTCAAATTGTTTCCTATGGGGCACTTTTCGCTGAAACGACTGAAAATGCAATAAAAACACCTGTAGGGGGTATATTACCAAAGTTAATAGGTCAACCAAAAGAACTTTTACCTGTTAGGTCAAAAAATAGCAATGAGGTAAATAAAGTCAATTTTTTGGAATAAATAATTAAAATAACTAAAAATTGGCATCTTTTTGGTTAACTGGCAACTTCGCTGCTCGTATTTGTCTTATTCAGTTATGTCCGTTCTGGTTTTGGATGTGGTTGTGTTGTATGTATTGTGGTTACTGGTTACCATTTTTGATTTGTGATTTTTTCCGATTTGTGATTTCACTGATTTCGATTTCTTTTGATTTCAGATATTTAAAATGCCAAAAGTTGCAGTTAGTTCTATTGCTAAAGTGCGCGCTATAATTGAAAAATATCCTAATGAATTCATTTGTTCAGGAAAAAATGAGCTATACTGTCAGATTTGTTGTGTTGTGGTCAAGCATGACAAATCCTTTTTTGTGGATAAACATCGCTCTACCCAAAGCACCAGCGTGGTATAGACCAAAATGTGGGAAATGAAAAGACGCAAACCCTTTCAAAGTACAAGTCTTCAGATTTTTCGGAAAAACTTGACTACATTTCTGTCAGCCAACATACCTCTTCATAAGTTGAGCAACCCTCATGTGAAACAATTGTTCTCTGAATTAGGTGTAGCAGTGCCTTGCGTGTCAACTTGCAGATCAATAGCAATGAAACAGGCAGAAAGCGAGTTAAGTAGAATAAAACATTTGCTAGAGGGTAAATTAGTTTTCCTAATTGTTGATGAAAGTGAAGTAAGGGGCTCAAAATATTTGAACATACTTGCTGGATCTATTGATGTTCCCAAGAAACATATTTAATCAGGTGCGATGTTCTTCTTGGAAATGTTAATGCACGAACTGTCATACACAAGATTGACGATACTGTAAAAGAATTCGAGATACCAAGAGAAAATTTCTGTTTACTTCTGTCTGATGCAGCTCGTTACATGGTGTCAGCTGGAGCGACACTCAAGCAACTTTTTCCAAGACTTTTCCATGTAACGTGTCTTGCGCATCTGTTACATAATTGTGCGATGCAAATAAGAGCATTTTATAGTGATGTTGACACTTTAATTGCATGTGTCAAGGCTTCTACTCTTAAAAACAAAGGAAGGAAGGAATTGTTTGCTGAAATAGGAACTCCTCCAGAACCGATTGTAACACGTTGGGCAAGCTGGCTGAACGCTGCTTTTTTAATGCAGACAATTTTCCAAATGTGAAGACAATTGTGGAAAATTTTGAAGATGAAGGAATCATTGTTCAGAAGGCTAAAGAGTGTTGCTAATGAAAAACTGCCAAAGCAACTAATGTCAATCAAAATGAATTATAGTTTGATTGCTAGCTTAGTGACTAGGATGGAAGCATCTGATTGCACCATTAGAGAGGCATATGAAACCATTTCTTCTATCAACCTTGGCGAAGATATGTGTTCAGTCAAACAATACATTGAAACAAGACTCAAGACAAATGGTATTTGTGAAATAATTAACCTCAGTAGACCTGAAATCTCACCAACAGTTTATGGTCAGCTTTTGCAATGTCAACCAACAACTGCCGCTGTAGAGAGATCTTTCTCCATGCTTAATAAATTATTAAGGATCGCAATTTTTTGCCAGAAAATGTCGGCAAATACTTCATAATTTACCACAATCGGTCAACTGATGTAGAAGAGCAAGAATAAGTAATTAAAGTATCGTTTTTATTATTGAAAGTAAAGGCAACTTTATAAGTCAATTCAATTCGTAAGGTCAACTTTTGACTGCCCTAGTGATGACAGAGACCGCATTCGAGAGCTTGCAGTCAGAAGAATTATCGCGATGAGAAATGATACAGTATCAAACACAAGCCTTTTGAGCTGAGGAAATTCAAAGTGCCTGTCATAAATTTCGAGGCAAATGATTATATTGATATATGGTGGGAAACCAGCCAAAAACTGAATCTCCTTTAAGATTTGTAGAGGATGCAGATTTACAACTTTGGTTACAGAAACGTAACATTCCAAAGCTAAACATCGAAAAGTTTCCATGCCACACTCAGTGTTGAAAAAAGGGCTGTAAGATTAGTAACAGAGGTTCAAATTCTGTTTGCTTTGAAGAGGAGCGAGATGGATGCATTCGTGCAAGAATAAAGTCTAGATCAGCAATAAAAAAGTATGACACTAAACAACAATTCAAAATTACTTAAAAATATCAAGCAGGTCGGTGGGCGGGTGGAACTCGCTCTGCAACTACCTCCTCGTGGTGAGTCTGGGTAGCTTATCGTTTAAAACGGAAGCTAGCTAAAAGTTAAAGCACAAATCAACCAATAAGACTAGAAAATAATATGAAAATTAAGAAAAACAAAAATTGCTAAACTTCTTTTCAAAAATGCATTAAAAGCTATAAAAATGGTGTCGTTTTGTAGTTGTGCAAAAATAACAGGTTTGTAAATTTTATATTTCTTTAAATTAAAATTATCTCTAATTATCCAATTTACATGCAATGCCTAATAACATTTGTCTAAGTAAATAACTCTGTATATAACATAGTTTAGGAGTTATTTGAAAAAATTGGCAAATTTGACGTAACTGCAGAATGTTGTGTCAGAAAAATAGTTATCTTGTTAACTAATTACCCGATTTACATGCGGTTTTCATCATTCCGTTTCTAACATAATGCCTAATAATAGTGATCTAAATAACGAATTATGTATCTAACATAGTTTAGGAGTTATTTTGGAAAATGTGCGAATTTTCCAAATTTTGCAAAAATTAGGGGGGCTTGGGGGAGTAAATTCCCCATCTGATTTTTTTCAAATTTGAGCATTTTAATCGGGTATACAATTGGTATCTTTTTAGCACTCAGGCATATTAAATTTCTTAAATTTCATTTTTTTACTCCACCCTAATGTATATTTAAATCAGGTCAACATATCGGCAGGAACGGGGTACTGTCACCTACGAGCCTATCTGGAAAATGTGCTGAACTTTTCCAAAGAAGCGAAGGATACCTTTTTAAGTGCCGATCAAGAAGAGGGAGAAAAACCCGTTGTGATTCACATTATGGAGACATACCTCCGCGTACGGCGAGTGAAATTAAGTTCGCCTAAACAAATAGGGAAATCTACCTAAAAGGATATTAATGGGATGCAGGACCATGCTTCGGTGAATGGGAAATATAAAAAGAGTGCCTTTAAATTCGAGAATTTCAGCCTTAAACATATAACTCTATACGTTGATGGCGTTGCGTTGGGCAGGGCTATGGATATGGATTATTCATCAGACGCTGTGTTCCCGCTTTGCGCGAGAGCATATAGTAATCTGGCCCATATTGCAGGCGATTGTGATGAGTTCGGGTTTAAGGTAACGCGCAGAAAGAATTCATCGATCAATTTAACCTTTATCCATTTGACATCACACCTGACTTATCTGGTAGTGTAAATACACACTTACTGTAAGTCCGCAACAGAGTGGAAACATCTGTCAGATTGGAATTCGCCAAGCCGAGAGACGCGCCTATTAGTGTACTAGTATACCTCACGTCACAAGCCCTAATAGAAATTGACAGATTTAGGAGCGTTGTCACTGACTTTTAAAATGGATGCGAATACACTTCAGAGAGTAATGAATAGTGAACGAATCACACGCTCGGAATTTATCGGTGTTTGCAAAGAATGAAACATTGAAATTGCCAACTACAAGAGATTACGGTAGTCTTATTGTGAATACAGATGTTATTGGCAGTGAAGGGATTCATTGGTTTGCAATCTATTTTAAAAATAGGGACCGCATGTACTATTTTGATTCACTCGGGACTCAACACTGGAGTGACCCTGTTATTGTAAAATTTCTCCAGCAGTTGCATATCCCCGAAGTTGTATGGAATCCCTTTCGGCTACAAGGATATTTTAGTAATACTTGCGGTATGTACTGCCTTTCATTTCTCATGCATATGTCACGTGGTAAGGAATTTATAAATTTTTAAAATTATTCGACGTGTCACACTCAACGAGACGACGAAATGGTATGCAGACAGATATAAAGCCGCTTTCCGATTGTGCGTACTCGTTGCATAGTATGATGATTTGTTCGTATATATACGTGTGTATATATATGTATATATATATATAAAGGGTGTTTCAAAAGTCCTTACCCTTTTTTTCCCGAACGACCCTAAGGTGACCATACATTCAACACAAACCTTTATAAAATGTTTATTGATTTTCCGCCAACTTGGTGCATCTTATCCAAACGCGTTCGGAAAGATTTGAGCAGATTGCGGAACAATTGCGTGTCGTTTTGCATCGATTCAAGGACCGCTGACAATACTCGAACAAGTGTCTCACGAGAATTTCGATCTTCGACATCCGGGATCGCATCCAACTGCTCCTCTGCGCGAGCTTTGACAATTGCGCCGAAATTCTCTGCTGGGTTAAGGTCAGGCGAGTTGCCCGGCCACCGTCCGAACCCGGAGTAACGAAAGAAATCAAGTTTTTGTTCGTCCAAGAGCGCGTGAGTCGCGTTGGCCTTCATGCAACCAGCCATGTCGTGAAGGAAAGTCACTTGATCGAACCTTCCTTGTCGATTTCGAGAAGTCCGCAGAAATGGAAGCACCTTTTCCTTCAACACATGTTCGCGGAAATAAGCGCCATCCCAGGATTGACCGTGCGGTTTAATGTCCTTGGGGAAAAAAAGGGGTAAAGACTTTTGAAACACCCTTTATAATTGCATCCAATAATATTAGTTTGTGTATTCTGTAGCTTATTTAAGATGGTTATTGTACTAAAAACATAATTTCTTTCATTTAATAAATTGATGAAAATACATTGCGACTTCTTATCCGAAAAAAAGCCCAAAATATAAAAAGAAAAAACTTACATTATTTCATTGTGGCAATCGCTGGGTTGACTGCGCGGTAAATCTTCTACTTCCGTATTCAGGTCCACGACATGTGTTTCTTCAAAACGAAAAGATTGTATAACACGAGTCAAATCCTCATCGGACCTTAAAGGAGAAAGAATAAGTAATTAGTTCATACTGAATCTTTTTTAATAAAAACCCAATTGCTAAAAACATATGCAGAGTATTACAATGTGAAGATATCTTCGAACCGCTCAGAGAAGTTCCTTTAAGAAATGCCGAATAACTTCATTTATTATGGAAATTATAAAATTATTTAAAACTTGCAAAGGATTGCTATAAAAAAATTTCACCGAATCAAAACAGGACTTTAGTATAATATTAATAGCAAACTAATCTATAATCGCGGATACCTACTAGTTAAATGAAGCATTTTAAATGTGATGAGATGAATTACTACAACCGTCCATATATATATATATATATATTAGGGTGACACTTATTTTCGAAAGTTTGAATTTTTATCGGGACGGGCGCGTTTCTGGTTCCATTTTGTCAAAATATATCGTGTGTAAAATATTTTTGAAATAAAACAATATTTAGAACTGCCTCAATACGGTCAAAGTTTGTATATTTTCTCGAAAAGTAGAAATTTTAGATCATGATGTTCTATGCCTCTAGCAAATAAAATATCACTTCTAGTTTGTTCAAGCTACTAATCTTGACCTAAAACATATAACTGGACTTCATACTTTCAACTCTAGGTCCCCCTCAACTCGAGTATTAGCCCCTCAAGGGGGGGGGGGGGTATCATGGGCGCCCATCTCCCTCTCATTGTTGCCTACTTTGCAGAGGTCACGGTGGACTTGCGGGCGGTTGGGAAGTCACAGCGGTGCTTCTCGACCACTTGTAAGAGGAACTGCCTTTGGTCTTCACTCTTGGTAAGGGCCAGGTTGAAAGACTGCATCAACGCCACCCCGCGCTCCGCGAAGTCATTGACAACTTGAAGGGCCTGGACTCGGCGGGATGCGGCGATGAAGGCTGGGTCCGTCCGCCACTCCTCCGGATCCTTGAGCAGGAAGGCGGTGCTGATGTCCAGAACCTTGAAGAACTCCTTTGATGTAGTCGTTGTGAACTTGGCCAATGTATTGTTGGCGATTGAGGCGGTGGACAGGTCCACATTGATACGCCGCGGGGGATCCTCCGATCCTTCCTCTTCTTCCATCGCTTTAATCATCTCCCGCTTTGTCGCCAAGTCGATACCCTCGTCGAAGATGGCCAGGGTGACGAGGCGCTCGCTCAAGTACCATAGGTGCCTGGCGAAGACTGTCGCCGTCGCCTTGGCCACCGCTGAGTCCGGATAATAGACGAGGGCCTTGAGCAGCGCGAGGTCCGCAGCTGGGGCCGTTGCCGGGAGCGGCGCTTTGTACCAGGCCGTCACGTAGATGGACACGGCGAAGATGGTGAATCGCCGGATTCCAGCCGCTTCGCCTGACGACATCTGAAACTGTTCCCGGAACAGGAACAGTTTGATGGCATAGATGACTTTTGCCATCCAGCGCGCGCGATGGAAGGCGCCGGGACGAGCGAACCGGGCACCCAGCTTGTTCGGACCGCCCAGCACAATTACAGAGAGCTCCAGAAGTTCCCTGTAGTCATCACGTGGATGTTGACCGTCGAGGAGGCGGCTGAATTCGATCAGCAGGTCGTCGCGGGCGTCCTTCAGGTGCTGCGGCATGGTTCCATCCTCGAAGGGCTTCGCTTTGGTTTGATCGATGAAGTCCCACTGGGCGGCGAATCGTTTGAACAGGAGGATGTCAGGACCAGTAGAGGGACCGAGGCACGCCGTGAATGCTTTCTCGCACACCAGTTCGTGGATGTGGTGGCGGCAAGCCAAATGAAGCACTGTCTTCTCGAGTTTCTGCTCAATGATATAGCAAGCTCCTCCTGAGAGTCCTGTGTTTGAGGCGGTGGTGTCAAAAGAGAGGGCACAGATCCGTCCCTTGATGTCCCAATCCTCGAGGGCAGAGAGGACGGCTTCCGCCATGGCGCGGCCGGTGCCGTCGGGGAGGCTGGGCACAGCCAGAAGCTTGTCGACGTTCTCCCCAGACACCAGAACTGGAAGGCGATCTTCAGCAGGGCCTCCGTCAGCCGCTGGTACGATTTTCCCGTCCCAGTGAACGGTCAGCGGCACAGTAGGATGGAAGGCTGCCTTCATTTCCGCTGCTGCCATAGCACGGAACTTTGCTCGGTCGCGGCGGGAGGATTCGCGGTTCAAGACCAGCTCCTCAGGGTCGTGGCCCAAGCTCCTCGCAGCCGCCGACAGCAAAAAAACACCTTCTCGGTCGGTAAGTTTCGTCCGATCCATCGCTGCGGAGAGATCAGGGGTGATCATCTTTTTCGACGCGCGGAATCGCTTGGGTGGTAAAGGGGTCGTAGATGCTTCTGCATTCGACGTGGACGGGCCCGGGAGAGAGAGCTCTTCCTCTTCTTCTCGGCGACGACGCCGTGTCGGTGACCGAGTCGGGCTGCTTGCACCTGAGCTGGAGCTCGATGCCAGTTCGACGAGTTCTTCTCGGCTCTCTCTGTTCGCCCTTTCATCATCTTGCCGGCGGCTCCTTTCCGCTTCCTGTCTCCTCGCACGCTCCTCCTCAGTGTGCAGCGTCATGTCACGTGTGGAGGAGATGCGGCCGCGCCGCACCTCGGCCCTTTGTCCCGTCAGGAACTCCCTGTCCTCTTCGATTGTGATCATCGACATCGCCTGTTCGTGTGCGATGTCGAAGAGGCGGTCAAGGGATGAGAGGAACTCGGCCTCGTTCCTGATTTGGGTCACAGTGCGCCGTTTCGAGTTCTTGTTCAGAGCCCGCCACTTCTCGTACATTCGGAGAACCTTGTCCCTTGCGCGTTGGTCTTTCTGCGTAGGAATACGGGACCGCTCCCAGAATTCCTTGACTGCGGTCACTGTCTCAGCGGCTGCTTCCTTGATCGGCTTCTTGACGTCAAGGTGAAGGTGGAAAAAGTACTGAAGCGCCTGCTTTCCCGTAGGCAGCATGCTTCCTGTGATGCTGTGGTCCACGGTCCCCAGGAGATAGACTGCTGTTTTAGATCTTGTTGCCGAAGCCATCACGTCGTTTCAGAACTCACTGAAAAAGAGAATGAAACACTGTTAGTGTTGGCAAAACTCGTCCCAACCCATTTTCTACTTAGAATAACATGTTCTTTCGCCTGTATCAATATTTGGATAAACTCGTGTTACACCCTGTATAATACCTCATTTTAGTCTTCTGTACACCAGTGCGGAAGACTAAACCAACGACTCTGACCGTCCGTCTGTCTGTCTGTTATCATTTTTCAACTCAGAAACTACAGCAGCTATCGAAACGAAAACTGACATGATAACAGAACGCCATGAGTACTTTTCGACAAAAAGTATAAACTTTGACCTCGTTGAGGCAGTTCTAATTATTATTTTATTTCAAAAATATTTTACACACAATGTTTTTAGACGGAATGACACCAGAAATGCGCCCGTCCTGATAGAAATTCCCAAAACATGAAAAACACCCCAAATAAGTGGCACCCTAAATTATATATATATATGAAATATATGATGAAATAATCCAGAACAGTGCTCTTTCTCCTAATGACAGGCACACAAAAATAAATAAGTTCGCGAATAATTGGCTACAAAATATAAAATTACAGGCGCATAATTACTTACATTTCTACGGCAGTCCCTTGCGTCGGATCCTAAGGAGCGTCATTGCAAATATCATCAACGGTTTGCGTTGGAAATAATCCGTCCCGGTCGGCTGCGTTAAAAAGATTAATTGTAGACAACGCGACAGTATCCATCTTGATATAAATCCGATAAACTGTAAAGATGTCGATTCATGACGGAGGGAATGTGTTTGTTTATTCACTGGTGAAAATAACTGCTGAGTTCCAGCTAAAAATACTCACTTTTATGTGCATGATCCCCAAGCATCACCCCCAAAAGACTATTAGGCGGTTCGTAAGTTTGCTGATTGGTTGTCAATGTAACTGGGCGGGGCTATGTTAAATTTGTGTACCAATCATAACACCGATATAACGGACCCACGCTTTGGACGTCCTGATTGGCCGAATAATGGTGTCTTTATCTTCTCTCCGTAGATTTAATAATCACATCTCAAGGTGAATTGTTACTTGCATTCTCTATCACGACAATATTTTGCATTATTATTTGCGGTCATACTATTCTCAGCTTTCCAATTTTGGATACATCTATATCGGTTCATTCTCTCGGTAGATTTATTTTCGCATCAAGGTGAATTGCCACTTGCATGCTCCATCACGACAATATTTTGCATTATTGCTGTCATACTCACAGATTGATCCTCAACTTTCCACATTTTGGATAGGGAAATGGTCGTATAATTTGAACGACGGCAAGTCGTTACAGTACAAGGAGAATCTATGGTCTGAACCATAGGTCAGGTTAGGTTCAGGAGCCAGCAAGCTGGAACGAACCAGAGCCTCACAGCCAAAGTCTGCAAAAGGAATCATTTGTTTTTCAATTCAATAAAATGAATTGTTGTCTCTTTTTTCAAATTTTCCCTTTACGATCTTATCGAAAGAAAGTTACATACAAAAGGAGTTTATATTAATAATAATAATAATAATAATAATAATAAACCTTTTCATCCATGCAAAGAAAAATAAAATATAAAATATTTATATATACTGTACTAGCAGGGAAACAAAATTGAAGGAGCGAGCGGAGGTTCAATGTGGGTGGTCTGGCACTAATATAGGTCACGCTCCTTTGTAGCCGATTTGCGGTTTTTGGAGTAGCATGCGGCGATTCAGGTGCGGGTAAAGTGAATCGAATTTATACCATTACACTCTTGTCTTTCTTGGTTTGGAAGTGAAGTCGTTTTAATGTAAATGTATTTTACTTATTAACTTTGAATTCGCAGAATTTTCTTTATATAAAAAATAGAATAATATAAAAGTATATATAGACTTAATTAAGAATGTATATAAATATATATAGTGTAGTAAGCGGAAGTTATAAATAATCCTAGAGGAAGTTTAAAATAATTGTTATATATATATATATATATATATATATATATATATATATATATGTGTGTGTGTGTGTGTATATATATATATAGTGTGATGTATTGCCTGCATTTTCAGACAATTGTTTTTCAATCAATGGTTACCATGGTTAGCATCGCTCTATAAATCTATCGGTTCCGGGTTCGACCCGGTGACGGCCGCCGGCGCGCGGTAAACGATCATGCTTCCGCACAATTGGTTGGTAGATAAGTGGGTACCTGGGTGACCTGGTGGTTAAGAATATTTTAAGAAGTTTTCCTTATGCCATAGAGATCGTGAGTTACTGTAAGATTTTCTTTTAAATATTAATGTATAATTTAAAGTCTAGTGTATTTCTTGTGGGGCTCGTTTTGCGTCTAAACAAGTTCTTAAACTGACTTAAAATGTGGTTATATAGTGAGTTATTGGAACAATGTACAATATAAAGAATTCTGTGTATTTCTTTTATTATCATTATTGATATTCGTTTAAATGTTTTAATTAGTTCGAGCAAATTTAAGGAGAATTAACTTTGATTTCGCGGAATTTTCTTTATAAAAAATATAAGTATATATATATATATATATATATATATACCATATTTTCCGGCATATAAGACGCACTTTCTCCACAATCACCCTGCGTTTTATAAGCTCAAGGTCAGGCATGTTTTTTTGTTTTTCCCATTTAATCATGTTTTAAAATGTAATGAAATAAATGCGTAATAATTTTTTTTTTCGAAAATATGCCTGCCAAAATTGGGGTGCGTCTTATATGCCCGTGCGCCTTTTGTCATTTTTTCATTCATTTCGGATTAATTGTATTTCTTTTATTGTTAATATTAGTATTCGTTTAAATGTGTTTTAATTAGCTCGAACAAATTTAAGGAGAATTAACTTTGATTTCGCGGAATTTTCTTTATAAAAAAATATAATTTGGGGTTAAAATAAAAAATCAATAACCTATGTTTTTCATTCCACCTTAGAACCACAATATAACATGGAAACCGAAACATGGTAAGGAATCTACCACAGTTGTTAATTATATATATATATATGGGATGAATTTCACAATAAAACACGTGAAATGAATGAATGCTGCAAACCCACAAGGAAAAAGAAAAACGATTCCAAGGCCTTTCGTGTATTCAAAGCTACACCTCGTCAGGGAATGAAGTTAAAAGGCGAGAAGCCCATATATATATACAACGTACAGGAAAAACAAAACAATTAGCACATACTTAACAAGGGTTAATGAGAGGCAAAAGAAATTTTAACATGATATCGTCAATTTTATAAGTCCCCGAGCTGTTATTAAAATTGTTTTTAAAATGAATGAATGCACATTCTAGAATATTTCGTTCTATTATATCTCTGTTTTTAACAAGCGCTTTAGAACTATCCCACTTGATGCTATGGTTACATCTATACATATGGTTAAATAAAGCATTGGAAGTACTAGCTGTTCTACAAGCATATTTATGCTGTTTTACCCTAATATCTAACGTTTTACCGGTTTGGCCTATATATACTGAGTTACATTGTGTACATCCGATCGAATACACAACCAACAACATTATCAGGGCTATTCTTTATTAGGCGTGATTTAACAGTATTATTATACTTAAAGATTACATTAATGCCAATTGCTTTAAGTACAGTTGGAAGGTATTGAAAATTAACATGGTAAGGTAGGCTAAGGATATTTTTACGCTGAAATTCCTTTACAATTACATTATTATAATACCTATTCTTGGCTTTCTTAAGACAGTTATCTAAAAATGAAATAGGATAACATAATTTAGTACCAATATTCATGATATTGCATAACTCGGAATCTAAAAATTCAGGACTGACAACTCTCAATGCTCGAAGAAACATAGCAGAGAAAATAGAGGATTTAATCGAAGAATGATGGTCAGAATAAAAATGCACGGGGACTTATAAAATTGACGATATCATGTTAAAATTTCTTTTGCCTCTCATTAACCCTTGTTAAGTATGTGCTAATTGTTTTGTTTTTCCTGTACGTTGTATATATATATGGGCTTCTCGCCTTTTAACTTCATTCCCTGACGAGGTGTAGCTTTGAATACACGAAAGACCTTGGAATCGTTTTTCTTTTTCCTTGTGGGTTTGCAGCATATATATATATATATATATATAGGGTGATCCAGAGAAGTGGGACCCAAAAGAAACCCCTGTAACTCTTAAAGTATAAGTCCTTTTATAAAATCATACGCATCATTCGAAAGAGGATAGTTACAAGTTTGTACAGGATTGTATAGATTTTGAAAATACAAGACAAGATAAGATACAAAACAAAATAAGTGTTAGTTAAAACTAACCCTTCAAGATGACTGCATGGACTGTGGAACAGCTGCGTTTCATAACTGAGCAATATTATGAGCATGGAAGAAGTGTAGTTTCAGCTCAAAGATCTTTCAAGACAAATTTTCAGATGTCAAAATCACCTTCTAAGAGCTGAAACTACACTTCTTCCATGCTCATAATATTGCTCAGTTATGAAACGCAGCTGTTCCACAGTCCATGCAGTCATCTTGAAGGGTTAGTTTTAACTAACTTTTATTTTGTTTTGTATCTTATCTTGTCTTGTATTGTCAAAACCTATACAATCCTGTACAAACTTGTAACTATCCTCTTTCGAATGATGCGTATGATTTTATAAAAGGACTTATACTTTAAGTTACAGGGGTTTCTTTTGGGTCCAATTTCTCTGGATCACCCGTTATGTGTGTGTGTGTGTGTGTGTGTGTGTGTGTGTGTGTGTGTGTGTGTGTGTATTGTTATTTTGCGTGCATTTTCTTTTATTGTTACTGGCATGAGTACGAATTAATTATAATTGAAATTAGTTTGAAAATAAATTAATAAAGGATTCCTCAATTACATTGATTTCGCTGAAATTTCTTTATAAAAGTGTATATATAGACTTCTCATTTAATTCTTTTGGTTGTATGTATAAAGTGTAGTTATTTTCTGTGGTCAATTTGTTTTATTTATTTATTTCGGATTAATTGTCAAGTGTATTTCTTTTAAATATTGGGATTCGTTTTGCGTCTAAATAAGTAATGTACTGTAATAATTCTTTTGATAAGCAATTATGGAAAACGTTTTCCTGTCTCTTGTCAGCAGTGTAAAGCTTTCGCTTAGTTAACTATATGAATATTAAGATGGCCAAAAAAACAAAAAAAATTGTGCGAAATTGAGAACACAGAGGAATGACAAAAGTAAATAGACACTTTCGGTAATTTACTTATTTATTATATTACTAAAAAAATTATTTGCATCTGAAAGAAAGTTCAAATATTTTAAAAAGTTTTTCAGTTACTGTAAGATTTTTTTTTAAATAATAAAGCACAATTTAAATAGTCTAGTGTTTTTCTTGTGGGGTTCGTTTTGCATCTAAATAAGTAATGTATTGAAATAATTCTTTTGCTGAGCAATTAAGGAGAACGTTTTCCTGTCTCTTGCCTTTAATAAATAAGTAATTAAATTAAATGGTGCTGTCTGGTAACCATGCATATATAAATAATTAAATAGTGGCCTCTGGAAACTCATCTATAAATAGTGCTTTCTGGCAACTCACCCTAATAAGGTACACCTGAACATAATTAAATTATATAGGGATATCTGGCAACTCATCTAAATAAAAATTAAAATAAATAGTGCAATCTGGCAACTCACCCTAATAAGGTACACCTGAACATAATTAAATTATATAGGGGTATCTGGCAACGCCAGACCCTCTATATAACAGCTGCGGATCCCCTGGACGCTCATTATGCGACGGACGCCGGTGGAATAAAGAACTCTCTCTTCTCTCCTTAAGTTAAGGCTTAGGTTAGGGTTTCCCTTGTGGGGTGAAGACATCCCACATTCTCCCCCAAAGACCCTCCTCCTCCTCCTTTCTCTCTCTCTTAGGTTAAGGTTACCCCTTTAGGGGAGATCATATTCCCTTCTCACCCTAAAGCTCCTTCCCCCCTTCATTGCAGCTTGGAAGATAACCCCTCCCCCATTTTTCAACAACCCCTCCCCCCTTTGTTGCATAACCTCTTCCACCATCCCATCCCTATTTGCAACGTTGCATTGCACTCAAACCTTTTGCGCCCATACTACTTTACTTTCCTGGTATTATCTCCGCAGTTGGCTAACTTCGCCTCCACTCTTTCTTTTCCGGAATATTCTTCTGCTTTGCCTCTCTAGCCAGCTCCTTTTTCCTTTTGACTGATTTCGGAGCATATTTTTCTAAAATTCTCAGCGTTTTTCCTTCCAAGGTTGTTAGCATTTCTCTAGTTGTTTTATTCTCTAAAACTGTTCTCCACTCTATTTAGGCCATGTGCGATCTGATTGCTTCCCAATTTATAGTCTTGGGGTTTAAGTTAAAGGCTCCAAATTTGCTTCTTTCTTCAATATGTGTATTGTCTTTTAATGTTATCGTCATATTTGTTGATATCTCGATTAAGTTGTGGTCTGAGATAATGATTGGGGTTATTTTATATCGGCAATCAAGTTCGTGTTATTCATGAATACCAGATCTAGCAGTTATTTTTCTGGTATTTTCTGTTATCTCCTGTGTCAGCATAAACTCATTTGTGAGAGCTATCAACATTTTTGCTTGCTTCAGAATCGACCTACGGTCAACCCCTCTGCAGCATCCCGCCTCATTTGCGAGATTTGGTGAAGGAGGGAATTGCTGTCTGATCTGCTCCTGCCCTCGTAGCCAGCCACGCATGGCTGGTCAGGGACTTTGCCTAGGAATCTGTCCAGCTGGTTCTTGAAGTTATTCAGGTCTGTGTACTGGAGATTTCTCACTTCTTTTGGTAGAACATTGAAAAGCTTTGGGCCTCGTATTCTGAGGGTATTTTCCATCCTCGTTTTCGTGGCCCCTTGTCCCACCTCGCAGCTGGGCTCGTACAAAATCTGCCTCTTATCTCATTCCAGTTTGTTTCTCTTTCATTTCTCAGGTTAGGGACAGAGCCCTCAAGTATTTTCCATGTGTATATTATTGTGTACCGCTCGCGACTTCTTTCCAGAGAGTAGAGTTCCAGGTATTGTAGTCGAGACCAGTAGTCTTCACCTTCCGTTTCCTCTATCTTAGATGTAAAAGTCCTTTGTATAGCTTCAACGTTCGCAATGTCTCGTTTTATGTATGGGTTTGTGAGTACTGAGCAATACTCAATTATTGGTAGGACTAGACTCTTCCATAATTTGAGCATGATTTTAGGGTGGTCCACTCTTATAGGGGTGGAATTTTTTTTTGTGATTTGTTTTTATTGCTGGGTTGTAAATGTGAGGATGGATGAGAAAACACCTCTTGGAAAGTTTTATTTGAATCGGTTAATTTGTAGGGGTAGCACATGACACTTGAAGTTTTGGTATAATCTGAAAATCACAGCAAAGTTAATCTTGGTGACAGTACATGACTATTAGGGTAACTAACAATTCCCTCTGCACCTCATTTGATCTTTGTTTTCTCGCCCAGTTGCCAGGCTGACTTCAGTGGTTGAGGAAACTGCTTCCTGTAGTTAGCAACAACTTGCAGGAGATAATGCAGTTGTTCCTCGTTCCTGGTGTGGCAGCCGTTGTATTCATTAATGAGAGCAAACCCCCTCTCTGCATGATCGTTCACGACAGAGAGGTTTGCCACTGATTTCTTCGCTATTTGGTAATCAGGATCACTGTCCCAATCCCGCACCTCCTTCCTCAGGTATCCCACACCTGACCCCAGAGACAACAGCAGTCTTTTTGAGTTTGCTGTTGCTAGTGACTCGATTGAAGCCCCCTCAGCAACCCCCTCAGCAACACCTTTCCTTCAACTTCCTCCATCGCCTTCACCATTGCTGTTTTAGTCTCTTCAGACACCTCAGGATCGAAAATCGCGAGGCCCACCATCTCCTCCGAAAGATACCAAAGATGACCGCTGAGTTTTTTTAATGCCACTTCCGAAATTTTGGGGTCATGGTATTCCCGAAGACTCTGCAGAAGACTGAGGTCGCTGCGAGGCGCAGCAGCAGCTATTGGCGCTGTCATCCATGCCTGCAGGTAGATGGAAACAGCGAAGACACTGACATCCTTAAGACACTTTTGCTCTCGTGGAGTGAGGGCTGGGATTTGTCCCCTGAACAGCCACATCTTCAACGAATAGATCACCTTAGATAACCATCTGGCTTGGTGCATGGGGCCAGGTCGCTTGAAGGTGTAGTTGTCAATGCTCCCTCCCAAGAAAATGATGGACAGATCGAGGAATTCCTGATAGTCATCTCGAAAGGATTTTGAGGAGTGTTTTTCCTCAGCAAAGCGGAGAATCCAATCTCTAATGGGGGCCAAGAGTCGATGCACCTCTTCATCATCCCATCCGGTGCCGTATGTTCCTGTGTCGATGAAGGTCCATTTGCTCTGAAACCTGCTGAACAATGGAACATCAGGTCCACTCGTTGGGCCATAGCAAGCAGTGAAAACTCCACCGATCATCACTTCCATGATGTGATGATGGCAGGCAAAATGGAGAAGGTCTTTCTTCAACTTCTGCTCCAACAACACACACGCTCCATTCAAACGACCAGCATTGGAGGCAGTGGTGTCGAAACACATCCCCACGACAGATTCTTCGAGGCCCCAATCAGTCAATAATTCAAAAACTGCGCTGGCTTGGTGTTCTCCTGATCCAGTTGGTATTTTGGGGACTCCAAGGAGCTGAGATTGACCCGAAAAGGAGGAAATGAGCACAGGCAGCCGATCCACATGCGCATGGTCTCTGGTGTTGAGGAGGTCTGGAATAAGTTTTCCATCCCAGTGGATGATTGCAGGACCGGACTGAAAGGAAGCTTTTAGGCTACTGCAGATCATGATCCGATGTCGTTCTCTCTGCCGTTTGATGGAGGTCCGGGTGATGTTAAAATTCATTGGGCTGTGGCCAAGGCTCAATGCAGTCTCTGCTATTATGTAGGTTGCCATCCTGTCCGTAGTGTGTCCGATCTAGGGCAGCAGCTAGATTTGATGTTATCACATTCTTGACTCTCTTCACCTGTTTTGGAGGTCGCTTTCCACCTTTTGCCCATTCATCTTCGGTGGAGGATGACTCGTCAGTGACTGAGGATTCTGTTGAGGACACCAATACTGCTGTACCCGACGTTGATGCACCTTCATTGACTGCCTGCAATACAATCGAAGAAAATGGACAATTAGTGTTAACGAACAACCTAATCATTGCAATCAAATGAAAGTAGGAATTTGAAGAACAATCTCGCCTTTCTCTTTCGCATCTCCTCCTCCATCTTCCTGTGGGCAGCTTGTTTTTCTTTTTCTGCTGTTTTTCTGTCTACTCCCACCATGCATCCCCGTCTTCCAGGCTCTCGCTGGGCCAGCAAGAAGGCCTTGTCTTCTGGGTTTTTTATTAGAGACAAGGCATCAGCATGTGCCATATCAAATAGGTTCCGAAGTGTCTCCTTGAATCCCTCTTCGTTGTACACCTAAATATAAATAATAAATATATATAATATATATATGATAAATGTATTGACTATTGTACAGTATAATAGGTCATACTCTCGAGAAACTATTTTATTTATCATTGATCATCCAACTCACCTGCTTCTGGCTCCTCCTCATTCGTCCTTTTTTTATTTTGATCCAATCTTGGTGAAGGTCCAAGATCTTTTGGATTCCTTTGTATTTTTCCCTTGTCGGGATTCGAGCTTTGTTCCAAAATATTTCAAGTTGACCCCACACTACTTGAGCACTTTCCTTCAACTCCTCCTTGAGATTAGTGTGGTGATGAAGGAAGCATGACAATACTTCTCCACGTGATGGTAATTTGCTTCCAAGAAGCTTGTCCTTCAAGGAGATAAAAGCAAGAGCTTCGAACTTGTCATCATATATCCAACCACTAAACACAACCAATGAACACTACACCAATAATCTGTCAAGGAAAAGATGTATTACTGGAACTGGAACATAATATACAAGTAAATCTACTAGGTAGTGCAAAAGTGCAAAAATGAAGTAGTGTGTGCTACCCCTAAAAAGTGATTGATTTGGGAAAAAATTGGCCAGAGGTGTTTTCTCATTCATCCTCACAAGTTACCGCCCGGCAATAACAAAAAATCAAAACTTCAATTTTATGGACCACCCTAATGATATTTGCTTTTCTGCTGCAGAAGCATCTCCAGATGATTCCCATTATTTTTCTAGCCGTCGTAATTTTGATATTATAGTGCTATCTGAATTCTGCATCCGACGACATTATCCAAGATCCCTGACTTGTGAATTTGATGTTATCTGTTTGGCTTGCAGAGTTTTAAACCCTTTTTTTTTGTAGCTCCTTGTCATTCCCATATCTTAGAAGTTGGAATTTTTCTTCGTTGATCTTCATATCGTTGTCTTCTGCCCACTAGAATAATCTTTCTATGTCACCTTCGTTCAATATTTCCTGCATATCTTTGTGTTATCTGCGAAACATGATACAATACTGTCATTGATGTCTGCATCAATATCTGCAATCATTATTATGAACAGCAAGGGAGCTAGTACTGTCCCTTGTGGGACAGAGCTCTCTACTTCCGATTTGACTCTATTTACCACCACTCTTTGTGTTCTTTCCGTCAAGAAATTAAATATCCATCTTCCCAGCTTTTCAGTAATTCCTGTATTCTTAAGTTCATGTGCTATAATTCCATGGTTACATTTATCGAAGGCTTTAGCAAAGTCAGTATAGATTACATCTATGTTTTGTCCTCGACACAGTGTTTCCAGTATTTTCTCCTGGTGGTCTAATAGCTGTGATAGGCATGATCTTCCAGCCCTGAAACCATGTTGATTTGGGTTGTATAAGTTCTCTTTTCTTGTAGGTAGTAGGTGGTTTCGCTTCTAATTATACGTTCAAAGCACTTTATAAGGTGTGAAGTGAGAGTTGATATATATATATATATATATATATATACCTATCCAACTTTTTGTATTTTAGAAATGGGAAGTTAAAGTGTCCGCGGATCATTATATTGGGGGATGGAGGGTTTACAGCCTTTATTAGGTTTCTGATATCATCAATGACCTCCGAGAATTTTTCGGTTGGGGTGTTTGGAGATCTATAGATGACTATTAGTATCACGTTTAGTTTTTCTATTTTCAGTGCTAGGAGTTCCACAAAGCTGTTTGATTTACTTATTATCGTCTCTGTCATATGACCTTCATGTACATATATAGCACAGCCACCTTTGTGTCTCTTTGTTCTATCCGGTCTTAGTTAGTTGAAGCACTCTATATTTCTCTCTTTCTTATCAATACAATGTTCGCAGTTTTCACAATTTCCTTTGCAATCCTTAAGACGAGTTTCTGTGAGGCATACAATGTCCGCCCTTGTTTCTTCCATAAATCCTTTCAGGTACGAAACTTTGTTGAGTGATTGGTTTGGTCTTATTCCTTGAATATTAGCCAGGACAATATTTATGTTCTTTGTTTTTCGTTGCCCCTTGTGCATTTCAAGTTCGTTTTCCTTCGTTGTCGCTTGTTTTGTTGCCCTATGTTCTGGTAGCTTCTTGCCCGGAAGCGGTTTGGCTCGGGGGTTTCCAGCTGTCAACTGCATGCGTTGGATGACATTTAGCAGCCGTATCGTGTCTGCGATGTTGAAAAAAAATTTTTGTTCGCTTATTGTGTTCCTATTGTTATTGTTATTCCTATTATCATTTAAACTTTGTCCTTTGGGTTCGTTGGGAGATGTTGATAGTAACATTTTTTTCCGTATTTGCAGGTTCCATATTTTGCATAAGTCCTGCAGATGTCTGGGTGGGAGAATTTGCATCTGTCTCCGAATTTACAATGACCATTATTATAGAAGAAATAGCATATTGGGGGATGTTCATATATATGATACATTATCCTCTTTTAACTCTGCAATTATCTTTTATATAATATCTGCATATAATTCCTTCTCCATATTTACTCGGGGCCTTTGTTTTTTGCTCCTTAGTGGGGGAGTTTCACTCCGTTTTCTTGATTGCCCTCTTTTTTTTTCCTATTTGTGCTATTTGTGTTAATGTCCTTCGTTGCCCTTATACTATCTGTTTTGTTGTTCTTTATACTCTCTTCTTTCGCCTGCATGGTTTCGGCCTCGTTGTGTGACGGTATTTGATTTTTTTTCTACTTCACCTTTCTTCGTTTCTTCTGTTTTCCTCTGTTCTTTATTCATACTTTCCTCTTCCATTTTCTCCTCGCACTCTCTTTCTGCTTTAAATGCCATAAAAGTTTATTTCGGTCACGCAGTTTTCGCAGAAAAATTTTAGCCCATTAAGTTGCTTCGCGTTCGTTATAAGGAGATTTTTTTCATCTTCCCAATCGAGGCATCTAAAACCAGAAAGCAGCTGACAAAGATCGCACCTCTTCGCCTTTGTCTCATTTGTTGCATCATTGCAGATACCACAGAATTGCAGGAATTTATTTACTATTTCCATATAACTCAAAAAGGGGTATTATGGGAAGTATCGGATGGGGATTGACTCAAGCTGAGTGAGGGAAAGTATTCTCCGTTACTCAGAGGGAGGGGGGATGTGGCACGCTGTATACTTCTCACAGATTGGTGCTCGCGACTTTGGTTTGTAAATATATCTATCTATATCTACACTGAGCGGCAGCAAAATCGGTCCACTTGGAATATCACAAAAGCAAAAAAGTGGGCAAGGTTCTGTTTATAAAAGTTTTAAAATTCGAAAATATAGTCCATGAGGCAACCAAATAGCGAGACAAAACATCAGCTGCAAACACACTAGCTGTAACGAATTTTTGACTTCTTTTAAGAATTCGAGTCTGACATTCAGTTGCTCTTAGACTGCTAGTGCCACTTTTTTCTTCCACTAGTGGGAGTAGGCATTTGCGTTTAGTAACAGATAGACTTCTAATTCTTTTGGGTTTCAGAATTGGACATTTACACTGGATTTGAGTGCCGTGAACGTCGCAAGAGTCGTCGCCCTAATTGAAGATGGTCGGAGCCAGTGTTACGTCACCGATGCACTAGGAATTCCAAGAACAACGGTTCGACGTGTCTACCAATGTGGAAACAGGAGAGTACACCCGAAGACCAGGATCTAGAAGACCAGGATCTAGAAGATCCCGCTGCACATCTGCCCGTGACGATCGTTTCGTCTCGAGTGTTTTGCGAGATCGTCGCTTGACTGCCACAAACGTCCGCAATGAGCTGGAAAAGTCTCAAGACGTCAGTATATCGGAGCAAACCGTTAGAAGGAGACTGAGGGAAAGTGGCTTACATGCTAGACGTCCAGCAATGGGCCCGGAATTGTCCCAACACCAACGCAATGCTCGTCTTGCTTTCGCTCGTGAGCATGTCAATTGGACTATGGTCCAATGGGGACGAGTATTGTTCACGGACGAATCAAGATTTAATCTTCGAACATCCGATGGACGAGAAAGTGTGTGGAGAAGAACAGGAGAAAGTCCGTGAACAATACTCGTCCCCATTGGATTAAGACGAACATGCTTAGGCAAGCATCTATGAAGTTTGGGAGCTCTAGTCCCCTTACTTTTTTTAATGACAGTTTACCTCTAAGGAGTCACTTTTTTTTACCCACACTGGATGATCTAGTGACCAATCGTCCTCTTCGTCAAAAGGGATATTAATTGCATATTAATTGCATCAACAAGGAAAACGGGATAAAAGAAAATAATATGAATATATTCAATTTTTATTAACATCTTAACAATGACGATCGTAATTCTTGTATATGATATGACCACCACCACTTTTTATCTCTTGTTGAACACGGTTTGGCATTGAATCTGCTAAGTGAACACAGTCTGTTCATCTGTACCACACTGCAATTCTATTAGCTTCGTCATTGTCGTACAACCCTTTTCTCTAAGTCTTGATTTCACAATAGCTCACAGATTCTCAACTGGGTTTAAATCAAGAACTTGGAACTTATCATCGTCGATTGGTTATACATTAGTACATTAATTAGTAGCTGGTACCCATGCTCTATGACAAAACATTACCTGGATCATAGCATCAATGCTAGAATACATTTAGGCTTAAAACTGTGTTTGATAATTTGTCTACGTGATGCATTTAATATGCACAAGGGTATACTAACCAGACATTGGCGAGACAAACGACAAACTGATGAATTAAATTTGGGTACCTATGATAAAAAAAGGGTACGATGGTCCTACATCATTATTTTATTTATGTGCAATTATTGAACTTAAAGCGATTTCATTTTAGTTTATTCGAACTGGGAAGTCTCCCAAGTTTCTGATCACAATTGCCTCTTCACATTTTGTTAAAATGAGAAAGATAAAGCGTGGAGAAATGTCTTGCATAGCACTTGAAAGAGGAAATGTTGATATAGTGTGTGTGTGGTGTGTGTGTGTGTGTGTGTGTGTGTGTGTGTGTGTGTGTGTATAGGGTGCGGCACAAGTCGGTTTACCGAGAATAATGGAATCACCTTGTGAAGAATAATATTTATCATTTACTACAGAAATTATTCAGTGTCCTCCATCATGTTCAATACATACGTTGCATCTCTGAACCACTGAACAACAAATAGGGCAGCACAGTTCTTTGTTATTATTCAACGTCTCGAACTCTTGGCGTATCAAAGTCATCGTGTGATCGAAGTCCCGAGGTTTCTGGCCGTAAACTCTATCTTTGATTATACCTCACATTGATTGAATAATCACATCACAGTGATTATTCAATGTCGGGTATAATCAAAGATAGAGTTTACGGCCAGAAACTTCGGGACTTCGATCACACGAAGACTTTGATACGCCAAGAGTTCGAGACGTTGAATAATAACAAAGAACTGTGCTGCCCTATTTGTTGTTCAGTGGTCCAAAGATGCAACGTATGTATTGAACATGATGGAGGACACTGAATACTTTCTGTAGTAAATGATGATTATTATTCTTCACAAGATGATTCCATTATTCTCGGTAAACCGGCTTATGCCGCACCCTGTATATATATTGAATTGTTTGGGATGATTTGATTCGAGATTAGGTGGTTTTTCGAATCTAATCTCTAATCAAATCATCCCAAACAATTCAAATCGAATCGAAAATAGAATAAACTGTACACATATAGATAGATTAGTGTTTTTCTTCACACAGTAGTAATAAGCATGAAATTAATTAAATCTTCTCGAGAACAAAAGACAAAGTAAATCCTTCTAAAAAAAATATTTGATCATGAGGAGGAACATTGTATTAAAGTATGATAAAAGTGTTATTGCACAAGAGAGTGGTCTCAGTATGTAAATTGAATTATAACACTGCCCAACACCAATTTTGCTGATTTAATTCTAACACCTGTTTTTAGGTAACTTTGGTGTGCTGATTTCAAAAATCACCTTAGTTTTTGCCTATCACGTCAGGTTTTCGAGCAATCAAATATGGATATTTTGGAGATATCACATTTTGGGAGGGTTATGCCCAATTTTTTTTCTTTTCAAAAAATAAGTTTTTACATACTCAGAATCAGCATGGAAAAGTAAACAATTGTGCAGGGAGTGAACTTTAATATACAATGGTAATATTGACACAAAGTGATTGAAAGTGCTTAAATAAGCAAAAAATGAATCCATGATCATGACGTCACGCTCACACCTGGGGAAATCACAGATACCCAAGATTTTAATATGTTGTACATGACCTTTAGATTTAATGCACAGATTTGCGTATTCCACAGATAAAATTTTAACAGCAAAACAGCTGTTAACAGGTCTCAAAAATCATCAATTTTGATAAGCGCCCTTCATGGATCACCCAGAATAGGCATATTGCATTGCACGAAAACCTGATGTGATGGACAAAATCTAAGGTGATTTTTTAAATCAGCACATCAATATTATTCAGAAACAGGTCTTAGAATTAAAACAGCAGCAAAAAATTTTTTTTTTTTTGTTGGTCAGTGTAATCTAAGTAAAAAGAAGTGTTTATTTATGAAAGTGTTCTTCAAAACAACATCACTGATGTTGTTTACCGGACTTATGGAGATTCGAAAATATCGAATCCTCTCTCTCGATTCGAAATCAAATCGATATATATATATATATATATATATATATATATATATATATATATATATATATATATATTATATATATATATATATTATATATATATAATATATATATATATATATATATATATTATATATATATATATAATATATATATATATATATATATATATAACTGCAAACACGCAGTATAATTAACGTAAAGAACGACGCTTGTATAGGAGATATTCCGCGCAAGATGAGAGAGAGAGAACGAAACAAATGAAAAAATGAGGTAACCACCCGGGAATAGAACCCGGGATTACGTTAATTATACTGTGTTTGCAGTTAAATGTATATAATGTTACGGCATGCGGGAAGTGCCCCCTTGGGGCATTGGTTTCTGCGCGTATGTAGAAGAATTGCGGCATTTGAATGAGCGAGGCCCATGGTGTAGTGGTTATCATATCTGACCGTCAATCGGAAGATCCCGGGTTCGATTCCCGGGTGGTTCTCATTTTTTCATTTGTTTCGTTCTCTCTCTCTCATCTTGTGCGGAATATCTCCTATACAAGCGTCGTTCTTTACGTTTATATAATATATATATATATATATATATATATATATATATATATAAATGTTTATTGGCAGACTATAGTCCATATGACAAATATTATTAATACAATGACAGTTCATATACTAAGGATAGAAATATATACAATTGATTAGAAATAATACTGTAATGTCGAAGTTAAGTGGAGCTACAGACACGTTTTCGTACCATGAAGTCCATAGCTTAGAGGATAAATGGCAGGACTCATGGATAGCTTGGATGATCGGGTTGGTTGATTTTTTAATTCTTTCCATTAGACTGTATTGAGCACGTCTTGTTACCTCCGGGAAACTCGGGACATTGCGGGTAGCAAACATTTGCGAAGCTGAGCATCTCGGGGGTAATTTATGTAAGAGTCTAAAAGACTTGTACAGCAAATTTAGGATTCTGCCAGAACCTTTTGTATAATTCACCCAGAGTTGCTGTCCGTATATATTACTGCAAAAAGTACGAAAGAGTGTCTTTAGCTTCACTTGTACAGAATCGAAAGTTCCTTATGGTCATATTCGCTTTAGCACACAGGCTTCGAGATTGTTTTCTTATATCCGAGTCATCATTCAAGAAGCTGGTAATAGTTTGACCCAAATACTTAAACTCTTGTAGTTCCTCAATTACTTCACCATTCATTTTAAACCTTATATCAGCTGGCTGATTACAGCTTTTAGGATGAAATTGCATAACCTTAGTTTTTGTAACATTAAAAAGAATATCATATTTCTGCGAATACTCTTCGCAGACTTTTAGTAGCCGATCCAGACCTTTAACAGAGGGACTTATTAACACCATATCATCGGCATAAACTAAGTTATTTATCCTTGTATTATCTATACAACATCCCACTGTTGCCTCATTAAGTTAAGCAATTAATCCGTCAATATACACATTAAACAGCATAGGGGAGAGCAAGGAGCCTTGTCTCACCCCGCAAGAGGAGCCAAAACACTCGGATAGTACATTGCCCCACCTAACAGTGAAAGATTGGTGGGAATACCAAAATTTCAATAAATTTAATATGTACATGGGAACCTTCCTGTCTTCTAGTTTTGCAAATAAAATATTGTGGTTCACCCTATCATATGCCTTACTTATATCTAGGAAACAGCTATAAATAGTTGAATTACTGTCAATGTATTTAGATATTGTTTCTTTAAGTACATAGATACACAGGTTAGTTGAGTGGGATCTTTTAAAGCCAAACTGATTATATGTCCATAGGAAATCATTTAATCGGAGTAACAAGATTTTTTTCTAGTAGTTTCGAGAAGCAGGAAGTGACAGCAATAGGCCTGTAATTATTGCTGGACAGAATGTCTCCGTACTTGTTTTTGACCAGGGGCAAGATTAGTTTTTTTTTTTTTTTTTTAATTTACCGCCGATTCGTACCTATAGAAAGCGGTACATATCTCGGCGAGGCATTGGGTGGGTGGTGTTACTGTGCTGGGGGTGGTAGACTAGGGGAGTGAGTAAGGGTCAGTTGCTGGATAGTGGGTAGGAGGGGTATGGTTTTAGATGCGATGGAGCAGATGGGAGTGAGTAAGGAAGAAAATCGCTTCCCGGATCGTAGACGGTCGGGTATGGGATTTTCGGCCGGGAGAGGGAAACACCTGCGACGAAGAGCGGACAACTTTGGGCATTCCACCAGATGTATGACAGTGATAGGGGTATGGCAGGTAGGGCAAAGCGGGGTTGGCGATTTCGCCATTAGGTGTCCGTGGGTGATGCGGGTGTGGCCTAGACGGAGACGGGCTCGGATTACTTCTTTATGGCGGGACCGGTGGAATGAGGAGGCCCAGTATCCTATTTGTGGCTTGATCATGTGGAGTTTATTTTGTGTGGCCTGGTCACATTCCCACTGCCAAATGGAGCGGAAGTGGGAGCGGAAAGTCGGGAAGAAGTCGGAGAAGGGGAGGGGTCGGGAGGAGGCCGGCAGTGAGCAGGCCGTCTTTGCCGTGCGGTCCGCCTCCTCGTTACCCTGGATGCCGACATGAGCCGGGACCCAGCAGAAGGCGGCTGTCTTGTGTTGGAGGGTCGTTAAAAAGTGGAAGGTTTGCTGGATGGTACAGAGGAGCGGGTGAGGAGTTATCTTTCTAGGGAGAGAAGTGCGCTTTGGGAATCTGAATAAATGACGAAAGAGCTGGCAGAGAGGGCGCGCACATAGGCGCTAGGAGGTTGGAGTGTGAAGGGAGATCTGGAGTTCGCGAAATTGAAGGACGGGTCGGGAGCATGGCTGGCTATCTACCGTTCACCAGGGAAGGAATCGGTCGGCCTTTCGAACCCCGCGGAGGTTGCGGGGTCGAGTCGGCCGAGCGAGACCGGAGGCGTGGATCACGGCAGACAGAGGAACGTCGTGGGCTGAGAGGGTCAGAAGTGTTTTGACGGGCTTCTGTCGTCGGGCCAGGAGGGGGCACATTAACCCCGAAAGTGGCGCCACCCCGCCTTCCCGGGGTCTCACGGCTGACCCTAGGTGGCGACAGGGGGTACCAGAAGGACCGGGCGGGTGGGAGGGAGGGCGTACTCAGGGTGGCTGACAAGAAGGGGGCCGGGGATGTTGGGGGGTAGGTACGATGGGGGTGGAAGGGGGTGAACCAAAGTGGTCTCGTGGAGGGGTGGAGAAGATGGCACCAGGAGGCAAGGGCAGATCCAAGAGACTCGTGGGCGCGGCCGAGCTCCCCTCGGTCACACCATGCAGCTGCGCCAGGGCCGCATCCACTGGATCCTCGGGGGAGAGGATATTGTTCAGATTGGGTCTCGTCGTATGGGGCAGGTCATGGATTTCAGCTACTATTGTCAGAGTCTGTGGGGGTAGAGTGGTGGGACTTCTGCGGTGGGGAGAGATGGACATAGTAGACGTAGTGGGCGGTGTGAGGGTCCAAGCCGTCTTCTTGGTTCTTGGGGAAGAGGGAGAGACACGTTGGAAGGCCGGAGGGTCTGGCAACACGCTCCGGGGTCTCCGCCTCGATGGCTTGCTCCGGGCGGCAGGTTCGGGCGTGTGCAGAGGGTACTGGGAAGGCAAGGTTTGAGGTGGATGGGACCTGGGTGTCCTGGTCCCAGACTCCTAGGGGGTTCGTGGCAGGCGAGGTGCGGGAAGGGGAGGGATGGTGGGGGGACAGGAGACCGTCGGGTCCTGCGAGGATTTTCTTTGGGGGGTACCGGGAGCAGTGGCGGGGGGGGGGGGGGTTTCGGCGGCAGGCCAGGGCGGTGTGCCAAGATGATAGAGCCGAGAGCAGCGGCATAAGACACCCCCAGCCTCACCTCCCGACTCCGCACCGTCTCGTGCCTCACGGGGGCTAAGGAAGTCGTTACTTGTAGGCCTCGGACCTCCTCGAACTTGAAGAAAAGGCATTCGCGGAATGAAGAGGGGTGTGCGCCTTCACAATTGGAGCATTTGGGTGTATTGGGGCACCTGTCAGGGTGAACGAGTTGTCCACAGTGAACACACAGTTGATGCGGCTGTCGACAAACGGAGCTAACGTGTCCAAACTTATTGCATTTAAAGCAACGGGTCGGGTCCGGGATGTATGGGCGGATAGAAAACTCGCATGACGCGCGGTCTCCCATACCCTATACAATGCGGTCGGAGAGGATTAAGGTATTGAAAGTAAGGAGCAGACGTGGGGTGGGGGAGGGGGTGCCTCCCTATCGGGATGTGAAGCGATAAATCTTAGTGACTCCTTGGGGTGCGAGGTCGTCAAGGAGCTCGTTCACTGCGATCGACAATAGGCGGGTGGCGTAAATAGTGCCGTGACTCTGGTTCAGGCGAGTGTGTGGGGAAACGGACACCGAGCATCCAAGGACCTCAGTGACGGAGAGTAGGGCTTTTGTCTCTGCGGCTGAGCGTGATTTTACGAGGAGGGAGCCATAACTCTGTGGGCGTACGTCGTAGCGGCTGGAGTTGCTGTGGGTTCGGATCGCCTGGAACGTCCGTTCTAAGTTGGTCGGGAGGGACCCAGATGTAGGCCGAATCACCAGGAATTTGTGGATACTTGGAAAGGAGAGGGAGGCTGTAGAGTCGAAGTGGACTGGGATATTCAACGGTCGATAGGACGGCCGTGAATGCCGGCTCCCCCGTCCGCCGCGGGGCTCTCTCCGTCGGGAGGTAGGCTGACGGCGGGTGAGGGGGGCATATGGGGAGAGCAAGAAGCCGGGTTGTGGGGGCAAGTCCTCGGTGGAACTTGACTTGCCCGAAGGTGGCTGAGGTGGGCTGGGACGAGACCCCTGCTCCAGAGAGTGTAGGTCCAAGGGCATAGTCGAGGGACGGACTGGGGTCGGCAACGGAAAAGGAGAGTGCAAGCGTTCCGCTTCCACAGGGCAGTCAACCCCATCAGGTTGCGGTCTTCCAGTGGTAGAGGACTCGAGGGCCTGGTTGCCCACCACCCGAGTGTTGAGAGAAGTAGTCCGGGAATGAGAAGCAGTAGTCGTAAGCCGAGGGGGAGAAGTATGCATAGCGAACAAAAGAGAACTTTATCCCCCGCGCGCATCCAGCCACCACCGACTCCAACAAGGGAAAGGCGAATCGTGGGCACACTTGGTCCCACCGCCAATAGATGTCACGCAGGGGAAATACACCCGTACCCAGTCCCTGTGCCTGAAAGGCGGCCACTCTCATCCAACGCGCGGTGAAAAGTGGCAGGGACAGGGCTTGGGTTTGGCTGAAAAGTGATAAGGGTGCAGGGCAACCACCTCCCACACCCAAGGGCCAAGGAAGGGGTCAAAATCAAGGTCTAAAAAACAACGCCAAAAAAGAAAGAAGCCAGAAAGAATGGGTGAAAGGAGAAAGAAAAAGAAGCAGGAGATCAGCCGGGTCCCCAAACGGGTCCAATGGTCCACGAGGGCAGAGAAAGCCCTTACACCGAAGAAAGGTGTATTCCCACATTCGCCACAGAGGGACGCGCCCTATCGCTCCGGACAAAGCAAAGGGACCAGGGGCAAGATATATATACCCTCATGAACTCTGCAAGGATATAGCTATGAGCAAGCATAGCTGATAGGAGCAATGATATATGCAGACATACTACATCATTTGCATATTTTAAGTGCTCATTCGATAAGTCATCTACCCCTGACGCAGAACCAGTCTTTACTTCAGAAAATGATAAAGTATTTTCCCTTGTCCCTCCCACAATCGTTTCGCTGCAATCTATCTTAAGATTATCCCTACTCACACTATTAAGAATGTTAGAATAGTGGTTTTTCCACAGCTTTGCAATTTCATCCTCCCCCGACACACTATCGATTGTCGGAGGGAGAACATTGTTGACCCGTTTGATTCTTAACAAATTTCCAAAATTTATTATCGTTATTTATGGGAGCTTCACAGGCTTTTGATGCTCGAATAGACGCTCCTTCTTCTTCTTCTTCTTCTTCTTGTTCTTGTTTACATCGCCTTATGGCCGCCTTATACTAACCCCTACTTCTACACATATTCATGTATACTGGTCCTATATATATTGGTCATATATATACAGTGTGTCCCAAAAAAATGTTTACACGTCATATTAACATATACATCAATAAGCAAAATAGGTGGAGAGTAAATAGATAGCAAATAGGCTTCTTTACTGTTTATATGTTCGAAATATCAGCCAGCAGCGTCAATACCTTCATGGTTGTGCTGCTTACTTTAATGTTTTAAATGTTCAAAATGTCTACCACTAGCATCAATACATTCTTGACAACGGCGCCCAACAGATCGGCATACTATCCGGATTGTTCGGAGTGGAATGTTGGCACAGGATATTTCAATTTCGTGTCTCAAGGCCTGTAGTGTCCTTGGTTTTTCAGCATACACAGTGTTCTTCAGAGTGCTCCACAAGTAAAAGTCTAAGGGTGTTAAGTCAGGAGATCGTGGTAGATACTCCGTACATCCCATACGTCCTATCCATCTTCTAGGAAAACAAACTGAGAAAATTTCTAACGTCATTGTGGTAATGTGGTGGCGCGCCATCCTGTTGAAAGTAACACTCTCCTTCCAAAAAAAGAGCTCTGATTGAAGGTACAATGTTGTCTTGCAGCATTGATAAGTAAGCAGCACCTGTGAGTGTCCTCAAAGAAAAATGGCCCTATCAGTCCTCTGGAAGACAGACCACACCACACTGACACTCCTGGTTGATTAAGTACTCGTTCTTCTGTTACGTTTGGATTTTCGGTGGCCCAGTACACACAGTTGTGTCGATTGATAGTACCATTAAGTTTAAAAGTGGCTTCATCGGACCAAACAATGAAATCAGGAAAAGATTGTTTTTCATCACACATGTGCAAAAACAACTCTCAAAATTCTTTTCGACGATCTGGATCGTCGTCATTCATTGCATGGAGCAGTCTAGGTATGTACGGTTTCCACTTTTCACGTCGCAAAATGCGATGAACGCTGGATTTAGAAACACCAGTCTCACGAGAACATTGCCTTGTAGACTTATTTGGAGAGTTTGTGAAGGCCTGTAACACGGTCTCAACACTTTCATTGTCAGCTGAAGTGCGACGTCTTCCAGATCGGCCTTTGTTGACGTTTTGCACTGTTCCGTCAGTCTCAAACTTATCACGTAATCTTGTAATTGTTACCCGTGATGGTGGTAACGTTCCAAACTCATTTCTCCAATGTCTCTGTATCTCAGCCACATTCTCCGTCTTTCAGTAGTGTTTCAGAATCCACTTACGTTGCTCAAACGATAATTGCAATGCTGCCATTTCCTGTAACAAGGGATACTACTGTTATTTAAGTACAATACACCATTACTATACTACTATTACTAAGTATATATATATATATATATATATATATATATATATATATATATATATCCCCCTCGATTAGGTACTCCGGCTTGCCGGGCCGAAGGGGCTCGTACACCTCGTGGGTTGTTGGGGTTTCCTCAACTCCTCGCGGGGTGTGGGCGAAGAGTTACGTAGTTGCATTTTTTTTTCTCCCCTTTTTTTAAGCTCTCCGCGGAATTTTTTTGTCTTGACTCGGTCTTGAGCCTCGGTCAATTGTAGTATTCCCCCCGACTCTGTATTTTGTAGCCTTGGGGTCATCGGGTGCACCAGCCGGGGAGCATCGCTCCGTGGCTGAGCCGTGCTCTGGGGACGGTTGGGCGCCCGCACCGCTGCTGCGTCTGGATTGGGTCTTTGCTAGGCCCTTAACGGACAAATCTCCGTCGAGCCAATCTGCTGTTTTTAAAACGACAGTCAGGTTGGGGAGCGGGCTACGTGGGACGTTGGGCCTGCGCCTTGAAGGATGCAGCGGCGGATGGTGCATTGCCTTGGGTCCGAGGCTGTCTTTTTTGTAAAGCTATTGTTTATGGGTTCAATGTCAAAACTTCAACCCCCTCCTGTTGACGACTCTGGCCCGCCCATGGATTTGGATAAGACTTCTACTTCAGGTCGTTCAGCGGCCTCTGCCTCCGCTGGATTGACCTTAAAGCCGTATGGCCCCCTCTCGTCCTCTGCGGCGTCTGGCTCTCGTGGCCGGACTCGTGGTGGCCGTACGGCGGGGTCTACGCGGCCCTCGTTCTCTCGCCCACTCTCGGTTACCGTTACACATGGACCTGTCCCTGCTGTCAATTTCTGTCCGGTGGACAGGTTCCTTGTTCTCCGCCCTTCCGCTGGTTCCCTTCCGGGCAACTCGGAACGGGTGTTTCAGCGTCTTAAGACAGTGGGGGTTCCATGTCGTTATGATATCCGCCCTCTGAAGATGGGTCTCTTCTTTTGAAGTCCCGTTCTTCGGGGGTGACTGAGTCCCTTCTACAGTTGCAGAGTTTCTGTGACTCCCCATCCGCAACTGAATAGCTGTCAGGGCACCATTTTCGCTTCCCGTTTGTTGTCAATCCCGGTTGGCGAGTTGCAGGAGGATCTTGCCCCCCAGGGGGTAACGAAAGTCTTCCGCTTTTCGTCGCGCCGGGATGGTGCTCTTACCCCGTCCGCTCGTCTGTCCTGACCTTTGACTCCCTTGTGCCTCCGGCCCAGGTGTTCTGGGGCGTGGGTGATCGCCGGTCGTGTGAGTTTTCGGTGCGACCGTATGTGCCTGACCCGGTTCGCTGCTTTGGCTGCAACCGGTTCGGCCATGTTAGCTCTGCGTGCCGCCGTGAGGGTGAGCTATGTGTCCGCTGTGGTGGGCCTGCGCACCCTATCCCGTGCTCGAACTGTTCGGGGGCCCACCCTTCCTCCTCTCGGGACTGCCCCGTTTTCAAGTTTGAATTCGAGGTGCGGTCCTTAAGGACTACCGAATTCCTTAGTGCGCGGGAGGCGCGCGATAGGGTCCGTGACCGGGAGCCGCGGCGGGGGTTGTCCTATGCTGCGGCTCTTGGCCCTGGCGGGTCCTCGGGCCCCTCCCGTGCTACCCCGGCGCCTGCCGAAGTGGTGCCCCCCCCTGGAAGTTCCGGGGGTTGATGGTCCTCCTGGCGCCGCGGGACCTTCTTGTCCCTCTGCCTCACTTTCAGACATCCCATCTGATTCCCTGCCTACTAGTGCCCCTTCTCCCTCTCCGGCTTTGGGGTCTGGATCCTTGCCTACTCATCTCTCGGGTGGGGAAGGTGATGCCCCGAAGGGGAGGAGGAAGCGTCGCCGTGGTCGGAGTCCTCCAGACCCGATCATGACTGCTGCTCGCCCTGCTTCCCCTTCTTCACCTTCTACACCGCCCCATGACACCCTCGATTACTGACTCGGTTCCCATGGTGGACCCGGTCGAGAGGAGCCTGGCCCTTCTTCATGGAGTCTCTCTCCCTTCGGCTCCTGCTGAGTGTGGTCGGGTCTCTCTCCTAGATCTACCTCTCCCACCTGTGGTGGGCCTTTCCTCCTCCCCCCCGTCAGCACTTGTCTGGTGTGACGAGCCCTCGAACATCTGGTTCTTCCCGGCCCCCTTCTGGTGGGGAGTCGGGGGTTTCGGCTGGGCGTCTCGTCGTCTCTCCCCCCCTCTGAACTCCCTGTTCCACTTTCCACCACTCGTTCTACTACGGATGAAGCAGCTACGGGGTCGGTGGCCCCTGCCCCCCCCCCGTTCGGGGTGAGTCGGGAAAGCCGATTCCGTCCCTGTTTACGGACCGTTGAGTTTGCTGCTCAGCTTGGTCCGTGGCTATTTCTCTGCTTTCTCTGCTTCTTATAATGCCACTTCCCCTTACAGTCCATTTTCCATTGGAACTGTAGGAGGCTTTTAGCTAACTGGGAGAACCTTGCCTCCCTGCTGGAGCGAACGGCCTTCCTGTGTTTGTCTCCAGGAGACTATCCTGGCTGCGCGGGGGCTCCCTCGTCTCTCTGGCTATGTTGGTTTCCCTTGCACCCCGGATGAGCAGGCTGTGCGGCTCTTTTTAGATCGCCAGTACACTGCCTGCTCGATTTATATTCCTCCTCATGACCCTACTCCTCGCGACGCGGTTCGCGAGTTGGTGTTGCAACTGCCTCGACCTTTTCTCCTCCTCGGGGACTTTAACAGTCGCGACCCGGCTTGGGGAGATGTCCGGTCGACTAATGTTGCTGGTATGTTGCTCTCCTTAATGGAGGAACTTTCCTTCGAGTGCTTCAATTCCGGTGAACCTACCTACTTCCACGAACCCATGGGTTCATCTACCTGTATTGATCTCTCCTTGGTGTCCCTCGATGCCTTACTCGATTTTTCGTGGAAGGTGTTGGGGGACTCTTATGGCAGTGATCATTACCCAGTCTGTCTTGAGCCGGTCGGACCGCAGCCGGGTGTCTCGTCTCGACCGAGGTGGTGCCTTGCGCGGGCTGACTGGCCATCCTTCAGAGCTCGTTCCGTCATTGCCCGTTCGGTGTTGAGCTTTGGCTCTGTGGATGAGAGCTTGGAGTTCTTCGAGAGGGTGGCGATGGGCGTCGCGGAGGACTGTATTCCTCGATCTTCCGGTAACCCGCGGACGCGTAGCGTCCCGTGGTGGACTCCAGCATGTCACCAGGCGGTGTGTGTGAGGAAGAGGGCAACGCGCCGCTTCCACCGCACCCGGCGCGCGGACCACTTGATTGAGATGCGGCGGGCGAAGGCCTTCGCCCGCCGGACTCTCAAGTTGGCCCGTCGGGCCTCTTGGCGTGCTTTTGTGTCCGGCATTTCCTCGTCTACCCCTTCTGCTGCTGTGTGGCGGAAGGTACGTAGTATCGAGGGGAAGCCGGTCCCTGCTAGTCGCCCTGTCCTTCGGGACAGGGACGGCTTCCTTTCGGATCCTGCTGCTGTGGCCGATCGGCTGGCAGGTGCTTTTGCTGCGGTTTCCCGTTCGCCTTCAGCTGCGGATCGTCCTTTGTCGGATGTTACGTTCCCGCCGCCTGGGAACGAGCCCTATAACCGTCTCTTTACGATGCGGGAACTTCGGGCTGCCTTGGCAACCCGTCGTTCTTCCGCCCCTGGCCCTGATGACATTCCGTATGAGGGTCATTCTCTGTCAGATCAACCAAAAAAAATTGAAATTAACACCCTCATCTCTCATATTTTGCTGAAATTTGGTTTATAGGGAGTTTGTGAGCCCTGAATCCATTTCTGAAATTATAAGGTCAATCCGACCAACGGTTCAAGAGATATGACCTCGGGCAATTTGAGGTCACTCGCGAGGTTACTAACATTTGGCGAGCCATAACTTGGGTAATAATTGTCATAATTATATAAAAGTATATATATTTAGAATCAGAAAACGACAAGGAATCCAAATATGCAAGTTTTAGAACTCTAGGTTGAAAAATAAAAAAGTTACACTGTAACCAAAATTTGAGGTCACGATTTGACCTCAAATGAGAATTTTTTTTTTAAATGTAAAAAATGAAGGCATAGGCATTGGCTATTAGAATCAGCCAAAAAAAGTTTGTTTATGTTAGTATTTTTCATGTAACTAACATATAAGTGAACACCATATTCATAAGTTGTGCGTCAATTCTACCTATTTTTTCACACTTAAGCTCATAATTTGACCTATAGAAATTAAAATTACATTTTTTATAGATATAAAAAACAAAGTCAGAGTTCTTGACTAATAGAAACAATCATAAAAAGTTTGTTTATGTTGGTACTTTTCATGTAACTAACTTATAAGTGAACACCATATTTATAAATTGCTTGTCATTTCAAGGAATTTTTATATCTTAGCTATCAATTTGACCTCAAGCTCCAAGAATTTAATAAAAATTGTATTTCACTGCTAATCTACACTGGCAATAATAGTTATAATAGTGAAAGGGGAAGACTAAGCTCACATGTAGCCTAAACAAACCTGTTGAAACATGTTGCTACTTGTCTAAGTGCAGAATCAACACAGATAGTTGCAAAATTCCTTGTCTACAGGTTAGTACAGTTCCAGCCAGCACTGTGGGTGGCTGGTGGGTATGGTGTTTTAATGAGCCTCAGAGACTATCAAGGCCTAAAATATTAAGTGTGTATAGCTATATATTTTCTAAAAAATATATATTACCTAATTGTAAATCATATATCTTTACAGATCAAAATACAATGGTTCGGCACTTGAAATACTGCCAGGACCCTATTCAAAAACACAAGAAACGCATAACAATCAATCTTAGAAAAGTGACTGATGTACTTGTTGAAAAATGTGCTGGAAGAGTGAAAAAAGACTCATTGTTGTGTGTGAACTGCTGGACACTGATAATGAAAAACCCCACTATACTTAGTACCACTGAAAACAACGAGTCTGAGCAGGATTCAAATGAATCATCTACTATCAGTGGCTTGAGTAACATCTCTTCAATTCAAGATCTGGACAATGACAGTGATTGCTTGATAAAGGAAAATCCTTCAACTTCAGTTGAACCAGTTCTAGCATTTCTGGACCAAACACCAGTTAAAAAAAGTAAGTAATAAATTAATATAATAACTTATACTTTACTACAAGGTCTGTTTGATCTACTATATAGCCAATTATATAGCATTTAAGGTACTATAATTAATATTTAATTACTAATATTCAGGTGTGTGAAACCTTTTTTTCTGTTCTTTTCAGAAGGGCTGTCATTAAGCCAGAAAAAGCGCAAGGCTCGTGGTAAGCTATCATCTGCTCAGAAACACCTGAAGGAGAGGCTAGAACTCAGTTATGGTGTTCAAATTACCGAGGAGGTAAGTGATACTTCAAAACCTGAAACAATCTGAAAAACATCTAGACAAATTAATGAATGAATTGAAACAGTCATTCCTGGAGAGCAAATGTCACCATCACAAACTACAAATATTGACACTCTCACCATACACAATTGAAAAAACAGCTAGTTTCTTTCAAACTACAACATACATGGTGAAAAGAAGCCGTTCACTTAAATCAGAACATGGAATCCTTCCGAAGATTCCACTAATGAGCAAACGAAAAGTGATATCTGAAGAACACAAAGATATAGTTAGAAAATTCTATGAGTCAGAAGAGGTTAGTCGTATGTGTCCTGGCCAAAAGGATTGCGTGAAAGTTATCAGTGCTGAAGGTGCAATGAAGGTGCAAAAACGATTGGTCCTCGGGAATTTAAGAGAGATGTTTGAACTATATAAAAATGATGAAAAGAATCCCAAAATAGGATTTTCCACATTTGCAAAATTACGGCCATCATATTGTGTGTTTGCCGGTAGTGGTGGGATTCATTCTGTCTGTGTCTGCACATACCATCAAAATCCAAAATTGCAGCTGGCTGCATTGGGAGAAAGAGGTCTTTCATACAAGGATCTTATGGATTACAGTGTCTGCAGTACAGAAAGAGAGACTTGCATGATGCAACTTTGCAATGATTGCCCAAGAGAAGAGGGTGTCCTGGACTTTCTTGAGTTACTTGACAGTGTGAAATCAGCTCCAAATGAAATATCTTACAAGCAATGGGTGACTGTTGACCGTTGTACAATGGTTGATAAGGTGGAGCCACTTCATGAATACTTATCATCCCTAAGCATGAAAATATCCCGCATGGTTCGTCATCACTTTGTTGCTCAGCAACAATCACAGTACTTCAAGCAGTTGAAAGAAACACTACCACCTCAGAGCGAGGTAGTTATAGTAGGTGATTTCTCTGAGAATTATTCTTTCATTGTCCAGGATGCTGCCCAAGTGTTTCACTGGGACAATTCACAGTGTACAGTTCACCCTTTTGTCATCTATTATAGATCATCTGCAGACCAGGAACTTAGCCATTTTAGTGTCTGTTTCTTATCTGCATCACTAAACACAACACTATAATGGTTTACTCATTCATATTGAAGCTTATGACATATGTTAAATTCAGATGCCCACAATTGAAGAAGGTGCACTATTTCTCAGATGGATGTGCTGGCCAATATAAGAACAGATACAACTTCACAAATCTCTGTTACCATGAAGAGGATTTTGGTGTCTTGTGAATAGCACTTCTTTGCTACATCCCATGGCAAAAATGCATGTGATGGGATTGGAGGAACAGTGAAAAGAGCTACTGCTCGTGCCAGTTTGCAGAGAACTACAGAGAGGCAAATTCTTACACCAGAACACATGTTTCAGTTTTGTGAAGAAAACTTGAGCAAGAAGATAAATTTTTTCTTTGTAACTACAGCTGATTTGAAAGATGCAGAAGAACGGTTGGAACATCGATTCAAGGATAGTAGGGCTATTCCTGGAACTCAGAAATATCATAGATTTGTTCCCCTAAACAAGGAAGAACTGATGGTGTATCCCATTTCAAGTGGCATTGGAGAAAAGAAAAGAATAAGGAAAAGTCATTTTACTAATGAACCTGCAATGCTTGGTAACCTAAAATGTGTCAAACCAGGAGAGTATGTTGGCTGCATTTATGACATGCAAGTTTGGTATAGAATTGTGGAGGAATATTGTGAAGAGTTTCATGATTTCACTGTGAACTTTCTACATCCCTCTGGGTCATCAGGATCAAGTGCATATTATTATCCATCAAACAAGGATTCATGTGCAGTGCCAGGACATCATATATTAACTGTAATGAGTTGTCCTACCCTAAGAGGAGGCAGCAGAATTCAATACATTTTTCCACAAAAAGAAATTGATGAGAGCATCGAGCATGCAAAAATTGTATTAGGCTAGCACATGAATCCTCTAAGTAGGTCTTCCCCTTTCACTATTATAACTATTATTGCCAGTGTAGATTAGCAGTGAAATACAATTTTACATTTTTTGCCTTTGTTTTTATATCTATAAAAAAATGTAATTTTAATTTCTATAGGTCAAATTATGAGCTTAAGTGTGAAAAAATAGGTAGAATTGACGCACAACTTATGAATATGGTGTTCACTTATATGTTAGTTACATGAAAAATACTAACATAAACAAACTTTTTTTTGCTGATTCTAATAGCCAATGCCTATGCCTTCATTTTTAACATTAAAAAAAAAAATTCTCATTTGATACCCCAGAGGTCAAATCGTGACCTCAAATTTTGGTTACAGTGTAACTTTTTTATTTTTCAACCTAGAGTTCTAAACTTGCATATTTGGATTCCTTGTCGTTTTCTGATTCTAAATATATATACTTTTATATAATTGTGACCATTATTACCCAAGTTATGGGTCGCCAAATGTTAGTGACCTCGCAAGTGACCTCAAATTTCCCGAGGTCATATCTCTTGAACCGTTGGTCGGATTGACCTTATAATTTCAGAAATGGATTCAGGGCCCACAAACTCCCTATAAACCAAATTTCAGCAAAATCTGAGAGATGAGGGTGTTAGGCACTGGTTGATCTGACAGAGAATGACCCATGACTTTATTTGGAATCTGCACCCGATGGCCCTACACTTCTTGCTGGATCTTTTCAACCGGGTGTGGGTTGAGGGGTCTTTCCCTTCCCGTTGGAGGGAGGCGATTGTCGTCCCGATACCTAAGCCGGGGAAGGATCCGGCGGAGGTGGCGGGCTATCGGCCTATTGCCATGACGAGCTGCTTATGCAAGCTCCTTGAAAAGATGATGGCCGTCCGACTTTCCTTTACACTGGAGTCGCTTGGGTTATACCCCCTGACCCAGTATGGCTTTCGTCGATTTCGGGGTACTCTGGACCCCCTTCTCCTCCTTGGTCATGATGTACGGGAGGCCTTTTCCCGTCGGAATCTTGTTCTGGCCGTCTTTTTCGACGTCCAAAAGGCCTATGACACGACCCGTCGGGGAGTTGTCATGGACCGCTTGAAGTCTCTTGGTTTTGTGGGCTGTTTGCCCACATTTCTTCGTAGCTTCCTCTGCCGTCGCACTTTCCGCGTCCGTAATGGGGCGGCCCTATCTGACCTGTATGTTCAGGATGAGGGGGGCTGGGGGGGCCTCAGGGGTGTGTCTTAAGCGTCTCCTGTTTCAATCTGGTCATGTCTGCGCTACCGAGAGCCCTTCCGCCCTCGGTGCGCTGTTCCATCTATGCCGACGATCTGGCTGTCTATGCCGCGGGGACGAGTCCCCCCTCGTGGAGGCAAGTCCAACTCGCGGTCAATCGGGTTGAACGCTGGGCGTCGTCGGTGGCCTTCCTTCCGTCGAGGAGACGGGGATCCGGCGCCGTCCCGGCCTTTAATCTTACACTCAGGGGTCAGCCTCTGGCCCTCGTTCAATCAGTACGTTTCCTGGGTATGGTTTTCGACAGCCGTTTGAGCTGGGTTCCCCACCTTCGCCGGCTGCGCGAGTCTCCTTCCGCTCCTCTGCGGTTGATAGTCTGCAGGTTGAGTGCGACATCCCTCCCTTGGAGGATCGGAGGTCGTTCCTCATTGCCAAACACTATCTCCGGATTCTCCGTCTTCCCAACTCTCCTCTGTTCCAGGTGGTTGAGAGGGCGTTCTGCCGGGATGGGGGTTGGTATTTCACCGACACGGTGACCTCCCTCCTCGATGGTATGGGCACTCCTCCTCCATCCGTTATACCGGTCTCTTTCACGGGTGTTGCACCTTGGGAGAGCACCCCTGTTGCGTGCTGTAGGGCGTTGCGCCCGGTTCGCAGGGCCGATTCTGTGTCTGCCTTGCTTCGGTCTCTGTTCCTTCAGCATGCAGCGTGTCACTTTGCATGTGTTGCGGTCTTCACAGATGGCTCGAGGTCGTCGGGGGGCGTTGGGGCTGCGGCTGTTCCCCAGTCGTCTGCCCTTGCTCCCCGATGTATCCGTCTCGCTGATGAGGCTTCCGTTTTCACGGCTGAGCTCTATGCCATTCTGAGCGCTCTGGAGGTGGTGCGGGAGCATCCGGATGGGTCGTTTGTCATCTACTTGGATTCCCGCAGTGCCCTGGATGGCCTGGAGTGTTTTGACCCTGTCCACCCACTGGTCCGACGAATCCAGCTACTGTGCCATATCCTTGTCGCTTTTGGTGGCAAGGAGGTGGTATTTTGCTGGGTCCCTGCACATGTTAACGTGGCTGGAAATGAGGCTGCCGATCGAGCTGCCCGTTCCGCGTGCCGACTACAGATTTCACCCATGTCCCTCCCCTTTTCCGATTATATCTCTGGCTTCCGTAGGTTTTTGCGCTCCCGGTGGCAGAGTCGCTGGGATGGCGCTACAAATAACAAACTGCAAGATTAAACCCAAATTGGGATGTTGGGCCTCTTCCTTCCATCGGTCGCGCCATAAGGTGGTGGCTCTGGCCCGCCTCCGTATTGACCACACCCACCTGACCCATGGTTATTTGATGGCCAGGGATCAGGTGCCCCGATGTCCCAGTTGTAACGTCTCACTTACAGTTGCCCACCTCCTGGTGGAGTGTCCGCTTTACTCTGCGCTGCGCGCAGAGTATTTTTCCTTTTTGGAGAGCGTCGGACCGTGTGATAGGCTTGGCGCTATTCTATCTGAAGGTCCCTACTTTTCGGTAACCGGGTTGTTCTCCTTCCTCTTTCGCTCCCGACTTCTTTACCGGCTGACTCCGCTATAATCTTTGCTTTTTTTTTTTTTTTCGTCCCCGTCTGTTGTTCATTTCCGTTAGCTGATCCGTAGTCTTCGTCCTGTGTTCGCTCTGCTATCCACCTTTCTTTTGGTAGCCATGAGCGGTCATACTCTGATAGACAGAAAAAAAAAAAAATATATACTGTATATATACCGGGTGTCCGAGAATTATCTGTACAATTTTTGGCTGTTATTAAAAGTCAACCATGAAGTGTAGAAATTCCAGTGTTGTCCCATTTTACAGAGAATCTCTAAGTTTTTTCTGATACCACGTTTTGACAAGTTTTTTAAAAATGTACGCGGGTGACAGACATTGATGATTTAAAAGCAAGAATTACAGCTGCTATTGAGCGAATTGATGTGGATATGCTGCAGCGTACATGGCAACATTTGGAGTATCGATTTGATGTTTTGCGAATCACTAATGGTGCACATATCAAATGTTTGTAACAACGTTACTTTAATAAAAGAAACTTTTGAAAATACAGATTCTAAATAATCTTGTTTAAGAATTTTACGTGTTATCAAGAATTTTATTAAAAGATGAAATTGTACAGATAATGTTCGGACACACTGGAATTTCTAAAAAACTTGTCAAAACTTGGTATAAAAAAAAACAGATTCTCTGTAAAATGGGACAACACTGGAATTTCTACACTTCATGGTTGACTTTTTAATAACAGCCAAAAATTGTACAGATAATTCTCGGACACCCTGTATATATATACGGGGCTCCAATAAACCTTAGCCCCCCCCCGCCCATGGCCTAAACCATTAGAGGTACAGTAAAACTAAACATACCTTACAAGAGAGAATTTAATCCTGCATTTAATGAAACAATTAAAAGTTGGTGTTCCCACCATTGGCTTCCAAGACAGCCTGAATTCGCTTTGGGTAGCTTGCCAAAAGTGACGCGAATAGATCTTGATCGTTACGCAAATTTGCTAAAACAGTTTCAATGTGTTGCGTCATTGTATCCTTCGAAAATCGATTTGCTGCAGGTTCTTGAAACAAGACACATTCAACCTTGTCCTTTATAACTGATCCAATGTGTTCACAGACGTTCAGGTCAGGAGAATTTCCTGGCCAGTTTTCATTTCCAAAGAAATCGATCTCATGGTTCCGCAACAACTGTTGAGTGGCTAATGCCTTAAAGCAGGGGGCCTTATCGTGCAGAAGTGTGACCAAATCGACATCCATAACATTGTTTGGGTTTCTTAGAAAAGGAATGACATGCTGGGATAGAATAATATCACGAAAATACTGTCCATCCCAACTCTGACCATTTGGCTTCAGCACCCACATGAGCTGCTTTGCAGTGAACAAAACAAACACACCAACACAGTCTGGACTTTTTAATAATTCGCGATAATGTTCATTGTCATCGATTTCATCTGGTTTTGTGGCCCACACTCGATCATTTTGGTAGTTAGGCCGACGTGTTACGTAAACAAAAAATTCATCGGAGACAGCTAAATGCATGAAATCATCTACATCCCAATCTTCAAGATAATGGGCAAACCATATTCTGTCATCGATGTTAAGTTGAGTTTTTCTTGGCTTTGGAAGTTCATGCCAAGGCTTTAAACCTTGCCTATGACGGTACAGTCGAATGATCTCACCACTAACGATCTTTCCTCTCAACACTTCAATCTCTCTAGAAAGTTTAGCACAGCTGTTTTTCCGCTTACGCGTACCGCTTTCAATGATGTCCTTTGTTTCCTGAGAGAGTGGCAAATTTGGGCGCCCACATTTGGTTGTATCCATTTCACATTCATCCAAAGTTTTATTCCAATTTCTTTTGACGAAGTCCTCACTTCTTCGCAACTTTTTGGCAACCCATGAACGTGTTATAAAGGTGGCTCCAGCATCACGAGCTTCCCGAAATGTTATTGCTCGTACGCGATCTATCACACGTTGCCTCTCCGAATCACCAATTAATTGAGAAGCCATTATATTATCACTTTACCAGCTAGAGTAATTTTAATACCTGCAATAAATAAAGAATTTTATATATTTTTATAATCACTAAAAACTATTCGATATAAGTAAACATGTAAGCTGCAAATGGGGGGGGGCTTTCGATACCGATGGCGGGGTTCAATATCATTGGCCTTCGGAGTTTTGATATGGCCCTTCAAGTCTTGGGCATTAGGATGGCGTCGGTGCATTTGGAAAGTAAGCCGATAAAGGGGTTGAATGAGGAGGATGCCGGAGGCTTATATATTTATTGTGATGATATATGAGAATAAATGAACTAGCCTGACAGCTCAGTTTTTATTCCTGACGGCAAAGGGTTTATTCACTCCGCACAGGGTAGGTAAAAAGAATCGTCCCGAGTGCGGCTCAACTCGATCTTTCATAACAGCCCGAATCTCGCGCATGCGACCACGCGTTCGAGGGCTTTGCACTCAAACCACGCAAGGTGCCCCGTGAACAGACGAACGATTTAAGCGGGAAAGGAAGGCTTGATTCTGTCATATAAGTTGCTTCGTAAAGAAGCACATGATTTAGGTTGTTGTGGTTGTATTTCTTTAAACAACTTTTGTGAATGAACTTTACACAATTTAGTTTTAGCATTTTTAGAGCCTGCTACCATTGAACCATTTATGACTATAAACACAAACCATGACCCTGAAAGAGAGTGAAACCTTGTTAACTCAACTCGATAATAATCAGTAAACAGTATAACTCAAACTAGAAAAGAAGATTTACAAAAGAAGAGAGAAATATTTACTACAATTGATCAACTATTTAGCTATCTCTTCTTCATTAAATTAGGGCACCTGTACAATTTGAACTATTCAAAAGCTACGTATAACTTATATTCATTGTCTTTAATTAAAGTGAATGTGATTTTTAAACCCAGTACTAAAATAGCACAACATCAAAGGCCATTAAATCATTCAAACTGAAACCTAGGTCTGGAATGTCCATACCACCACCACCGATCGTACTTCCTGTGAACGACTGCTCCCTGGGTCTTCCACGAAACCTCTTTGTGGGCGGCGGAGCGCAAGGGTCGCCCGCGTGGTGGTGGGGGGTTGAAATGGTGGATTATGTGGAAAGAGGAGGAAAGTGGTATGGCCGACAGAGAAGGCGCCGAGTCCAAGGGCCGCGCCACTACAGACTTCGAACCCAATGGCGTCAGGGAGAATTTACCCTCCAAATCCATGCTGCTCACAGGTCTCCGAGCGCCTCCTCCAAGGGTACGTCGCGGTTAATGATTGGCTCAACCAATTCCTCCTCTTCGCTGCTGTAACCTGTTTGATCTGCTCGAGAGGCTGCATGGTGATATGGGTGTGGGTGGAAGATATGAGTAGTGATCAGTGGTTGCGATTAAATTTCCCAATGTTCAAAGCTACTTGATAAATCAGGCGAGCTGAGATGACCGGAGGTATCAACATGATCAGGGGAATCAAGTTGTACGACTTCATGATGATGTTGCCGTATTCGTTGTTGTTGCAAGTGTTGTTCTATTGAAGTTTAATTTGTTGCTGCTGCTGCTGCTGTTGACTTATAAAGTTGTAAATGGTGAAAGGGAGATTGAGCGAAGGAATTGAAGTAGATGAGTCAGGCTGTGGTAGGAGAGAATTTAGACGGGAAAGGTTCGCCAGTCTATAACATATATATGAGCGCCCTGTAGTTAGGTGGTTACAGTGACAGACTCTGAGAGGTGAGGCTTTGGTTTGCTCCCGCCCACTAGCTCCTGGGTTAAGTTGAGTTCGCCGCTTACCCTGTTAATGGTCGGGCTAAAGGGTTAAAGTGACCCTTGGAGCACACTCACCCCGTAACATCAAGGGGAAGTGAACTTCCTGAATGCTATCTTTTATACCTGCAAGGAAAAGGAAAAGTAATTGTAATTACTTTCATGTATTTGTACAACTCATAAGGAAAAAAATGAAAGTTTCCTACTTTTTGAAACTGGTGTAACTAGAATGAACATGTATCTCAATATTGGGTTATTTTAAAGTGAGCTTCAACTCTTTATTTAAAGTCTTTAGCATTATTATAATTTATAGCAAACATTTTGAGGAGTCACCCCATTTTCACATGGATACCTTCATAATGACCCCAACCCTACCTGTACCCCATGTAAAGCCAGTCCCAGTATTGCCATGTCGTTTATTTATGCACTTTCTGTACTTTAGAAGTACTTGCGGCGTACCAAATTACCCCATTACCCCAATGGGGTAATTTACCCATAGTTTAGGAAACGCTGACTTATAGCATATAATTTTACTTCTTAAAGGAAAACTATTTACACTTGCCCCTTGCCATAGGATAGAGTTTAATTAAATTCTTCAAAATATGATTCAAAGCAATACAACTTATGACAAGTTTGATTGACGAATTAAAGCCACAATATGATGGAGTGGAATTATTAACTCCTAAAATACAAATGATCTAAGTAATTCAACAATGAAATACATTAATACGGCTATTTTCACGAACCTTATCGTTTGTCACTTGATGTGAAAAGGTTTCGGCCGGAGACGTATTTCCCCTTCATTCTACTTGAACTCAAAAAGGAAAACTAAAAGGTGATTTGAACTTTCAAGAAAGTGTTTTATCTTTAAGGAGTAAAAATTAAAAATTTCGCCATAAAATAAAAGGGAGAACTAGTATCAACTTACTATGTATGACCTATCTACATTACCAAAGGTGGCAGTTTAGTGTAACATTACTGAGCATGAATTTAATGTAGTCTGTCTAAACAAACGAAGTTATAGGGAATTGACGCCAATTAAAGTACGAAACTCCTATAGCAAAACTCAATGTTGGGAATTTCCCTTAAGTATCCCAATTAGTTTTGCATTCCCCGTCCCCAAAAACTACTTAATTTTCGACATTTGCGACCCAAGTCATGAGCAATTTCAAGCGTAAATCTACGTGTTACACACACACACAACACTATCATCATCCTATCCCTATTTATGATACAACTAACCAAACACGCTTAACAATCACCAGAAAAAGTTGAATGCAATCAGTTTCAAGTACGCAGTGCGTCCTTACACGCGACATGTCGAACAAGACCAGCGATTCTCATTTACTCATTAGATCACAGATGTAAAAACGGTGCGAAGGAATCCAGTCATTCAACGTTATCTATCATGAAACTAATCACCACATCCAGCCAATAAATGTTCAATCTCCATTAAAAATAAATAGCATGTACAAAAGGTCAGAAAATGAAAATCCATCTTGTAATATTTATTCTAATATTCTTTTTAGAGGAATTGCACGGTAATTCTTTCCAACATCCGTTAAAATAAATTTTGCTTTCCAAAGAAAGGTTAAACTAAGTTAAGAAGATACAAAAAGCACTTTGTACTTACATCTGTTCTTTCTACCATGCACTTCACTTAAAATTATGGAGAATAACCCCCTTCAAATGGTTTCCTGACTCCACACAAGAGATGCGAATTACTTTAGTTGAATAGCAAAAAACATCAGAGGGTCTTCTACCCCGTCACTTAAACGTAGTATGCCCAAATCTTGTAATAAGAAATTCGTTTATCGGTTCATGATGAACTGCCCGCAAAAAGTTTAAACTTAGGGCTTTATTTAACCCGCAAAACGTTAACATCTTGTGTGAGGCCAAAGTCATTCCAAATGGTTCCTAAAAGTTAAATTAAAAGAGAGAACTAATATAGCCTAAAGTTATTTCAATAGTTGTTTATACAGAATGCAAAAAGGTGTGCTCATAAAATTTTCTTTCATCAATGAGATTTCTATTCATAATTCTTCATTTCTGCTTAATATTTACCCACAAACACTAATAAGATGGACTAACCTTATCAATATGTAAAAACAGATAGTCGCCTCACAATAAAGGTCATCATTGAAAAAAAAATTTGGTTTCTTTATACCAATGAATTAATCAAAAACCTTACGATAATTTCATAGACTCACTCAGACACAGAAGAATACCGAAGCTTTTACTTACAGAGAAACACAACAGTTTAACTTTTGCCGAAACTAAAAATTTGTGTCGTAACACCATTTACTCGTAGGGACATAAATACACAATTACTGACGCAAGTGTTGAGTGCCAAGATAAAAGTTTTCCCAAAAAATTAACAAACAAAATTTATTGTTAATTTCTACAAAAATGTTTACATAATTATTGTTTTACGATCTGCATTTCGTATCGATATGAATAAATAGAAAAAAAAGATATATATACAGGAATGAATCCTAAAATGTGTCATTCTCTGCAACTAAATTACATACAATAACAGGTAGTCACCTCAGCTATTTGACTCCCCTTAGGGTTAAATAATTATCGCTAGGTAAAATTTAGCTACGTAGAAAATAAAATACAATTATATTTTAACATTCAGTCTATTTAAGGAAAATAATTCATAAGAATTCTTTCAGAGTAAAAGAATGATTTGAAGCCCGGAGAGAGACGGCAATTCTGGACACTTCAATAGCGAGGTCGCTTATTCGGAGCTTTGTATGGTTCGGTGGTGTGAGGGGTGTCTGGGGGTTTGTTGGCGTACCCCTGATCGACTGTGGGCTCGAACAGAGGTCTTTCGGCGGGTGTTTCTTTGGGATGGTCATAAGGTGGGCGGTCATAGTGGTCCTCATGCCCGTAAGCCCCTTCCCTCCTATAATCTTCTCGCCCGTAACCGCCGTAGCTCTGATCGTAACCCCGGTCGTACTCTCCCGCGGGGTAACCACCCCTGTCATAATTGTCGTTGTACGGCTGGTCGTAAGGGCCATTAAAGGAGGCCTCGTACCCCTGATCTAAGGGTCGTTTGCCCCCGGGATAAGCATCGTAGTTCCCGACCGCCGCTCCGGACTGAAAGTCGTAAAGATTCTGAATTAAATTAGTAGTTACAAAAATATTAAAATAAATATTAAAATAATAATAAATTCAAATTTGAAACTACCAAAAAATTAGAGAGGAGATTAGACTAAATTAACAACAATGTTAATTTCAAAACCATTTTTTTGTGTATTGAGCAAAAACTTTCCCATTTCGCATGCAACAACAACAACAACAACACCACCACAAAGATACGAAACTATGTAACTACGAAAACAAAAAATTAAAGTCGACGAAGTAAAAGTTGAATTATATCAAAATTTGTCTTTAGAATTTGAATTTTGTAGAGTGCAGAGATAGTTGTGAAAGGCCACCCCCCCTTGGAATGGGGCAAATTCAGGAACAGGAGAAGCTTGCATGAAGCCATTCAATGTTTTATTTCTGCCCAAAAAGGAATAAATTCCCGATCAAATACTCGAAGCTAAATTTTGATAATGGATGCACGCGCGCGTGATTAACATTTAACCGGGCCTTTCCATCAGGGTTACCACCGGTTACGATATAACCTATCCCTGCAGTTGAGAGATTGGACAGGGATCTTCCAAAATCGGCGTAAAGGGGTTCCGCTGCATTACATCCCCTGACAAAGATTTTTCAACAGTGTTTGAACGGGACTTGACGAACGGGGAAGTTGGGCAGACTGCCTCCGGATGAATTCCAGCCGGAGCGAGGATTGCCAACTCACGCGGTCCAATCATTGCTAGATATACAGTGAATTCATCATTCACCCAATCAACGTATTAATGCGCGTCAGGTCACGACCACGCACCCAATAAAGGGGGGGGGTTCTTATTTGACTTCAGGAAATTTCAGAGTGCAGTAACTCAACCAGCTCTCGCAAGAGAGGAAACAGGTGATGTCCCACTCTTTACCGAGTGCGCTATCCCACTCTTCTAACCAGCCATTCATCCCCAATAATATTATCGCTCTCTCTGCCCCACTTCTTTATCATATAATGAGTTTGTGGTCAACAACTAGGTTCTTATCGAAATTATAGGAAAATGGTTTCAGGTTTGGGTAGTTTTACGATTACAAAATAGGCACCACACCCACCCCTTTTTTAAGATCTTTTTTAGTAACTAACAGATAAAAGTTCGCCTACAAACAAAGTTTATTAACAAAATTACTAATTAGTAATTTTATTTTTTGGGGGGAAAGGGGGTATTTTATTTTTTATGGTGACATTAATTAAATTTCCAAAAACAAAATCGTCAGTAATTTTTTGTTTTTCAGAAATTTTAGCTTTCAAGACGGAACTTTTCCCGGAAGTGTACAAACGGGCAGTTCAATATAACGGATGTACAATCACTCAACAGTTAACATTCAAAACCCCGTCACTCTCAAACAAGGGGTGTGAACGTGAACTTCCAAAGTCAACCTAGTCCAAAGCTGTGGAAACTCGAAACAAAACCAGGACCTTCTACATTCCGTGTCTAATCCGTAACCGACTAATCAAATGCGAAAATCCTGTTGAAAATGAATCATCAAAACATAATACAGAAAAATTATACTAAAAACAAAGTTTCAACGTGAAGAAAAATAATTCGTAAGTATTAAGGAAACTAAGGTCAAAGGTTTGACTCCATTGGCGTTCGAGTGAGGGCAATTTGGCTGGGTTAGAATGGCCTGAGCGCAGTGCCAGTTTCTGGCCCTTCTGACAGATCATCAAAAGGTCTTCTTGATAAGTCTTTGGCAAATTGTTTTATTCATTCTCTGTTGGAGTCAAATAAAGGCTTTTCTGCATCCCAATCTGGGGTTCGATCCAAGCGGAAGACATGATTGATTTTTTTTTTTTTTTTTTTTTAAGCCATCGATGAATTTCGTTCGACATTTATTAACACATTCACCGTCAGCACCTTTTAAGAAGGTAACCAGCCACCGCCAGCATTTTTGCAAGTTTTTACCCAACTACAAACAAGGTCTTTCCAAAAACGTAAGCAAAAATTAAAACTAAAGATATCTCTAAACAAAATATACCAAAATAAAGCTGATAATGTATACGTTCAAGACGAGATTTCTCGTCTTTCGCGGTGAATGTGTTAATATTCATTACTTATTTAATACTCGATAAAGGACAGTGTCTCCAATGAAACGTTCTTTTTATTATTTTCCCTATTTAGTGTGTTACAAGGACAAGAAGTACCTGAAAAGGCCTTGCGGCCCATACCGAGGAGGTACCAATGGCAACGGGTGCCAGGAAAAAATTCCTACACATTGTCACAGCTAGCTTCTCGAACAGTCACCCTAGAAGACAGTAACACACATCCTCAAATAGTGTGCAAGATTCGGTCTAACCTTTTCTTGAACTGATCCACAAAGGAACTGTTCACAGCGTCTGAAGGTAGCCTGTTCCATGTGTCAGAGATCTTATAGGTAAGGTAATTCCCACACGCACTAGTGCTAAACCGTTTCAAATCCAACTTCCAACCATTGTTGCGAGTTGAGTTATTTAAACTAAACATGCTTCTAAAATCGACATCGTTGAACCCGTGTAAGAACTTGAAAACCTCGATAAGTTGACCGCGCAGCCTCCGAGTTTCCAGCGAAAGCAAATTCAGGGCGTGTAAGCGTCGATTGTAGCCCATATGCCTAACAGAAGGGATTAACTTTGTGGCCCTCGCCTGGACTCGCTTCAGCCTGTCAATATCTTTCCTGAGGGTGGGTGACCAGAACTGCACAGCGTACTCCAGGTGCGGCCGAACCAGAGAATTGTAGAGAGAGAGAGAACAATCTCCTTGTTCCGAAATCGAAATTCCCTCCTGATATAACTCAACAGCTTCTGGGCTTTCTCCTCCACATCTACGCACTGTTTGGTAAACTTAAGGTCGCTACTAATTAGCACACTCAAGTCCTTTTCCAAATCAGTAGCCTCGATATTACTCTCCAACATGTAGTAGTCCGACTTAGAATTGGCGTAGCCAATGTGCATCACCTTGCATTTACCCAAGTTAAACGGCATTTGCCATTTTTCGGACCACTCTCCTATCCTACGTAGGTCCGCATGCAGATGCTAGATCGCTTCGGGCGTCCCAACATTGGCACCAAGCTTGGTGTTATCAGCGAATTTGGCGATCCTACTGACGATCGATATCATTTATGTAAATGATAAACAGTGGCCCCAAAACGGAACCCTGAGGATCCCCGCTAGTGACCGAAGCCTAACCCGAACTAGCCCCTTTATTTACAACCCTCTGCTGCCTATTCTTCAGCCAGTTTTCAATCCAGCTACCTACTTCCCCATCGATACCCAGCGCGTGGACTTTGGCCATTAGCCGCCGTTGAGGTACCTTACGAAAGGCTTTCTGAAAATCGAGATAAAGTATATCAATCGCCCTACTCTTATCGGACTCACTCCACATGACGTGGAAAAACTCGAGCAGGTTGGTGAGACACGACCTATGCCGCCTAAACGCATGTTGGGAGTCCCCAAGCAGCTTGTAGGAATCCAAATGGTCAACGATCCTATCCGATATTATCCCCTCTAATAATTTACCTACAGCCGAAGTGAGACTAATGGGACGATAGTTCCCTGGACTTTCGTGATCCCCTTTCTTAAAGATAGGGGTCACGTTGGCTTCCCTTCAGTCACCAGGCAGCACCTGGCCCGTATCCAACGATTTGTTGAAGACTGTAGCCAAGTGGGGAGCCACCTGGTCGCGCACTTCCCGCAAGACTGTGAAGGAACTGGTCGGGCCCAGGAGCCTTAAACTCATTTTGTTTGTCTATTCTATCGGCAACGTCTGTCGCGGGACACCGAACACTATCCAGGCAAGCACCGTCGTGCCTCACACCTGGCTCGGGGATGACGCGGGTGACCTCCCTGGTGAACACTCCCGCAAAGTACTCATTCAGCACATTAGCGATGTCCGCGTCGGAGGTCGCAGCGCGCCGCTGGGGTCCTTTAACGGGCCTCTCATGCTTCTAATGGGCTTTCCACTCTTAAATAACTGAAGAATTCCGTTGGATTCCCCTTGCAGAGGCTCGCCACCCGGAGTTCTTCGTTACATTTGGCTAACCTAACCTTCGCCTTCACTTCCCTGCACAGGCGGACATACGCCTCAGTGTTCTCGCGGGAACGATTGGCCTTCGCCCTCCTATACGCAGCTTTCCTATTTCGGATAGCCGAATCGATGTCCCGATTGAACCACTTAGGCTGCGTTGAAGCGGGGGTGACCGGTTTTGAGGGTATGGCAACGGAGTGCAGCACCATAAACTGGTCCCGGAATGCACTCCACACTCCCTCAACATCGCCTCCGACCTCTACCCCAATCTCACCTACGCTATCCCCAAGGCCAACAAAGTCCGCCCGCCGGAGATCGAGCTTACTGCTTCGCGAGTTACTACGCTTCACCCGAGGGACGCAGACACAGAACCTAATCAGACCGTGATCACTCCCGCCCAACGATTCGTCAACGGTGAGACCAGTGACGAGGTTGTCTTCGGTCGTGAATACTAAGTCTAAAACGCTTTCGCCTCGTCTAGGCCCATTGACCCACCAAGTAAGGGAGAGAGAAGAGAGAGAGAGAGAGAGAATAAGGAAGCACAAAATGTTAACTGAAGCAATTACTCCACTCCTATCTTTTCACGGCAGTTAAAGTTATGTAGATAGGATGACACACACACAACCTCCTCCCACCAAAATCAATGACTAATTTTAATTGGGTTTCACTTCTCTCTCAACAATCTCGGAACACGAATTACTAAGCATCAAAAAAAGAAGGTATGAATCCATCATTGCCTACCATTTTTGAGTCCTTCATGGGTGAAGCCTACAAAGAGATATTAATTTAAAACTATGTTTACATTCATAAACGGCTTTAACCCTTTCAATCACGTTGGGACCGTCATGTACCCATAAGAAATAGAAATAGAAATAGAAATAGAAATAGAAATAATAATAATAATAATAATAATAATAATAAATATATATATATATAATTTAGGGTGGTCCATAAAATTGAAGTTTTGATTTTTTTGTTATTGCCGGGCGGTAACTTGTGAGGATGAATGAGAAAACACCTCTGGCCAATTTTTTCCCAAATCAATCACTTTTTAGGGGTAGCACAGAGTACTTCATTTTTGCACTTTTGCACTACCTAGTAGATTTACTTGTATATTATGTTCCAGTTCCAGTAATACATCTTTTCCTTGACAGATTATTGGTGTAGTGTTCATTGGTTGTGTTTAGTGGTTGGATATATGATGACAAGTTCGAAGCTCTTGCTTTTATCTCCTTGAAGGAGATAAAGTGAAGGACAAGCTTCTTCGAAGCAAATTACCATCACGTGGAGAAGTATTGTCATGCTTCCTTCATCACCACACTAATCTCAAGGAGGAGTTGAAGGAAAGTGCTCAAGTAGTGTGGGATCAACTTGAAATATTTTGGAACAAAGCTCGAATCCCGACAAGGGAAAAATACAAAGGAATCCAAAAGATCTTGGACCTTCACCAAGATTGGATCAAAATAAAAAAAGGACGAATGAGGAGGAGCCAGAAGCAGGTGAGTTGGATGATCAATGATAAATAAAATAGTTTCTCGAGAGTATGACATATTATACTGTACAATAGTCAATACATTTATCATATATATATTATATATATTTATTATTTATATTTAGGTGTACAACGAAGAGGGATTCAAGGAGACACTTCGGAACCTATTTGATATGGCACATGCTGATGCCTTGTCTCTAATAAAAAACCCAGAAGACAAGGCCTTCTTGCTGGCCCAGCGAGAGCCTGGAAGACGGGGATGCATGGTGGGAGTAGACAGAAAAACAGCAGAAAAAGAAAAACAAGCTGCCCACAGGAAGATGGAGGAGGAGATGCGAAAGAGAAAGTGAGATTGTTCTTCAAATTCCTACTTTCATTTGATTGCAATGATTAGGTTGTTCGTTAACACTAATTGTCCATTTTCTTCGATTGTATTGCAGGCAGTCAATGAAGGTGCATCAACGTCGGGTACAGCAGTATTGGTGTCCTCAACAGAATCCTCAGTCACTGACGAGTCATCCTCCACCGAAGATGAATGGGCAAAAGGTGGAAAGCGACCTCCAAAACAGGTGAAAAGAGTCAAGAATGTGATAACATCAAATCTAGCTGCTGCCCTAGATCGGACACACACTACGGACAGGATGGCAACCTACATAATAGCAGAGACTGCATTGAGCCTTGGCCACAGCCCAATGAATTTTAACATCACCCGGACCTCCATCAAACTGCAGAGAGAACGACATCGGATCATGATCTGCAGTAGCCTAAAAGCTTCCTTTCAGTCCTGTCCTGCAATCATCCACTGGGATGGAAAACTTATCCCAGACCTCCTCAACACCAGAGACCATGCGCATGTGGATCGGCTGCCTGTGCTCATTTCCTCCTTTTCGGGTCAATCTCAGCTCCTTGGAGTCCCCAAAATACCAACTGGATCAGGAGAACACCAAGCCAGCGGTTTTTGAATTATTGACTGATTGGGGCCTCGAAGAATCTGTCGTGGGGATGTGTTTCGACACCACTGCCTCCAATGCTGGTCGTTTGAATGGAGCGTGTGTGTTGTTGGAGCAGAAGTTGAAGAAAGACCTTCTCCATTTTGCCTGCCGTCATCACATCATGGAAGTGATGATCGGTGGAGTTTTCACTGCTTGCTATGGCCCAACGAGTGGACCTGATGTTCCATTGTTCAGCAGGTTTCAGAGCAAATGGACCTTCATCGACACAGGAACATACGGCACCGGATGGGATGATGAAGAGGTGCATCGACTCTTGGCCCCCATTAGAGATTGGATTCTCCGCTTTGCTGAGGAAAAACACTCCTCAAAATCCTTTCGAGATGACTATCAGGAATTCCTCGATCTGTCCATCATTTTCTTGGGAGGGAGCATTGACAACTACACCTTCAAGCGACCTGGCCCCATGCACCAAGCCAGATGGTTATCTAAGGTGATCTATTCATTGAAGATGTGGCTGTTCAGGGGACAAATCCCAGCCCTCACTCCACGAGAGCAAAAGTGTCTTAAGGATGTCAGTGTCTTCGCTGTTTCCATCTACCTGCAGGCATGGATGACAGCGCCAATAGCTGCTGCTGCGCCTCGCAGCGACCTCAGTCTTCTGCAGTCTTCGGGAATACCATGACCCCAAAATTTCGGAAGTAGCATTAAAAAAACTCAGCGGTCATCTTTGGTATCTTTCGGAGGAGATGGTGGGCCTCGCGATTTTCGATCCTGAGGTGTCTGAAGAGACTAAAACAGCAATGGTGAAGGCGATGGAGGAAGTTGAAGGAAAGCCTGATTGCCAGAAGAGAAGGAAAGGTGTTGCTGAGGGGGCTTCAATCGAGTCACTAGCAACAGCAAACTCAAAAAGACTGCTGTTGTCTCTGGGGTCAGGTGTGGGATACCTGAGGAAGGAGGTGCGGGATTGGGACAGTGATCCTGATTACCAAATAGCGAAGAAATCAGTGGCAAACCTCTCTGTCGTGAACGATCATGCAGAGAGGGGAGTTGCTCTCATTAATGAATACAACGGCTGCCACACCAGGAATGAGGAACAACTGCAGTATCTCCTGCAAGTTGTTGCTAACTACAGGAAGCAGTTTCCTCAACCACTGAAGTCAGCCTGGCAACTGGGCGAGAAAACAAAGATCAAATGAGGTGCAGAGGGAATTGTTAGTCAATTCATTTCGGAATTGTTAGTTACCCTAATTGTCATGTACTGTCACCAAGATTAACTTTGCTGTGATTTTCAGATTATACCAAAACTTCAAGTGTCATGTGCTACCCCTACAAATTAACTGATTCAAATAAAACTTCCCCAGAGGTGTTTTCTCATCCATCCTCATAAGTTACAACCCAGCAATAAAAACAAATCACAAAAAAAAATTCCACCCCTATAAGAGTGGACCACCTTAATATATATATATTGTAATAAAAAACTTTTTACAAATGTTTTTAGATATTTAATATAGGCTTAGTTTTACTGTCAGAAAAGAAAATCAAAATATTTGCAATTTAAGCGACTATTTACCAAAATATTTCGTTTTCAATAATAAATCTTATACTTTTTGGTTTAAACAAAATATATTTGTGAACGAAAGGGTTAATGAACATACAATTATGTACTAACACTCCGAAGTAACGTAAACCTTAAAAAACAAGAATCAATGAACAATATGAAACCCGTGTCTTGATTTGGGATTGTATCTAACCTTCTTGAACTGGTGTTAGATCTTATGAATGAAGTTAACGAATAATGGCTTTCCTGATCTTATTCCATTCACGGGTAAAAAGCTCGTATTACACTATATTGATGGTATCTTAGAAACAGATTCAATGCACGATCTTCCCACACACAAATTTAAGGCCAAGAATTTTAAGTCGGGGTGAAAAAGCTGTGCGATTTTTTTTTTTTTTTTTTTTAAATAAAAAGAAATTAACTACAACAGGGGTCACCAACAGGCGAACCCCCAAGACTAAACCCAAGCAGTGATTACAGGATTTACTTAAAAATATAAGTAAACTTTGACATTTTTGGGGGGGAAATTTAAATTAAAAGTTTTCTATTCTTTTTGTAAAGTTTAAATTTAGTTTTTCATTCGGAGGATTAAAAATGGTAATTTAAGTTAATTTCAATAAAATATATGTGGACCACATAAGAAAAACAATCCGAAATATGAGTGGATAACGGACCTTGGATAGCGGACCTCAGTAGAGTTACAGAAACACCCATACGGACCGCAAAGAAAAATTAATTGGTGACCCCTGATCTAAAACCACACAAAAAAGGTACACTTTTTCTAAGGTTCACTTTAAAGTATGAAAGTGCAAAAAGATTAAAAATATATTTAATACCACTGCATATGTTCGTTACAAATAATGGTTCTTTAAAGACTTCAATGGACTCGGAATAAGTTATTTTCAGAGTCCAAATCATTCAGATGTATTAAAACATACAGATCGACACTAACCAGTCATTAAGAGATTTTTAAATTTTCTCAATTCTGATAATTTCGGAAACAATTTTCATTCATACATACCAAAATTAATTGAAGAAATTGTAGACCTTTCTACGAACTCTGTTAATTCACTCGTACAATAAGCATATTAACGATTCTTCACTGAATAATTTTTAATGAAAGGTATTTTAAATATCAAATAAAATAATTCAGCGCACTTTAGAGCAAAACCAGGTTGTCAAATTCTCTGAGCTATCATTTTTCTTAGAATTTCAACAAGTAGACTTCAAAATAAAAAGCCAAACAACTGCTCTCCAATCAGTGTTTCAGAAGAGCGTGTATCAAAGGACTTCAAGTTAAAAGATTATAATTTGTTTGTATAATTTTCTAGAATGCAAAAAAATTCTAGACTGGAAAAAATTGTTTCGTAACAAAGTGAAGGGAAAAGCCACGGGGACTGAGTTCCAATCACGTATGACCCGTCTAAATCAGAGTACTTAGCGGGTATTGGACTATTGGTTTGATCCTCGTTGTTTTAGAGGTACAATGGGATGTGGCGCTGCACATTGCTAGAGGTGCGCTGCGAAACATCCACGGGAATCACAAGAATGTTGTTCGTAATATGTAGGCTGACCATATTTCCTTGAGACAAAAACGGGACATTGGGATGGCAAAAAAGGGACGGGGGTTATGTAATATTCTGTATCCATGAAAAAGTAAGTACATAAACATATTGAGCTTACAATTATTCTTCAGTGACAGAACCCATACAAAAATTTAGGTAGACGTAGAGGGGGACTGTATTTCACCACGATCGTACCATGAATATTTCTCCGATGAAGTAATCTTACGCAGCAAATTTCGGTCTTTCAACACCTTATCATAAAACTTCTCACACTCCATGACACAATTTTGTCTTACAACTAACATAGCCCTCATTGTCTCAACACTTAATCTAGATTTCTCCTTTGACCACATACTGTTCATAACAGAAAATATTCTCTCAACAGGTGCTGTACTTCCTGGAAGACAAAGAATAAACTCTACAATATTACAAAAGTCTTATAGGTTATGAATAATAATTTATGATTGACCAATATTAAAGTATATTTATAGTTTTTATTAAAAACGGGACAAAATTGAAATTTTTATTAAAACGACGGGACGGCCAGGAAATATAAAAAAAACGGTACTGTCCCGTTCAAAACGGTACGTATGGTCAGCCTAGTAATATGCTGAGTACTGCTGCAGTAAACGTTTTCTTTCTAATATCCTTTAAGGAAAAAATCTGTCTCATAAATCAAAAGGTCATGGTGACTGCAACACAGCTTTCGAAATGATTTAATCATACCGCAGTACAGTCCTGTAGCCAGGACTTCCCGAGGAAGGGGGGGGGGGGGGGGGGGGGGGTCAAAATTGTAGAAAGGCGGACATTTTGGTGCAACGACCTAGTCACTGCAGAGGGGGTTTAGAGTAGTTTGTGGTTTAAAAAAAATGTACGTGTTTATTACTAAATCATGTTATATATATTATATCACATCGTAAGTTATAACTATGGTTACAAAAGTGGACCTTTCCTGTCAAGGGGGAGTTTGTTCGACCCCCCCCCCTGGCTATGGGCCTGCAGTAGGACTGAATATAGGCCTTACATCTCTGTGATGTGGGATATCTTACACAGTCTTGTTGGAAGTAGCCCTGTGTAACTTCAGTGTCGCCCAACTGATTCAAAAACTCATCTATTATGGCAAATTTAGCGATCTGTTATTGCAACCATGAAGAACTGCGACACAATATAACGAACAAGAACTGTCAAAACGACATCAAGGTCCCCTCCTTTATTTATAACCTTGACCTTTGGTGCAAGAACCTGAGTCTTGCTCATAACACATCGCCTTGGGATGATCCACGTGCGCGTGAAGTTTCAGTAGTTTGCGCAGAGCGGTCAAAAAGTTATGGCATTTTTTTGGTCGGAGATGTAACAATATTCAGATCATTCTTGTGGATGTTCGGCGGAACACCTTTGACAAACATGGGGCTCCGCGTTCAACTGTTCCTAAAAAAAATAAGGGGAGCAATCCCAGCGTTTACCGAGATTCAGATGGGTCATGCACGGTTAGAGGTCAGTACAAGGAAAACTTCATCCTAAGTTCATTGCATAGAACGTTACTGCACGTTGAATAGATTAGGTAAAAAGTAAGTTCTGAAATTATTACAACGTTCTTCAGCAATAAAATTATCTAAACGAATAAACGCTTTGGCAAATTCCGAATAGTTGCATCATCATTCATTCCTTATTTTCAATGACTAGACACGCCCTCATATTCAATATAGGCCAAATAAGAAAGGAGAGGAGGAGTTATTATTAGGAACGTCAGAAGTGCATAACTTACCGCTCCGATGGATGTATTACCAAAATTGTCTCCAGCAAAATCGAAATGTCGCCTCAATTCAGCAGTTTCAGCTTCACGCTGGGCGAGTTCTGGAAAAGGAAAATAACGAGAAAGAAGAAAAAAAAATTCTGGTGAACAAAAACACCAAAGCTTTTTCTTTCTAAGATGGCTGGTACCCAGTTCTCGGATAGACCAATGTAATATGTTATTCCCAATTACGATTTATGACACGCAGGAGTGAGATACGAGTATTCAATTCTCAAAAGATCTTCTGAAACCATTAATGACGATGAAGAACTCCAAAGTATATTTTCGCCAAGCCACTTTAAACAGCAGACATTCTGTCTACTTGAAAAGATTCAGTCGTTCATGTAGCAAACTTCACTTTGTTAGTTGGCTTCTATACATAATTATTATAACCTTCATATATAAATTTCAAATTCCCTTTTTAAAATATATATATATATATATATATATGAGAGAATGAGAGAGAGAGAGAAAGAGAGTGAGAAAGAGAGAAAGAGAGTGAGAAAGAGAGAAAGAGAGAAAGAGAGAGAAAGAGAGAATGAGAGAGAAAGAGAGAGAATGAGAGAAAGAGAGAGAAAGAGAGAGAATGAGAGAATGAGAGAGAATGAGAGAGAATGAGAGAATGAGAGAGAATGAGAGAGAATGAGAGAGAATGAGAGAGAAAGAGAGAATGAGAGAGAATATGAGAGAATGAGAGAGAATATGAGAGAATGAGAGAGAATATGAGAGATGAGAGAGAATGAGAGAGAATGAGAGAGAATGAGAGAGAATGAGAGAGAATGAGAGAGAATGAGAGAGAATGAGAGAATGAGAGAGAAAGAGAGAATGAGAGAGAGAAAGAATGAGAGAGAAAGAGAGAAGAGAGAGAAAGAGAGAATGAGAGAGAAAGAGAGAATGAGAGAGAGAGAGAGAAGAGGAAGCCTCAAAAACCTTCCGGTCCACTCTGGGAGGTTCCTGTTATTAAACAAGTTTATTTTTCTTTCAACTATCCTAGCAGTAGTAGAAAACTGGATAGAAAAGTAGAAGGCTCTCTCCCCACCCTCCGCTCCCTCCCTGCCAGAGGCAGGTACGGAAAAAGGTTGAAGAAAATACCTTGACCCTGGAAAAGTAGCCAAGGAAATTTTACAGGAAAGTGGAGAATATATAAATAGCTCTATATTTAGCATGCTCACAGAGACACCGTGCAAGCGAACTCCTGCAGAGTTGTTTTGTTATGTTATGTTTTAGTCTTAAACTATGAGAGAAGTCAGTACTTTGTCTAGCCTATTTTTAAACATATTTACACTGACTGGAAACAACCTCTGAGAAAAGGTGGTTCCAGATATTAACTATTTTATAGGAAAAGAAATTCCCGCAGACAGAGGTCCTAAATGTCTTTAGTTCCAGTTTAAACCCATTATTTCTTGTCGGATTGCATTAAGTGAGAATAAGTTCCTGTAATGATAAAAAGAGAGAGAGGGGGGGGAAATGAGAGAAAGAGAGGGGGGGGAAATGAGAGAAAGAGAGGGGGGGAAATGAGAGAAAGAGAGGGGGGGAAATGAGAGAAAGAGGGGGGAAATGAGAGAAAGAGAGGGGGGGAAATGAGAGAAAGAGAGGGGGGGAAATGAGAGAAAGAGAGGGGGGGAAATGAGAGAAAGAGAGGGGGGGAAATGAGAGAAAGAGAGGGGGGGAAATGAGAGAAAGAGAGGGGGGGAAATGAGAGAAAGAGAGGGGGGAAATGAGAGAAAGAGAGGGGGGGAAATGAGAGAAAGAGAGGGGGGGAAATGAGAGAAAGAGAGGGGGGGAAATGAGAGAAAGAGAGGGGGGGAAATGAGAGAAAGAGAGGGGGGGAAATGAGAGAAAGAGAGGGGGGAAATGAGAGAAAGAGAGGGGGGGAAATGAGAGAAAGAGAGGGGGGAAATGAGAGAAAGAGAGGGGGGAAATGAGAGAAAGAGAGTGGGGGAAATGAGAGAAAGAGAGTGGGGGAAATGAGAGAAAGAGTGTGGGGGAAATGAGAGAAAGAGTGGGGGAAATGAGAGAAAGAGAGTGGGGGAAATGAGAGAAAGAGAGGGGGGGAAATGAGAGAAAGAGAGGGGGGGAAATGAGAGAAAGAGAGGGGGGGAAATGAGAGAAAGAGAGGGGGAAATGAGAGAGAAAGAGAGGGGGGGAAATGAGAGAAAGAGAGGGGGGGAAATGAGAGAAAGAGAGGGGGGGAAATGAGAGAAAGAGAGGGGGGGAAATGAGAGAAAGAGAGGGGGGGGGAATGAGAGAAAGAGAGGGGGGGAAATGAGAGAAAGAGAGGGGGGAAAATGAGAGAGGGGGGGAATGAGAGAGGGGGGGGAATGAGAGAGGGGGGGAAATGAGAGAGGGGGGGGGGAATGAGAGAGAGGGGGGGGAAATGAGAGAAAGAGAGGGGGGGGGAATGAGAGAGAGGGGGGGGGAAATGAGAGAAAGAGAGAGAGGGGGGAAATGAGAGAAAGAGAGAGAGGGGGGGAAATGAGAGAGAGGGGGGAAATGAGAGAGAGGGGGGAAATGAGAGAGAGGGGGGAATGAGAGAGAGGGGGAAATGAGAGAGAGGGGGGGGAAATGAGAGAGAGGGGGGGAAATGAGAGAGAGGGGGGGGAAATGAGAGAGAGGGGGGAAATGAGGAGGGGGGAAATGAGAGAGAGGGGGGAAATGAGAGAAAGAGAGAGAGGGGGGAAATGAGAGAAGAGAGAGAGGGGGGAAATGAGAGAAAGAGAGAGAGGGGGGAAATGAGAGAAAGAGAGAGAGGGGGGAAATGAGAGAAAGAGAGAGAGGGGGAAATGAGAGAAGAGAGAGAGGGGGGGAAATGAGAGAAAGAGAGAGAGGGGGAAATGAGAGAAAGAGAGAGAGGGGGGAAATGAGAGAAAGAGAGAGGGGGGAAATGAGAGAAAGAGAGAGAGGGGGGAAATGAGAGAAAGAGAGAGAGGGGGGAAATGAGAGAAAGAGAGAGAGGGGGGAAATGAGAGAAAGAGAGAGAGGGGGGAAATGAGAGAAAGAGAGAGAGGGGGGAAATGAGAGAAAGAGAGAGAGGGGGAAATGAGAGAAAAGAGAGGAGGGGGGAAATGAGAGAAAGAGAGAGAGGGGGGAAATGAGAGAAAGAGAGAGAGGGGGGAAATGAGAGAAAGAGAGAGAGGGGGGAAATGAGAGAAAGAGAGAGAGGGGGGAAATGAGAGAAGAGAGAGAGAGGGGGGAAATGAGAGAGAGAGAGAGAGGGGGGAAATGAGAGAGAGAGAGAGAGGGGGGAAATAAGAGAAAGAGAGAGAGGGGGGGGAAATGAGTTAGTGCTTATAATTTATTTTCTATTTTTGTTTTCTTTGCCCTACTTAAGTTCAAATATGACAAAATTTGCCGCCCAAGGAAAGTGCCTATTCTGCCTATACATAATCTGCCTCTATATATATATATATATATATTATATATATATATATATATATATATATATATCACGTAAAGCTGTAGGTCCCCTCCGTCATATAACATTAGATATTGCGGAGGTATATATATATATATATATATATATATATATATATATATATATATATACCGGGTGTCCGAGAATTATCTGTACAATTTTGGCTGTTAGAAAAGTCAACCATGAAGTGTAGAAATTCCAGTGTTGTCCCATTTTACAGAGAAACTCATTAAGTTTTTTCTTTACAATACGCGGGTGACAGACATTGATGATTTAAAAGCAAGAATCACAGCTGCTATTGAGCGAATTGATGTGGATATGCTGCAGCGTACATGGCAACATTTGGATTATCGATTGGATGTTTTGCGAATCACTGATGGTGCACATATCGAATGTTTGTAACAACGTTACTTTAATAAAAGAAACTTTTGAAAATACAGATTCTAAATAGTCTTGTTTAAGAATTTTACGTGTGTTATCAAGAATTTTATTAAAAGATGAAATTGTACAGATAATTTTCGGACACACTGGAATTTCTAAAAAACTTGTCAAAACTTGGTATCAGAAAAAACTTAATGAGATTCTCTGTAAAATGGGACAACACTGGAATTTCTACACTTCATGGTTGACTTTTAATAACAGCCAAAAATTGTACAGATAATTCTCGGACACCCTGTATATATATATATATATATATATATATATATATATATATATATATATATATATATATATATATATATATACATATATATATATATATATATATATAATGAAAATTCAAAATTAATTTTAGATTCCCTCCCCTTTTGTGCTCATCATGCGTCTATAAGTTTGATTGCTCGCACTGCAAAAGCGAGTCTTACATTGGAAGTACCATTCGGTTATTTCAGTTCAACAGTGACCAGCATTTGGGTAGGTCGTTTCTTGCTGGTCGTCCCATCAGTAACCCAATGGAATGCAAAATACAGTATGTGAACATTCGGTTGTATGTGACACTCCCTTTTAACCAAATAATTTTAACATTTTAAATGTGAGTAATAACACAACCGGTAGTGATCTTAGATTATTGGAATCTATTTATATTTTTAAGCTTAAGCCTTCTTTAAATCATAACTTTACTATCTCTCTGAATGTTTTAATGTAGAACCTACTTCATAATTTATTTTGTAATTGTTTAAAATTTCAATTATCTTTTACTTTTTAGAATTTACCCTGAAGATGAGGGTTGTATCCCTCGAAACGTCGGATTTACATTAAAATCATGCTGTATATCGCTTCCTTGGTCTTCCTTTTCATTACACGTTTAAGGTTTCCAAGAAACCAACCTAGCAATTATATATATATATATATATATATATATATATATATATATATATATATATATATATATATGCGTCTGAAAGACCTACACAAGATTATTAACTGAATCCAACACGTTCCGGGCCTCAGCACTGGGTCTGTCATCAGTTTTTCACTTCTGAGTAAATGATTGTGCTATTATTAATTACTACTACTGTTATGTACTGACCAGCTACCCTGCTTCATAAATGTTTGAGTATTGAACTAGCAATTTAAGGATCCAGGAACGAAGCTGCGAGTTTTCAACTAAATTACAAACACTAATCGTCTCTGTGAACTCAACAGCAGAATAAAGTGCAGAATAAGGTACAGGGGGCGACTGGCAGGTCCATCAGCAAGGAAATAACGAGGATTCCAGCTTTTGCTTATAATTAATTTGTTGAAGAGGCTTGTTTGCCTACAACTCGGAAAAGAAAAGCTTACGAGCAGGCGATTAATGTAACATCCTTAATACTTTCTAAAAGGTCTTCGACGCAACATTTAAACTGTACTTTATCACACACGTACAAATCTTCAACAAATATTATTTACAAATATCTATAATATAATGACGTATTTTTCATAATTTAAGCCCCCATACATATATAGCCTATATATACACACACACACACACACACACACACAACACAACACACACACACACACACACACATATATATATATATATATATATATATATATATTAAAAGTAACTGACAAACTGGAGGAACTTCAAATCTGACTCTGGATGGGATAGGACCATTAAGATTACATACAGGGTATCTACAAAAGAATCGTACAAATTTAGCTTATTTTAAATGGGATTTGTACCATTCTTTTGTGGACACGTTGTATGTTCTCACTTTTACGAACTACAGGGTGATCCAATTTTTTCCCATCACCCTGTAAATTGGCAATCACATCCAGTGCTATAAACATAACACAATTCACTACATAATATTGACATTAGCGGAACAAAAAAATGCAAATCTATTTAATCCTATTTTTCTTTGATTTTAAATGTTTTATTTAATTTATTTTAAATCGGTGAAATTCGTCCTCCGTGTATGAGATTACTGAAGTATAAGAAATATAGGACTGAAATTACAAGAAAAAATACATTACAAGGCACTTTCGAAATTTATGGGGTTAAACTGGAATTATAGGACATGTTAGCTATATATATATATATATATATATATATATATATATATATATATATATATATATATATGCTATTGATTGATGGCGTGGAAAACGCAGTTTAATAATAAACAGGAACACCAGGGAAAAAATAAACATCCTTCAAGGTTTAATCAGTACTGACGTTTCGGAATGCACTGAAGATGGAATTAGTGCATTCCGAAACGTTGGTATTGATTAAACCTTGAAGGATGTTTATTTTTCTCTGGTGTTCCTGTTTATATATATATATATATATATATATATATATATATATATATATATATATATATATTTATATTACACAGAGACCATGCATGGAACAAGGAACTCTTCTGGGAAATTAAATCCGCTATAGTTCGAATAAGTAAGGAATACTCTAAATTCGTCGTTAATTCGTTCGGGAATAACACGACGAAATATGAAACAACGAAATTCGAGGTAGATTATAACATGTTTCAATGAGAAAACATTTTACTGTATTATGTTATTAAACAGATTAATTAATCAAATTCTACTCGTTTTTCGGCAAAATATAATATATTGCGTTGGTAAACAGTTGAATTTCGTCAATTTCCATCTTTTTTTTTCACATTTTTTCAAAAAACGACGAATCTGCGAATATGGACGACGGATTGCGAAACTATAGGTAGTAAAAGATTGACGATGAATCTGCGAAACGACGAATTTTGAGGTATTCCTGTAATGGGTAAATGACAAATACTATAGTTTTTCTTTTTCATGATGGAAGGCCCAACGTTGGCACCGGGTTACTCGCAGAGGCCCCAAAATATAGCTTCTCTCACCAGCTATCTGCAAAGCAGATAGGACCAGCTTTGGGACAGGATCTAAGGTTTACAGCTACACAAAGCTGGATCCTATCCGTTCCATGTTCGGTCTTTTGCTTATATTGAGGTTCTGGATATAGTAGGCTAGGTGTGGCTGTAACCCCTAGTTCCTGTCCCAAAGCCGGGTCCTATCTGGTTTGCGGATAACTGGTGAGGGAAGCTATATTTGTGAGGCCTCTTTGCGAGTGACCCGTTGCCCACGTCGGGCTAACATCATGAAAAAGAAAACACGATAGCGTTTCCCACTTACCATTCCTTATTCGGACTATAGTGGATTTGATTTTCCCAGAATAGTTCCTTGTTCCATGCACGGTCTGTGCGTATCATGAAAGAGCCTCAGGGGATCATTCTGAGTTCAATCCCACATATATATATATATATATATATATATATATATATATATATATATATATATATATATATATAAACCAAACCCTCACCCCACCCCCATTTTGCAAGACAATAGTACCTGTTTCAAACCCAAATCCCTTTCCCTACCTTTCCTTAACTTTTCCGTTTCATACTCCACTTTGGCGAGAACCATCTTCTTCTCGAGTCTTTCAAGTTCGATTTGGAAGTCTCTATCCAAGACGGACTTTTTCTCGTCGTACATATTAAACAGCTGCTTCCACTGAACACCAAAATCAAATTCGAAACTGCCGTTTTCCGCGAAATGAGGTCCGATCTGTCTCTCGGTGCGATATTCGTCGTTCTTGGGAAGTGAAGTTTCGGGGAGACCTTCAATATTGTCTTCTGAAGGCTCAAGAACAGTGACAACGGCTGGTCGCATTGCTCTGAAATCGCGGACACCCCATTTACTCCTAACTTTCCAACACAAGGACTAATTCCATACTGAAGAAAATAACAGCTTCGCGGCACCAAAAATGTAAAACCACGTTCTAGCTACACTCAGCAACTGTTACTGTTAACTGAAATAAGTGATCTGAATTCCCTCAAATGGGTATAAGGAAGGTGGGCAGAATTTGCTCGTAATCGCAAATGCCACGTTCTTTAATCCATACCTACGAAATCCTGATTATGGCAATAAGTTTCCCTATACCTTATTCATCATACAGACCCCATTTTCAAAAGGATGTAGCCTGACACTATCACTTACGGACTATTATGCCGCTTAATTATTCATACAGTGTGGATTAACTGGTAACTTGTCACTAGAGTTCAACTACTAATTTTTAAACATATCATTAACAATTAACTGGTGCAAAATTCAGTTTCATCGGCTGAAATTGTAAGGTTAACTACGTATCAATTATAAGTTATAAGGATTTTGGCATCTCTCTTTACGAGAATTTTTATCTAAAAAGTTGTGTGAACTAGCACAAGAAGGCATATCAAGATAGAAAACTGTTCCTTCTGCTCTCACAAGCTGAGGTGAAGTATTAATGAAGTGCATTTCCATTACTGGTAGACTTTAAACTCGTGCCAATCAATCACAAAAGGTGTGGAGATAATTTTACCCACAAATAACGCTTGTTTGGTGCAAGGAATAATATGTTCAAACTGTATTTTTATAACACTTGTCACATTAGCATATTATTTCGCAGTAGCCAATTTGAAAGCCAAAAAGTATACGAATTAGCGCAAATTAATAGCCTCAAGATAGACTTCAGTAAGAAACCACTACTTTCAACTGCCTTCTTCATTAACTCCATCCTCTGATCATGAAATATTTTGTCCATCAATTACTTCTGACATGATAAACAATTATAATAGATTAATTTTTATGCAATTTAACCTGAAAAAGAAAATGAATGAGAACGCATAACTTGGACTAACCCTAAAAGATCATGGACCGAACGTGTCACAGTTATTCCTGAACAAGAATTTAATGATGATGAAAGTTATACTTTAGATCAGGGGGGGAAACTTTTCAGTACCAAGGGCAAAAATCGATAACAAACACCTCCGCGGGCGTCTGGCAAATTTTAAGCTTATATACAGCGTGTCCCAAAGAAATGTATACTCACTTTGTTCGATAATACCAGCTATGAGGATAATAAATATATTACTTTTTATATGTTTTTTAATAAAGAATTTTCTCCTGAATCTAAATATGTAATTATTTTTATTAAAAATTGAAGAACAAAAAAGTTACAGATGTTTAAATTATAATAATTATTTTCGAGACTTCATGTGCGATATTTTCTAATATTTTAACCGACTGTTTTGAGATACTTATGTTTAGTGTTGATATTGAAGCATAAATGTTGTAATTATTAGTTAATTCAAAAAATTTACAAATTCCATGGTTAAATGACACTTTATCCAAGATGTTCGACGTCTTCCAGAACGTTGTTTTTGTAAGTTTTGCACAGTGCCGTCGGTTTCAAACTTATCTCGTATACGGGCAAAAATATTAGAAAATATCGCACATGAAGTCTCGAAAATAATAATTATAATTTAAACATCTGTAACTTTTTTGTTTTTCAATTTTTAATAAAAATAATTACATATTTAGATTCAGGAGAAACTTCTTTATTAAAAAACATATAAAAAGTAATATATTTATTATCCTCATAGCTGGTATTATCGAACAAAGTGGTATACATTTCTTTGGGACACGCTGTATATAAGATGTATTTGAAAAAGCTATTTGCTGGGCTGTAAATAAATAATTTTTAGTAAATAATAAATACCTAAGCGGGCGAATTGAAATTCGCCCGCGGGCGAGGGTAACTTTTAGAAGCTGTTTTGGAAAGAAAGTGTGTGTGATCTTTCCTGGAAAGATCACAATAAAAGGAAACGCCAAGAATGTTAAGAGAAGAGGAAGGATTGAGTTGTGTGTTGTTGAAGGAAAGAGAATAGTCGTGTGGAAGATTATGACGGGTAGACAGGTGGAGGAACTGAGTTTCTGAGGCAATGAAAGGCACAAGGTTTTCTTTGCCCCAATCAGATATGGCAGAAAGATCAGAGGTCACGTGTACCATAGCCGTACTACGCGAATCATGGAGTGACTGTTGAGAGGGACGCTTTGGGAAGCGGGTGAAGTGAAGAGTGGAATCATCGGCATAGAAGTGGATAGGACAGGAAGTGAGACTTAAAAGATCATTGATAAATAAAGGGAGAAGTGTGTGTGACAGGACAGAACCCCGAGGAACACCACTGTTAATAGCTTTAGGAAAAGAACAATGGCCACCTACAACCGCAGCTATAGATCGGCCAGAAAAGAAATCAGATATGAAGGAACAGATAGAAGGTTAGAAACTGAAGGTAGGCAGTTCGGAAACTAAAGATTTGTGCCAGACTATATCAAAAGCTTTTGATATGTCCAGCGCAATAGCAAAAGTTTCTCCAAAATCCCAAAAGGAAGATGACCAGAAGTCAGGGAGATATGCAAGAAGATCGCCAGTAGAGCGTCCCTTGCGGAACCCATATTGACGATCTGATAGAAGATTGTGAGAAGAAAGGTGTTTAAGAATCTTCCTATTAAGGATAAATTCAAAAACTTTAGAAAGGCAAGAAATCAAAGCAATGGACGACAGTTGGAGGGTTGAGAGCGGTCATCCTTCTTTGGGACAGGCTGAATGAAAGTAAACTTCCAGTAGGAAGGGAAAGTACCAGATGAAAGACAAAGACGAAAGAATTTACCTAGGCAGGTTGTCAGCACAAAAGCAGTTCTTGAGAACAACAGGAGGAACACCATCACAGGACCGTACGCCTTCCTAGAGTTGAGCCCAGAGAGGGCAGAAAAAACATCTTAAGAAGAGATTCTAATTTCAGACATAATAAAGTCAGAGGGAGTAGATGGAGGAACAGCGCTGGGATCGTCCAGGGTTGAGTTGGAGGCGAAAGTTTGAGCGAAAAGTTCAGCTTTGTCAGGAGAAGAGAGAGCAACTGAGCCGTCGCAATGGAAAAGAGGAGGGAAAGGAGAAATAAAGTTGATGATGTTCTTAGGTAGATGCCAGAAAGAGCGAGAAGAATTAGAATTGGATAGGTTTTCACATTTTTGTCGGATGAAGGAATTTTCGGCGAGTCGAAGAACAGATTTTGCACGATTCCAGGCAGAAATATAAGCCGAGTGAGAGTCAGGAGTTGGATGGCGACGGTAGCTTCTGAAAGCCTCCTCTCTGTTACGGATAGCATTAGAACAAGTAAAGTTAAACCAAGGATTTTTGCATTAGTAGTAGGAATAGAATATGGCATGTACACCTCCATGCCAGAGAGAATCACCTCCGTGATGCGGTCATCACACTCGAAGGGCCCCGGCCACGGAAACGGTAATCATTCCATTGAAAATCACAAGTATTGCCTGAGAGCCTCCCAATCAGCGGCGCCAAAGTGCCAAAGGCGCCTCCTCTTGGGAGGATCCAAAGGACGAATTGGAGCAATGGGACAGGAAACAGATATAAGATTGTGGTCGGAGGAGCCCAACGGAGAAAGTTTCACGGAGTAAGGAAGAAGTATGAGAGGTAAGAAATAAATCCAGAATGTTGGGCCTGTCTCTAAAGCTATCGAGTATACAAATAGGTGCTGTACAATCTGCTCTAGGTCATTCAGGATAGGAAAGTTGCAAGCTAGTTCACCAGGGATGTTAGTGAAATATGAGGAAAGCCAAGAGGGTATTGAATTCGGAGGATAAGTTCGGGAATACAGAACAAGTTAGGTTATTGTGTACATATACGCAACATCCACCTTTGGAGTGAAATTGAGTACAGTATAGAGAAAGTAAGAGGGTACAAAAAAGGGGTTGCTGTCAGTCGTCCCAAACATCCGAGTTTCAGTGAGGAAGAGGAAGAGGAAGAGGTGGTGGTGTTCACCAGGTTGAAAATTTGAGAAAAGGCCACGAATGTTGCATAGTTTATGAAAAGTGAATCAGGCAGAGGCCCAGAACATCTCGAAGGGGCGGTAGCAGATCCAGCCCGGCTGCTCGGGTCTGCGTTCCGGATACCGGCAGTGGAGGAGCCAGAAGTTGGGACATTTAAGGTCCCCTCCCCAGGAGACTCCAAGGCTCTTGAGGTTGATGCCATTTTTTTTTTTTTTAAATTTTGAAAAGTTTATGTAGTGTCTAAGATGCATGTGTATGTAGTGAGGAATAGAGGGAGAAGTGTGCCTTTAAGAGCATGCTGGACTGCTCACAGGGTAAATGACTGAAAAAGATCAGCTAAGGAGGACAGTGACAGGAGAAACGGGAGTTCCAGCACACACTATCTTCTTTCTAACGTCACCCCACGGCCCCGCCTCCCGGAGTACTTAACTGGTCGATTGGTATCTACTATCTACAATCTCCTCACTGGGAGGGTAGTGGTTCGGGGTCCCACGTAAAAAGCTGTACGGTAGGCCCCCTTCGTCATATGACCTTTTAAGATGTTACAAAGATGATTATACAACCCCCAATCATTATCATTACTACTGTCGTTAAACAATGTCAGACTGAGAAGCTGTGAAGTGGCAAGCTTAAAACAGAAGAGAGATCATTTCTCTTACTCGCAACCTCCACATGATGGTTACCACTTTTCCACCGAATGAATTTTCCAATACACAGACTAGGAATTCGAGTATTTCCTCCTAACTTTGCTTTAACATATTTTTAGCAGCTTGCACGCGAACATGGAAACCAAAGCCCACCCCTACATTTAGTTCAGCCTAAAACCCAGCCCTTATCCCATCTCATCTGGTCTAATTTTGTTTGCCATGCATTCCATTTTTCCATCCCAACTTTCATCAACAAAACTGAACACTTCCCGAGGTTACTCATTATCAAACAGGAAATCAGCGGCTATATACGCAATAATCTATATTTCATATTAAAAACAAGCGTTAAACCCTTATGTATTAGGCCTATTCAAATTATCTTACCCTGAGAGGAAATAACATTCTTCTTGGCATTTTTTAACTGCGACAACAGCAGCCTTTTTATCCCTGAAAATGATAATTCCTTCTCCTTTTGATGCTCCACGGTCATCAACCACCACTCGACAAGACTCGATCTGAAATGAAAATGCTCCACTATTGTACTACTACTACATCTATCTAAAGAGGTTCATCGAATCTCACTCGTAATGCTAATTAACAAATAAGAAATTACGAAGATCAAAAACTAAGGTGACGCGGATGTTTTTTGTTGGCATTTTCAAGATGGACACGCTAATTTAAGTTGTACAAGATAATGAAAAATTCTGGTAGTAGTTTCGTAAAAAGTTTGACGAACACTGGTTCCTAACCGGTGGGCTTGTTTGCTTGTCTTTTAGCATTATGTTAATATATGTAATAAGCAATTTGTATGAAATGTGTCTAAACTTCGAAATTCCATTTAAATTCAGGCTCTTTCTCTCAAATTGAAATTTATCTAAGCTGCAGATTACAATCTACAAAAATTTTAACCCGACAACTGCTTGGTACTACATTCCTCTTGCAGGCTTTGCGTACAAGCGCTTTTCAAATCCGGAGGGGTACGTCGTGGGTACGTCTTTGGTACGTCACACTACCAGTTGCCGTCAGATAAGCGAGGTTAACCAACGTTGGGTGACTGTCTTCCAAGTTCAGATGATGTAGCGACCCCTGGTTTGGATTCCACGTTAAGCTGTAGGTCCACAATATCTATCAGTACGGAGGCTAAGACATGCAGTTAAAAAAATGCCACCGATGAACGCTTAATCAATCAATATCTAGATAATTTAGTCCGTCAGTCCGAGATCCTCTCGAAATCTTGAGTTGAATTTTCGCACGATTTCACCAAATCTATAAAACTCGGTTTTCCTTCACCATAAACAAAAATTCTATTACTTTGTCTAAAAATCTGCTTGTTAAACATTATTTCAACATGAAGACGCGTTTATGCAACTCAACGGGCTTCGTCGTGGTCAGTGTTGCAACACCGCTTTCCGTCGATCGTCGAAGTTAAGTGGCATTGAGTATGGAGAGTAGTTGGATAGGGGAACATCCTCCGTATCCAGATTCCAGATTATGTAATGACCCGTGGTTCGGAGCCCGGGTAAACCTGCTGGGTTCCCTTCGTCATATGACCTTAGATATTGCAAAGGAGGTTACACCCCGTCATTACCTACATTATGGAATGCAAAAAAAATTTGCCGTGCTAAAAAGTGCACATACCATGCCGATTTCAACATGTTTCATGGTACTGCACGTAGCTGCGTTCTAAATCAAACACGGGAACCTCGCTCTTCTAAATAAACAAATAGCATTCATTACATTCCATGTACGGTAATCTCAGTCATTGTCGTTAACAATTCAAGTAATCCTTAAGACTATATAACTTCACATTAGATTAATAATAAATTTTTTAAAAATAAAGGAACATTTCGGCCACGAAGCTGACGGTATGTGCACCTTCTGGACCCATTTACTTTTACTGATTTAGAATCAACGACAGACCGAAACTGCCCCCATTTTCAACCAAACAACAATTTTATCATGTAACAACCTAGTATGTCATTAATTTTGAAAAGCCAGCAGAATTATTAGTTGAAAATTTTCAGTCTTTGAATTTATTAAATACGGGTTCCATAGAGCTTGAAAGTTCTTTGGATTTAAAAAACTGCTTTTTTGTCAATCTCGTTTCTTTTAAGTATCTGGAAGGATAAAGAAAGTGGAAAAGCGTATTATAGTCTTAGTATTACGTATTCAATACTGCATAATTGTGTTCTGTTGCTCATTTCCTCAAAGGTGCGATACATTTCTCCAACATAACTGTGGTCAAAATCAAGATCCGATTTTCTACACGCTTCATAATTTTCATCATAAATTCATAATCCAGGATATGCTTCACGAATAATAATAAGTTGTTAATATATTGAAATACAATTTCATTATAACGTTTTCGTAGAAAAAAAATTACACAAATTCTCTATAATAAACTCTAATTATATCTTTTGCAGTATGTTTAAATTCCTAATTACAAAAATGTCCTTGAATCGTGCAACTGTTAAAATATATCGAAAATAGCTTTAATTTTGTTGTTCAGAAAGTTTCATGACTGTGCCAACAGTGATCAAAATACGAGACATGGTCAACCAGTCCCAACGTTTAACCCTTAAACTGCTATGATCGCTAATTGACGATACACGATTCACTGCTATGATCATCAATTGATGATACACGATTTACCGCTTAAATATTGAAATGACGATCGCCAATTCACGATACTTATACGCTTTACTGCCATAGTAACTGCCTCATGAAGAGGGCTTAGTCGCCTAAAAATATGCTTCCTCGCAAAGTTGCCAGTTTCACAAGCAGTGTGTGGAGGTACTCCATCCTGCTGAAACCACTGTGAATCCGAGGCAATGCAGTTATTTCTTTTATGGAAAAAATAATTAGTTGTGTAAGTAGAAATCTTACAGCATCTGACGATATGAATTTTGCGTTACCGTTACATATCTGGGAGTTCTTATCAAAATTCATAAACCTTAGTTTTTTGCGCACACGATCATTATTAATAATCGCTAATGCGCAGTTTAAGAGTTAATCCACTTTTCGAACACCTCGGAGAAACCCTGGTTTGACATCGCGTTAAGCAAACCCCATCACTGTACTGTTAAGTTCATCATCGGACACAAAATGACGCCCACGGAGCTTTTTTCATCTCTAGAAATAGATAAAAGTCACACCCTGCTACATCCGGCGAATAAGGAGGGTGGGCTCATCACCTCCACGCCAAGGTCGTCAAGAGCATGCTGTGCAACATGCGATCGGTGAGCTGGCGCGTTGTCCTGATGCAAGATCCAGCCTGTCTCCACGTACTCTGGCCTCTTGTTCCTGATTTTTCGCTTCAACTGTCTCTGACGCACTTCTGCGTAATAGGCTCCCGTCACAGTATGTCCTATCGGTACACGGTGTCATAGACAACCCCGTTTTTATCGAAAAAGACGAGGAGCATAACCTTCCCAGCACCTGGTTGAACTTCTGCCTTCTTTGGTCAAGGACTTTCAGTGTGCTTCCATTGCGAGCTCTCTGCCTTTGACTTTGTCTCGTGCCATTCAAAAACTCTCGAACGTGATGGGTACGGTTTACATATCCACACTCAAACGCTGCTGTAGCGAGACTGACGCGAGTGAGCCCGACCCAAACATGTTCAAACACGCAGAGAGGTCTAGTCTATCACCGGGTATGGGCGGATCTTCCTACACGTAGCACTTGTCATTTGGCGGGCTCAGTCCTGAAACTTTCCGAACAACCCTCGTATAAGGGGGTTATGTACATATACGAAGGGGTCTCAGCCCAAATATATTTCTAATGGCATTTCAAAAGTTGATTATTGGGTTTGATTCTCGCTCAGTTGAGTAAAAAAAAGGCAGATAATTACAAATTTTTACAAATTTAAAAGAAAAAAATTCTATTTAGTCTTGCTATAATTTATAACTAACCTACGCTACATCAATGTCTCATTTCAATCTTTCTCCCGAGTGTGTACAATAAATTAGGGCTACTCCAATTCGATGGGTAACTTCAGTTTTAAAATTCATGAAGTCTACCACAATTACATTCAATGGGTGAAGAGATATTAAATTCCCTCCCAAATTTGACTAATTTTGTTTCTGCAACGTGGGTAGTTAAGTTATGGTAGTAATGGTACTATTACAAAAACTAAAATTTCGTGATAGCTTCCGGAGTCACCCCCTTTATAGTACTAATTTCTAACTTGAAGGTTTTTGTATATACAAAAAATATCTTACATATACAAGCTTTCGACTCCTATTTTCAGAATTTCTTTTGCAGCTGCAATTACATTCAAAGGAAACAATTATGGCACCCATATTTATAAATATACTTTCATCCAGAGTAAAACCCGACATTTTTGCGAGAATACGTTTCTGAATACAGGTTGAATCGCGTAAGTCAGTTAAAGAATTTACGGAAAAAATAGAATAGGGGCTGCGAAAGCCATATTGAACCTTATTACGATTAAATATCCACGAGGAAAACTATTAGTAAACATTACTAAACGTGTTGAACATAAAACGTTTAAACTCGGGCATCTGCGAGAGTGGCACTGATTGGCTGAGTTATACTCCTGCCTCATTTTCACTCTTCTGCTAGCCCTTTCAATCTGAATATGTACTAAAGCAATAACTACAGTATATAACTGAAAAGAGAGAACATATTTAACACAAGATAATATAAACTGAATGAAAGCGAAATTCAATACAATTTTACCGAATGCTTATGTAGGTAATGTAATACAGTGGTTCTTAAACTTTGCCCCTTGCCTCTCCCCCGTACGAGTTGACTCCTGACTCATCCCTCCCCGATGCTCAAGTGCATTAACTAATATTAGTTCATTAAATTTATTTGATATAAAAAAAAACGCAGACATCTTCCACTTACAATTTTATTTCATATGGTACTTCATAGATAGCTGTTGCGCAACACAATTCTAAGAAACATTTACGCAGGTAACACGATCAAGTACTCGTAATTAATGGGGTTGGATGGTACTGGCTCTTTTCACTTGCAATTCAATTCTGGCAATATTTGTCGTTGTCCCCGCGCCCCCAATTTAAGAACCACTAATGTAATACGTGTCTCTAGGTGCTCGTGCGCGCCTTTCTACACAGCTTCTGAGGTAGCCAAAATGTGTACATTTTAACAGCTCCCGCTTCGTGACTTCACACAGACTAGGATTTCTCGTTTTCAGAGGTTTTCACTATTCCGGTTTTCCGGGACAAAATCGGCCATTGGCCCGGGATCTCTGAATTTCACGGTTTATAAAAAAAATAATGATAAAGTCTTAAAATGTTTAAGCATTAGATAAATCTAGATTAGTTAGTTAATATTAAATATAAGTATTTTAACATAATAATGATAAATATAATAAAGGATAAAGCAGAGGCCGAGTTTCAAACACTGCAGAAACAAATACGGTATACAGCCTAGGCGTACTATACGTTCGGTCACACTTAAAACCCATAATTGAAAACATTGCAGAAATTGATGATATAAATGCGACGTTTGTCGAAATTAAAGGCAACTCACAAAAGAAATTAATTATAGGTTTGGTATACAGGTCTCCCTCTCAAACTGTCGATAGTGATAATACTTAGGAACTAATTTTTTACGTAAGTAGCGATAATTATCGATCTTAATTATTTTACCTTGCGGGAGTGGTCGTTTACAGTCTAATTCCGGTCATCCATTGTATAAGAGTTTGCTCAAAGTTCACTTTTTCAAATGGTCATGAAACCGACTAGAGAATGCAATACTCTAGATTTAGTTTAAGTACAGTAATCCCTCGCGCAACGCGGAGGTTACGTTCCTGGAAAAGGCCGTGTTTGGCAAAACCTCGCTGAGCAAACTTAATGCCTTATAAAAAAAATTAAAATGGGGATGCGCGACCTCGAAATAACATACAGAAACATAATTAGATGTTTGTTCATAATAAAAACGCGAGAGTAAATACCTGTACATATATGAATGATGATGATGATGATGGGTTAATTGTTTGAGACCAAGGGATTATCGGCATCAAACTCCATTGAAGTGGATGCTTAAAGAGAGCCAGGAGTCGAAGTGGATGTTTGCGAGGACGCAATAACAGGTTTAAAGAAGGAAGTTATTGTTCCTCCGTAAATCTTTCATGAGCTCCTTGTAAGGTGTTAAGAGATCCTCAAGTCTCCTCTTAAATTTAAGGCTCCTCTCCATTATCGGGTCCACATTAATGCCAATCTCTGTCAGCTCATTTGCCTTGCATAGGAAGTCTGACACTGCCTTTATTGTTAGGATAGGTTTTGCAGGTTCGTCAGCACGTAAAATGTGTATAATTATTAAATTTCATACGTGTTGGGTAAATAAGTGCCACATTTACTTAAGCGTATAAATTCCAGGGGCGTGGGCCAAAATTTCTTTTCGGGAGGGGCTAAAATATAAATATATACGGTATATATATAAACCTACAAGGAAAAAGAAAAATTATTCTAAGGCCTTTCGTGTATTCAGAAGTACACCTCGTCAGGAATGTACTTCTGAATACACGAAAGGCCTTGGAATCATTTTTCTTTTTCCTTGTGGATTTGGATAATTTATTCATTTCACGTACGTTTAATTAATCATCAATATAATTCCCTTCTTTTTCTATAACCTCCTCCCACCTGTAGAAAAGTTTTTTATGCCACGTTCGAAGAAATCCCTTGGTTTCGAGTTAAAGTTATCACTTCGTTTTCGATAGCTTCCCTGGATTGCAACTTTTGTCCATCTAGGTGGTGTTGCAGACTTCTGAATAAATGGTAGTCTGAAGGTGCGATGTCCAGAGAATAAGGAGGATGAGGCATTTTTTCCCAACCAAATGCCTCCAATTGGGCAGTGGTGATTCGAGCACTGTGAGGGTGCGCGTTATCCTGGTGGAATAGAACACCTCTTGCTATTAATTAATGCAGGACGTTTTCCTTGTAATGCCATCTTCAATCGTTGGAGTTGTTGGCGGTAGACTTCAGCTGTGATTGTCTGGTTATCTGGCAGAAGCTCAAAATGAATAATTCCTTGCATATCCCACCAAACGCATAGCAATAGCAAAATTTTCTTTGGATGGGGTCCATTCCTTGGCTGAGGTTCAGACTTTGTTTCACGGCTAAGCCACTGATGTCGACGCTTAATATTGTTATAAAGGACCCATTTCTCATCCCCAGTGATGATCCGATCAAAAAACGGTGCCTGCAGTTGCCGAGAATGCAGTGATGTGCAAATATCGATTCGATGTTGGAGATTCGCTTGTGACAAAATCATGCGGAGAAAATATTCATTAGCCTAATCCTACACTAGCCTAAGTCATTCTGTATCGTGATAAAACATGTGCAGACCTGTCGCCGCGTGTATTCTGCAGCATTTCTAAAACTATTTCACATTATCTTGGTTATTCTATCTATCGTCCATTTTCTAATCGAGCAGAATTTACGTTACAGCCTGATATATATATATATATATATATTAGTGTGTAAATGAGAAAAACCACATTCCTAAATGTATTACAATAATTAAACATGTGCTGAAGGTAGTTGGCATGGCGTACTTACTCGTAAGTAATTCATAGAAATATCAAACCTATTATTTTATTTCGGGGGTGGCTGAAGCCCCCGTAGCCCCCCCTCCCATCTACGGCCCTGCGTATAATTAATCAAACCCGCGTTGGAGCGTTTACTGTACAGACCTAGACTTAAGTGATAATATCTGTGGGAGATTACTACTCCAGTGATCATAGGCAAATAACATTCAAAATTAAAATTAGTGTTCATAATTCGGAGAGCCTCGAATACGATTTGGATTTTAAGAGCTAAATTTCGTGACATAAAACCAACTTTGACCCATAATTGGGATGAAGCTCTATCGGGCGATGATATTAAGGGCACATGGACTTCTTTTTAATAATTTTAAACATTTAGAATCAAGTAATATCCCATTATACGTAAAATGAGACTAATGAAGTCAGTTAAATCTAAATGGTGGAATGCTGAAATTAAAAGTAGCTAAACGTTATAAAGGAACGTGTATTTCAAATTTAAAAAAACAAATAATTTGTCCGATGAAAATGCTTACGAGCTATGAGAAATCGAATCAAAAACTTATTAGAAAAAGTAAGCGCAACTATGAGCTACATACAGTAAACCAAATTAAATCGAATACGAAGGAATTCTATAATTATGTTAGGAATAAAAAAGTAGCTTCGCAGACTATTGGTCCACCCACAGGTGAAAACAATGAACAAATCTACGATGACTTACGAATGACGGAAGTTTTAAATAAATTCTTCTCTTCCGTCTTTACTAACTAAAATATGAACAATATTCCCGTTCCCGTAATCATGCTCAGTGATGATCATTTAAAAGCTTCACGATTTTACCATTAGTGAAACTGAAGTACTCTCGGCCATAGGTAAAATTAATCCTAATAAAATTCCAGGTCCAGATAAGCTCTACCCTAGGGTACTGTGCAAGTCTGTTCTCTCACATTAATAATAATAGATAATAATAATAATAATAATAAATAATAATAATAATAATAATAATAATAATAATAATAATAATAATAATAATAATAATAATATCGTTAGTCTGGAGAAGTTTTTGTTCGATTGGAAATGTGCAAACATTACGCCAATCTTTAAAAAGGGGACAAATCGCTTCCAGGAAATTATCAGTAGTTGGTAAAGCTTATGGAGACAATCGTTCGGAACAAAATAGTTAATCATTTAGAAGTGAATAAATTAATCAAGTTTCTCAATACGTCTTTCGGCGTAATCGTTCTTGTCTTACTAATTTGCTCGATTTCTTTAATGATATTGTAAATATATACGACGAGAGTAAAACGGTATATATATATATATATATTTCTCTTCCTCGTGTGCAGAACGCTCCTTTATTCTTACGTCGTTTCTATACATATATACATACATATATATATATTTATTTTTTTTTTTTTATTTTTTTTTTTTCAAAAAGGCGTTTGATAAAGGGCCACAGTGGCGAATCTACGATTTTTGTTTGGGGGTCTGGTTGAGTTTGGATGAAGTTCTGAACCAAGCTTAAATATTATGCAATCATTCCCAAAAGAGTACCTGTAATAAGATTAATATTCAATGATTATCAATTTATTAGGAATGCTCAATCAAAACCAGAAACACTTCACAATAGAAATAATGTACAGCCACTTTCTAGATGACTGTCCAATTTAGGGCGGTCAAAACAATTCTTTGGGGGGGGGCTTTTTTTTTAAAACGAGTGTGTGGGTTTTCATTTGGGTTAACAAATAACATCAAAAGCTGAGCTATGCGCGACCCCCTGTACCCTCGCACATAGTCACGCCTTTTTCCCCCCCTCTTCTAGCTGAGATTTCACAATAAGCTTTGAACCTATTCTGAACTTCAATTTAAGATGCATTAAAAATAAGTTAGAAGACCTTATTTGCCCTTATTTAAATCAAATGGGTATCATCTTTATTTATGGATACTTTTTTGTTCTATGCATGGTTGCAAGATTGGCCACTTTGTGGCCAAATTTAACAAATGTGCAAAAAGTCTGGCAACCCTAATTTTTTGAGTACTTTTTGCAAAAAATTACATTTTATTTTTGCTTCAGATTATTGATTAAGTGAAATTATTATTGATTATTGGTTAGTGATTCAAACTATTGTTTTTAAGTTAAATTCTTAATTATTAAGTCAAATTAATCATAAGAAAAAATTCGTCAAAAGCAGCCTTCGGACATCCTTCCTAGTTTCCAGCAGTTATGACACCAACAAAAGCAGATGATGTAAGGCACTACAACTTTGCGCGACGACGAAAAGAGGCTGTATCAAATAAATCGATTACTTTTAATGAATGTTTAACATAGTCGCAATAGATGTTGAAACCATATGGAGAAGGTTCTCTTTCCCTACAATAAGTACTCGTGGAATCTTTCAGGAAGTTGTTAGAGTGATAGAGGCAGCCTCAAGGTTGAACAAGGTTTCTATAAAGAGACTAGAGATTTGAACAAAAAGTTTCCGAGTATGATGCTGTTTCATGTACATACCTGTGATTGCTACGATAAAGGGATTGATAGAAATGCCTGCCGGTGCAAGGATAAAATAATTGCTGAGTGGGATTCTTTTGTAGGACAAAAGCAAAGATTAAACAAACTGGGGCCAATTGATAGAAAAGCTGCTTTGAGGAAAAGGTCTATTGCTAGAGCTCAAAAAGAGCACAAACGCCAAATGAGATCACAAGCAGAATTGACTGAAGCTATCAGAGCTGTCCCTTCAACATCACAGAAATCACAGGATGCAGCCGGTGCTGAGATCATGGAGGTAGAGACCGACCAAGAGGATGAAGACTTCGTGCCTGATATGGAGTTAATAGAGAATGAGCAGAACAGATATACCTATGAAGAGTTGGCAGTGACCGCAGATCATTACAGAGCGAGTTGCAGGGAGGCAGCAGCAGCAATTGTTAATGTTGCTTTAAAAGATATGGGAATCCTGGATCAGGGCAACATGATTAATAGAAAGAAGCTGGAGGGAAAGAGCACGAGTAGGTCAAAAATTGAGTATCAGGGTTAAATCGGAGAATATAGGAATAGAATGTATTGGCTTTGATGGGAGAAGAGATGACACATTAACCAGGGCAGACAAGATCAAAGCAGAGCAGTACGTCATTGTTAAAGAGCCTGGAAATATCTATATAGATCATGGAAATGTTCATTGTGTAGCAGAATAGCTGATTACTGTAATAGTGGACTCAGAAGTTCAGACACACTAAAAGCTTTACTATGTGATGGCACTGCTTTAAGCAAAATAGGAATTGGTGAAGTAATAAAGCTTGTTAATTTAATCTATCTGAATAGGTCTGTTCAGTGGCTGGTATGCCTTCTTTATATGAATGAACTACCATTCAGGCACGTCTATGAGGCAATAGATGGAAAAATAACAGGCCCAAGTACTTTGAAGAGTTCAAATGGAAATAAATTGAAAACTATCTAACAAAACTGGTAGTAGTTGCTTTTTCTCCTGTTAAAGGAAACGGTCATGAAATTTCATCTGATGTTGTTAATGCTTTAAGCAGTGACCAAAAGTATCTCTACAATATGTGCCTAGCTGTTCAATCTAGAATGTTCTCCAAAGATCTTGCAGAAAGATGATCTGGTACAATTCATCATGCTCGTTGGCTAACTAGAGCAAATAGAATTCTTAGATTATGTGTCAACACCAAATCCAACCCAAGATCTCAAAGATCTAGTAGAAATTATTATGTTATCTTAGTATCTTATGCTCCAGGATGGATTTGGGTTAAATCACATCCACTGGCATCTGACGGATCATCTAACATTTGGTACTTAGGGTATCTGCTGCGCGACTTGAAGGAGAAATACAGATTGATCATGGAACCAGTGTTTCAGAATAACTCATACTTTGCAAACCCCGAAAATATTCTACTATCGATGATAACAGACTCAAAAAGAGAAGTTAGAGAGGTTGCAATCCAGAGAATCACTCTCAAGAACTACATTTTCTGGATCAAGAAACTATGACCTACCTCGAACTCTTAATTTTGATTCTTCAGACTACACTGAAATGATTGATTGGCAGAAAGAGTAATTTATCCGCCTCCACTTCCGAGAAACTTTAGCAATAAGGAACTTTTGCTAGAAAGACAAGAACCACTCAAAATACCAGCCTTTCCTCGTCACAGCCAAGGAGTAGAAAGTGTTGTGAATCTAGTCACGAACAGACATGGGGCTGATTACAAAATTAGCTTATGATTTAATTATGATTAGTGGATTTGCAAAAATGTTGATTATGAATTGATTATGATTAGTGGGCTCGAAAAATTTATGATTTGATTATGATTAACATTTTTTATTATGATTAGATTATGATTACATGGCTTAAAAATGTTGATTAAAATTTGAATTTGTTTGCCACAGTTAAATATGATTAAATTATGATTACCCTGTCAGATATTGATTATGTGTATTTGAATATGGAATCACGAGTAATAGCATACAAGCAGAATATGTTAATGAATAAATGTACAGTGTATACAGCAGTATTCTAGTATATGTACTATATTTCACACTCAAAAAGTCACAAAAGAAAACATCTTACATGGTGAAGTTACAATGAACGATTGATATGTTTATTACATTTTACGTAATACACTTTAATCATTGATTGTAACATTCATAATTTTGATTATGATTTGATGATGATTATATACATTTTCTAACTCTGATTATGAATTGATTATGATTGCATAATCACCATCATAGATTATGATTATGATTAATAATCAACCCCATGTCTGATCATGACTGCATCTGATGTACAAATTGGCCACGAAAATTGCCAAAATATATTCTCAACCTACTGAAATCATGGCAAAGATTGCCTAAAATTGAATGGAAAGGACAGTAGAATAAATAAACACGCAGCGTTACTTTCAAAATAGCTTGAGTTTATGAATCGTGCAAAAGAGCACTTCATTAGGTAGTTTTTTTTTTTTCCTTGTAGAAGACAAGTTCTATTGTTTAATTTCTCAAAAATGTTACGTAATTCATTAATTTGTTCCTTATTTTTTATCTTAATATATAGTATATACTTAAAAACAAAAAAATTTAATTTTCTTTGGGTGAGTAAAAAAATAAGAAAAGTTTAACACAGCTGAAACAATTTTTATCAGAGTTTTTACTGAAAAATGTACATTTTGGCAAATTCAAACTAAAAACTGAAAATTTGTGCATGGGGTAGGAGACTTAGGATACGCGAAATATTTTACTGGATGACTACTGTGACCCATATTAAACCCCTACAATGCGTCACTTTTGAATACAAAATATCAACCCACCCTACAGTGTCCATCCTATCAGAGGACACAGAAAATTCATTGAAAAATACAAATACTTGTATTTAGCTTGAAGCTGTTACTATCCAGTAAATCTCTGATCATTTCATAAATCAAAAAGAAAACTATTGTAAATCATATTATATATATATATTCTTGTTTGAAACATACATTATAAAGGATTAGCTGGAGCCCCACTTGGTGGATATATGAAATTTTTTCCACTTGGGGTTACAATTAAAAAATATCAGTCAATTAAGGGGGGGGGGGGGGGGGGAGCTAGAGCCCCTTCAGCCTCCCTCTGGATCCGCCACTGCACCACATTGGAGATTATTAGCTAAACTTCATTCTCACAGAATTGATGGTAATGTTCTCAAATGGATTAAAAATTGGCTAAGTGGACATAAACAAAGAGTGGTCATTAATGGCAAAGTGTCTAACTGGAAAAGTGTAACTAGCGGTGTGCCTCAGGGATCAGTTTTGGGACCAGTTCTTTTTTTTATTTATATTAATGACAATGACAGGAATTACCAATATACTGTAATTTCAAAATCTGCGGATGATACCAAACTAGGGGGATGAACAAAATCAGCAGCAGGACATTTGCATATTCAAGATGACATTAATAAATTACTAGCATGGAAAGAAATCTGGTAAATAAACTTTAAATACAGATAAATGTAAAACCTTACATACCGTACTGGTAGAAACAATATTAAAGAAAAGTATTTTGCGAGTGACAGGACACTAACGAATGTCGTGGAAGAGAAAGATTTAGGTATTATTATTGTTGCCGACACACTTAACCCTTTACTGCCCAAATATTTTATAGGGTTAAGTTATGAATGCATGTATTTGAAAGGTTACAAATTTGTCCTTTTGGGCAGTAAAGGGTTAAACCAAGTAAGCAATGTATTGAAGCAGTCAGAGAAGCAAAGAGAATCTTAATATTTATTAGTAGATGATTTCAATATAACTCGCGAGGAAACAATGTTTACATTATATAATTCCTTAGTATACCTCCGCCTGGAATACTGCATCCAGTTCTGGTCCTCATATTTACGACAGGACAAATAGAACAGAGGGAGTGCAGCGATGGGCTACTAAGATGATTACTAGACTTAGAAACAAATCATACACTGCCTGTTCAGAAACATTAAATTTATTCTCACTCGTAAATAGGTGTATTCGAGGATATAAAATCCAGGTGTTTAAAATGATTACAGGTTTTGATAATGTTGACACCGAAAAATATTTCACCTTCAGAAATGCAAACAGAACTCGCAGTAATGGTCTCAAATTAGTAGGTAAAATTAAAGCTTCTAATGTAGCTAAACATTTTTTCTTCAATCATATAGCTAGTTAATTTATGGAATAGATTGCCAGCCAGCGTAGTTCAAAGTAATTTGGTCAAATCCTTTAAAAAGAGACGAGATGCTTATCTTGCCTTAAACCCCCAGTTAGAAGCATTTGTTAGCACATAAAAGTACTGGGGAGTTCCAGGACAAGTGAATCAAAAAATTTGAAAAATAACACGATCAAATTTTGGAGTTTGCTGAAAATTGGTACATGAGGTAGTTTTGACCCTAAAACATGATTCTCCAAATATTAACACCATCTGATCCATAGGTCAAAAGTCATGGCCAAGGGTATTTTTGAGGGTAACCACTGACCTGACCATTTTTTATCCATCACAGCTCTGCTCCTATTGGTCATAACCCTATATATATATATATATATATATATATATATATATATATATATATATATATATATATATATATATACAGTATATATTTGGAATCATAATTGCATGCAGATTCCAAATATACCACTTTTATTGATGTAAATCAATAATTGAAACTGTGACCTTAATAAGGTCAAATTTTGACATCTCAGATACTTGCTGACAAAAAAAAAAAAACATTGAGTGAAAAATGTTGGCCTATCATTTTCATATATATATATCAGTTGAAAAAAGTTTGTTTATACACCTTCTTGTCAGTGGAAACGTAGTTTGAAAACACCAAATCTCAATTTTATGACTGCGATTTTTTTTAATGTTAGTTGGCATTTTCCCCCAATAGTGGGTTAACCAAGAAAAGCCACGCTCTAAAACACCCCCACACCTTACTATATTACTATATATAAGCCTAGCATTATATAGTAACTACTCCGACAATGTTAATTAAGATTCTGGTTATTTATCATTGACCTACCATAGACCTATTTTAATTAAATTTTTAAGAAATAAGCCTATCTTGTTTATTATATGGTTAAATTGATGGAAATACAATAAGGAGAATTGTAGAAATATTAGAGAATGTATAAAATGCATAAATACAAGCTTTAACACGTGACTGCAGAGAAGCAGTCAATTGATAATCATGCTTACTTAGCATGTAATCAGTACTTAGTGTTGTGGTTGTGCAGTAATTGACTTCCTCCAGTTTTCAAAGAAATCTATTTCTTGGTTAGTGACACTTCTATATAAAGTTTAAAATTTTGTCAATTACATTCATATTAGGAGCTTACCAATGAGGTATAAAGTATTATTAGTATGTATGATCATGTAGGCCTATATGACTTGTACAAAAGTGTGTATAATTTGTATTTCTTATTATGTTGTTATATCTTCTTGGTATTTATCTATGATTAATTCATTGTGGTATTGTTTGTGGTAGCATTGTTGTACAGGATTATTTGTGTGATTACCTAATGGTGTTGAACTCTGTCTGCTGATTGGTTGGTTGGTTTGAACTGTATTCCTATTGTAATCTGGTTATTGATTGCCTGGTATGATTTTTGGGGCAGTCATCTTTGACAGTTAGTTGGGTTTAGCATGCTGTTGTTTGAAGTCTTGCTTGTTGTCTCTCTGTTAGGTGTTCCTCATTTGATGATGCAATACAATGCAACTGGTACAATAATTCTAATGTTTTGTATTACAAACTAATTTCTGTTCTTTCTTTTCCCACAGTGAATACTCATTGAAAGCATATAAAATACCACAAAATATAAAATACTGCTGTGATCATCTTAAAATACATAAAAGGGATAAATTTAAAAAAATAAGAGATGTTAATGATCATCTAGCATCAAGATTATATGGAGTACGGTATTGAAAATAAATTATCTTATATGTTCTAACTGTTATACTAAATATTTCAACGATCCTACTGTACTTAATAAAGGTTTAGAGCTTGAAATATCAACTGAAGAAAGCTCATCCAATAATGCTAAATTACATCAAGTACCATTTCAGATGGTACTTCACAAGTTGTTCTGGAGGGTAAGAGTATTTAACCAAAACATTTTACCCTATTTGGATTAAGTTCAATAAAGAAACATAGGTCTACAAAACACACTAACATTTGGTAGCTGTTAGACACATGAATACTTCTAGTAACGTGTCTATTTTAATCATTTAAGAAAATTTATAGTTAAGAATATTTCAAAAATTTTAATTAATTTCAAATTAACTGATATAAATTTAGTATTTTAAAATAAAATATTCCCAACAATATCACTTTTTTTTTTCTCAGATGGGTTAACTGTTTCTCAAATGCAAGCAAGAGTAAATGCCAAGTTTTAGAAGGGAACAGAGAAGTTGAAAAGAAGCATAGCCAGTGCCTATGGTGTTGATCATACCAGCCCATCAGAGATGCTTTGCCAATCTCAAGTTAAAGTTCTACATCAGTAAGTTTCCTACACTTTCCTATCTATTTGATTATTTGTTTCACTTACCTGTATTATATTGTCATAGAGTGAGATTAATCAACTAAATGCTCGCGATATTTAATTATCTTTCCATTTCAGGTATGAAAATCTAATGAGCGAGCTTTAGGATGAATTCACATTGTCAAAGAATTATAAAAGAAACCAACACTTATCACTTTCACTATTTACAATAAAGACACGCAAGCTTTGAAACATCCGCACGTATGGTCAAGAAAAGTTGCAAGCTGAAGTAGTAGTATGGTATACTTCCTGAAATACCTCCAATGAGTAAAGGGAAAGTTATCACACAAGAGCAAAATTTGAAAGAAAGAATTCTTTGAGTTGGATGATGTTAGCTGTCAAATGGCAGGAATAAAAGAGAGTAAAACTATTGTGAATGATGGAGAAAAAGTGAAAGTGTAAAAGTGTCTACTGCTACATAACTTGAGAGAACTTGAGAACTTTGATATTTTCAAGAGATTCAATAACCCAAACATTGGTTTCAGCAGCTTTGCAACTCTTCATCCTTCTTGGTGCATTCTTGCTGGAAGCAATGGTACACATACAGTTTGTATCTGTACACATCATCAGAATCCAAAACTACAGCTAGCATCACTTGGCATAAAAAAATCTTTATTATAAACAACTCATGGTACTTTCAGTTTGTAATATGACCAATGAAGCATGCGTGTTACAGCTATGCACCAATTGCCTTTGTCATGAGGGTGTGAAGACTTTTCTTGAAAGATTGGATGAAATGGAGACTACCCGAGGAGATTCATTATAAGCAGTGGGTAAACAGTGGACCATTGTAATCTCGCAGAAAAAGTGGAATATCTTAATGATTTTGTGGATTCTTTATGCAAATGCATTGCTAAGCTTACATGTCATTACTTTATAAGTAACTCTCAAGAAGAATACTTTAACCTTTCAAATACAGGAAGTGTACATTAACATTTTCACAAAAAGGGCTAAACTACTGGAAGCGTAACTAAACGCTCAAGAAAATTGCTCATTTTTAAAGTTTCACGAATGTTTTCCCACTTTTTCTGTCCAAGCACATCAAGGGTTTTAATTGTTACATGTTTACTGATGGGTACATTTGTCACAAATGTGTGACTTCATGCCCACACATGACAACCTTTTTTTTCATACACCAAGAATGCTAAAATGATGAAAATAAAAAACTATAATAAAATAGAGAGAGAGTAAAACAATTAAAAAAAAAAAAAGCTGAACATGACTCACAAATGTGCAAGTGAGAGAGAGGTGGTGGTGGTCTTGGTGTTGTATGGTGGAGGGGCATGACTTACTCCTCCAAGTAGATCTTGAGTTACCAAAACATTTATTATACTTATACATTATTTATAGACCTTTCCTTTCCTTTCAACCTTTCAAATGTTCCCTACAATGATTCCTCATTTCACAAAGGTCAAGCTTGTCACCCCTCCTCTCGAGTTGCCCTGGTGAAGTAGAGAGTTGGTTTCTTGTACTCTCCACCTCACATAGCCAGGTATGCCCAGCTCATCAGGGATTGTTCTGAGCCAGGTGTCTAATCTTCTTTTGAAGATGTCCACCGCAACACCACTTATGTCCTTAGGTCTTTGGGCAGCTGATTAAAAGTGTCTTGGTCCTCTCACAACAAAACTATCTTCTTTCAGGATTAAGGGCATTTCCTGTCTAGCCTTTAATTTGGGAACACAACACAGTCTTCCTTTTCTACTTTCCACCATTGTTTGGGGAGTTACAGGGTTCAGAGTAAGATTAGGGACTAGTTTCTCCATTATTTTCCAAGTGTAAATAATGGTGTCTCTCTTCTTCTCCTTTCCAGTTAATATAGGTTTAATTCACATAACCCTTCCCAGTAATTTAGTTCTTTGCACCCACTGATCTTGGCTGTGAAGCTTCTCTGAATCCCTTCTAGCTGTCTAACGTCGTCTTTTATATATATGGGCATGTTAGGACCAAGATGTATTCCAATTTCGGTATGACCAGTGTTTTCAGTAGAGGAATCATTATAGTCCTATCCCTTCATTTAAAGGTTCTCAATATCTGCCCAGTTATTCTCTTTGCTCTGTTTAATGCTATCTTATTTTGTTTTTCAAATTTCGCATCATCAGTCATTACAACCCCTAAATCTTTTGCTTTAGAATCTCTTAATTTCCTGTCCATTTGGGGTATAATATTCCATGGATTTTAGGTCCTCCCTTTTTCCATACCATAACATCTGAAATTCCTCAAGTGTTAAACTTCATATCATCTCCCATCCACTTGTTGATTCTGTTTATGTCTGTTTGTAGAGATCCTATATCTTCTGGGTTTCTTATTTTTCTACTGATCTGTGTGTCATCAGCAAAGGATGTTACTGTTCTACAGTGCCCGCGAAAAGTATCCGATCACTCAAGAAAATACAATATTTTCCCTTGATATTCAGAGACACGTAATTCACTTTCTATTTGTTCTAGCGACATCTGGTAACTTTGAGGTTGCTCGCTGATATGAGAGCTATCCAACGCATTCTCAAATTAGTGTTCTGGTAGCCTTCGTTGCGGGTGGCTGTGTCTCAAATTTGTCAGATTTCACTGTTTGTATAAATTTCTTGATATTTTTTTTTTTTTACAGAAAGTGGTGTAAATAAAATTTATATATAATGTGTGCTAAAAAACAACTTAAGAGTGATTGTCGAGGTGCTATTGTTGCTTTGCATGCATGTGGGAAATCACAGAGACAGATAGCTAAGGAATTAAACATATCCCAAAGTACCGTTAATTTATGGGTTTCACGGGCTGAGAACAATGGTGGCCTAACCACGCCAGTCCCTAAAAAACGATCTGGCAGACCGAGAAAAACAAATTCGCGAACAGACAAACTTATGAAACGTTTAGTATTGAAAAACCCAACAATAACTGCGAAAGAAATAAAATTTAATATGAATAATTTGTTATCTGGTGTTTCTGAACGAACTATCCAGGAGCGGCTCCAAAAAGAACTCGGATTACCATCTCGCCATGCTGCTAAGAAACCGTTCATTAATGAAAAAATGCGTAAAAAACGTGTCGCATTTTGTAAAAAATACATTCATTGGACTGTTGATGACTGGAAGAAGGTTTTATTTAGCGATGAGTCGACATTTTTGACATTCAGAAGTTGTCCAAAAAAGGTTCACCGGCCTATTGGCTCAAATAGGATGGACCCTAAATACACCCTAAAGACAATGAAACACCCTCCAAATGTGATGGTTTGGGGTTGTTTCGGTTACTATGGGCGTGGAAACTTATATTTTCTTCTGAAGAACACAACTATGAATGGTGCACGGTATTTAGCAATGCTACAGGATAAACTTCCAATGGCAATGGCAATCCAAAGGACAAAAACATACATGCATGATGGTGCACCATGTCACAGGGCCAAAATAGTGACAAAATGGATTACTGACAATAAATTTGATATTTTGGATTGGCCTGGTAATAGTCCAGATCTCAATCCGATAGAAAATCTGTGGCTAATAATAAAAAATAAGGTTGAATGCCACGACACTGGCTCAGTCGAAAAATTATAAGAGGCCATCAAAAAGGTATGGTGCAAGGAAATATCAGTGGAAGTTTGTCAAAACTTGATTAAATCCATGCCAAAACGTCTAGAACAAGTCATCCAAACCAAAGGACAGATGACAAAATACTAATATAAGGTTAGTATACATTTAAACATTGTTTTTTATGTAAAAAATACAAATTTTAAGGGTGATCGGATACTTTTCGCGGGCACTGTATCTCTGGTAACATCCTCATCTATGTCAGTTAGCATGATTATGAAGAGTAGTGGAGCTAATGGTACTGAGCTGGGGACCTTCGATTCTGATGAAGATATTGTTTGTACTGTAATTACTTGCCACTGCTCACTAAGGAAATTGTATATCCATTTCCCTACTTTTCTTGTTATTCCCATATATTTCAGTTTATGTATTATGATTCCATGGTCATTATTTTCCAGTGCATCAATAACATTGTTGTAGTGTTCCACTATTTGTGATAGGCATGATCTGCCTGACCAAAATCCATGTTGGTTATCATTTAATTTTTTCAAAGTTTCCAAAAAGCCATAGATTTTCTGTCTAACAACTTTTCAAATATTTTAGCGAGATGAGATGTAAGCAACACTGGCCTAGAGTTTTTGGCCTCGGATCAATCTCCTCCTTTATATATTGGGACTATGTTCGCACTCTTCAGGATGACCAGAATTTCTCCCCCGTCTAGTGATTATCTCCATATCCAATATAGGGGCTCATTGATTGCATTCTTGCAGTTTTTGATCAGTGTGGCATTCCATTTGTCTGATCCTGCCACTGTGTGTGCTTTTAGTTTCCCTATGGCTTCTGTAATATCATCTATCATAAAGTTGAAGTCCATCATACTTTCCCCTTGCAGTTCTTCTTCAAAGAATGAGTTTCTATTGCATATCAGTTTGTCAGTTTTTGGGATACTGAAAGAGGATTTGTACCGAGCTCTTAATTTCAGATACTTCTGTTAGATCATCAGATAAAGCAGTCTTCATTTTTCAAAGGTTTGATAGTCATATGGTTTTTCAACTTCCTTTTACCAAAATTATAGAAGTACTTTGAGTTAACCTTTATCGCTTCAATAGTGTTGTAGTCTTCTTTTTCTGTATGCTTCTCAATTAGTTTCTGTATGACACAATCAATACTCTACAGTTTATCATTTAATATTTTTCTGATGTTATCTTTGCAGTTACTCAATTTTGCAGTCACTCTTTTTCTCTTTCGAAACAATGACCTCTTTTGTCTCTCAAACTCGCTTCACTTTCCTCTTTGTTGTATTTTTGGGACATGTCTTTCCACAATTTCCAGCATCTTCTCCTCTAAGGTCATTACTCATCATCATCTCTTCCGTTATCTTGGCCTCAAAGATGGTTTTCCAATCTATTACTTCCATGCTGGATGAAACATCTTCCCAGTTTATAGCTCTGGAGTGAAAATTAAAAATTTCAAATTTGCATCTTCTGTTGTTCATGTTCTTTCCTTTTCTGTTGCTTTTATATTGGTTATTATTTCAATAATGTTGTGATCCGATATTATAGTTGGGGATATTTCTACATTATCAATTAGGTTGCTGTTGTTTGTGAATACCAAATCTAGGCAGTTGTTTTTTCTTGTGTTAACATAAATTCATCAGCTACAGTTAGTAGCATTTTTACCTGCTCCTGGGCTTCCCATGTGCCCCCCTTGTCCTGGTGTATACATAGATGTTATTCTTCATATATATATCTGTTATACAACTTGAAAGACTATGAGACTTACCACCAATAAGAATACATTTCTATGAAAAAACTTTATAAATCTATATCCTTGTATAAATCATATTATAAATCAATAAAATAAAAACTAATGGTATCTTACACTGCTGCCATTCATTACTGAGACCTATTTCATTTACAATATTGAGAAATCAGTTGATACCACCACCTATAACCATTGGTTCAACCCCTATCTACCACCCCCCACCTACCAACCAGTCCCACAGCGCAAAACTGCCTTATGGGTGCATGTATGTCCACACACCTCACGCTCATACTAATGCTTCGATTCGATTGAATTAATATTCAAGATTATGAAAATAGAAGAGTTTAGCTAAATTTTGACCAAAATAATTTAATTTGGTGATGGTCAATTTTTTGGTGAAAACCCCTGTACGAGGGGACTGACCCAGTTTATGACCCCTGTAGTGGAAGGGTTAAAAAACCCCAAAATAATCTACCAGTAGGTGAAGGATGCCTTGTTGGTGATTCCACAGAAAATTCTTCTTTCATAGTTCAGGATACTGTTCAAGGTTTTCATTGAGAATATTCACAATGTACAGTCCATCCATTTGTTTTTTTATTGGAGAGAATTTGAATATCTTCTTCATCAGAGTTATTGCTTCATTTCAGATAGTACAAAACATAACACTGTCATGGTCTATGCTTTTCTTAAGGAACTGATTCCTCTTCTTTGCTCTCAGCACAAAAATCTATTAAAGATTCACCATTTTTCTGATGGATGTGCTGGTCAGTACAAAAACAAACTACTTTTTAAACCTTTCCTACCATGAATATGGTTTTGGACTTTATGCAGTGGCATTTTTTGCCACATCACGTGGAATTGGTGCTACTGTAAAGAGAGCAACAGCTAGAGTAGATTTGCAAAGACCATTTACAAATCAAATTTTGACACCAGAAGATATGTTCCAGTTTTGTAATAATGAAATGGACTCTGACATCAAATTCTTCTTTGTCTCAACAAAAAAAATGAAAAGTTGAACTACTACTACTACTACTACTACAACCCCACTTCACTTTTAACATAAAGACAATTCAGGGAACACAAAAGTTACGTAGATACCAGGGTCTAAAAAAGGAATTAGAACATATCCTATTTCAAGTGGAAATGGAGAAATTAATAATATTCTATCATCATCATATGATTATATAACTACCAACAATCAGAAATGTGAAGTTAAAGTTGGTAGCTATGTTGGCTGCATCTATGAGAAGGAACTTTGGTTTGGACTCGTTGAAGAGCATGATTCAGAGGATTATGTTGTCAATTTTTTGCATCCATCTGAAATAACTCCTACATATTTCATTCCAGAGAAAGAAGACAGATGTCCTATTGCAGACAAACATTCTTGGTGAAATTCAACCTGGGCTACTTCCCAGAACATGGATTAAGTACACTTTTCCAAGGAAAGATATTGAACAGTTCTCGAGACAAGTGCTAAATTTTAAAGGGAAATGCAGTTCTATCAACTAAAAAAAATAAAGTTTTAGAATATTTATACAATTCATGCTTTGTTATTTATCATTTATTTGCGTGTGTATCTGTTTGAATTTTATATTTGTGATTGTATTGATAATAAATGGTGCTTCACCATAGCTCATTTTTTGTTAAATTTTTACTCAATTCCCTCCTCTTTACTTTAAAATTTTCAATATTTAAATTTATTTCTTCCTTTCAATTTCCCTTCTTTGCTTATTTTAAAACTCACTTACTTTTAAATTTTTTAACATCTTTTAACATTCCTTTTTAAACAGACAGCTTCATAGGGACCAGCTGGTCTGTTGCTATTTGGTGTCATTTGTATTCCTTTGTAATGTATTTTGTTTTTGATAAAATTTTAAAATATGATCATATCCTTAAGCTCAAAATTGAAGTTTTTATTTTCTTTTTATATTCTTTGTAATTGTAATATGTCCAATAATGCAGTAAAAGAAGAGTAGCTACATTTTTGGAGTCTAGTAGCTACTTTAGTGACAAAATAGCTACAAAACTATAGAACATTTGCTCAAGCTTGTCAGTGGGAATACAGTAGTGTACTGCACATTTGTCATGACAAATGTATCCTTCTAAACCTCCCTCTTTTAAACTTGTAACTTGTAACTTTTGCAGTTTATAAAATTAGCCAATGTAGCTGTAAAATATTAATCCATTAAAAATCAACTAATATTATCTTTAAATATAACAACTTCTCTTACCATTCCAAAAACTGAGAAAGACTTCTCTAAAAGTTCATTTGAAACATATGGGGAGAGATTCTTTACTCTTATTCCTTCGCTAATGGTAGCAAATCGTACTTTTAAGTAGCGATTCTTCAACATTGTGTTATCCAGCTCTCGTAGGGCTTTAGCGGCATTTGCTTTGAAGTCCTGAGAAAAGATAAGCCTAATTGGAGTGAGTTACATCAGTAACAGGATTTATATAAGGAACAGGATGTACTATAGCTAGTTCAAGTAAGAATGACTTAAATACAAGCACACGCAGATCTTACGCGCATAGTGTTAAGATTTAATTAGCAACTTTTTTTTAAACTTAGTAATAATTAACTCATATAGACTACATTTTAACTACTGGTACCTTAACAAAGACGAGAGAGGGGGAGGGTGGAATACTTGAATATTTATGTCATCAATAATCTTTTCTCCAATAATGAATATACTTACGAAGTTAATGAAGGCGAAAGAACTATCTTTATTTAAGTATACAGATCCTATCTCTCCAAACTTTTCAAACAGAGAAACAACTTCATTTTGTTCGCAGTTTTTAGGTATGTTTCCAATAAAAAGTCTGGCATTATTATTGAACTTCTTCTCATTCATGTCCAGTGGAGGCAAATCAGTTTGGGGTGTATTGAACAACTGCAACACCTTCTCCTTTATTTTGTCCTTAAAAAAATAAAAATAAATAAATTAGAAGAAAATATAGCTTATTCATATATATATATATATATAATACTATGGTAAATTGAAGTTTTGGATCATATAGCTCTTGGTCTCATGTTTTCCAAATACATTTCCATTGTTTAGTTCTAAAACTAGAAATCATATAAAAAATAAATAAATAAATAAATAAATATCCTAGGCAAATCTATAAAGTAGAGGGTACAAAACAATATAGATATCATGAACTAAATAAAATATACCCTATCAAGGGAAAGCTAGGCAAACTTTGCGTATAAAACCTACTGTACCACTACCTGAATATGTAAAAAATCTGGGTTCCAAGATGAAATATTCAAACTAATCAATCTGAATGCAGCCAAAATCCTAGTTTAATAAACAAACTAGTCAGTTATTTCAGTTCTACCTAATTGTGTGTTTGGTGAAATAAAGATTTATAGGATCAAAAGCCCAAGTGCAGTAATTATTCCAAGACCTCATCAGGGAGGTGTACTGCTGAATACACGAAAGACCTTGGAATAATTTTTTCTTTTTCCTTGCAGGTTTGCATCATTCATTCATTTGATGTATTCGTGAAATTCATCCCATATATATATATATATATATCTCCGGTAGTTGACTCTTGACTGTCCACGTAACTATAATGTCACATGTCCACTATCCACACAAAAATGGTCATATAACATCCATCATGTACTGGTAAATTTTTCTATATTGTACTTTATACTGTATACTTTTTTACATTTGTATTTTTTCTTTAAGTATTGATTTAATGTTGAAATAAACTTATGGTATAAGCGCAGTATGTAGGATATTTAGCATTTGCAGCTGGCAGCACATCCCTCGTATAACCAGCTAGTTTATATTGAGTCATCTTCTCATAAGTGAAAGTTTTTTATTAAATTTGTTTTAAAAGGTTTTACTATTTATACTTGTAATATATTATTTTACACACATTATTTATATACATTTATTGTACAATGATTTAATTAAAAGCTTTTATTCAGGCAAAAATTACTTCATACCGTATGTAATTTTTAAAACTTTTATCCCCCTAACCCCATTTATATTACAAGGAGATAGTTCCAACCTGCATGATTTCGTGTTGCACAAGCTTTTTCAGGAATGGAACCCTCATGCAGGTCAGGGGATCACTGTATAATTATGATGCTTCGAGTTAGCTTTCAATGTGGACACCCTGTACAATTAATTAGGCTATATTATTAGGTACCACTATTTTACTTACTGTGTTACAATGTGATCTAACAAAGCGCGTCAAACAAACTGAGACATGATGCTACTGAACTTGGAAGTGTTGTGAGATTCACTCAACTTTGCCAGATTGTAGCCAGACCTCTACAAATCTCTGACTTAAGTTTCAACTACTCTAGACTCTTATAACAGATCAAACATTGTGTTTCACAAGAACAAAACAAGGTAATTAAAGTTAGGCTGGAAAGTCAGATCAAACAAATGAACAGGTAGCAGCTGTGCTTTGGGCATCAGAACGTCTGGATGAAGTCTGGGTGTGGGACATTTGATTTCAGGTCACCAGTCATGCTGGTAGCTGCAGCTTTTGAACTGGCCCAACATGATTTCAACCTGCCTCAGGTGACTGGGTGGCAGTGTTGCCAACTCCATATGTGTATATATATATATATATATATTTTTTTTGCTAAATCTACCTTTAAAAGTGGCTAAAAGTTGCAAAGTTGTATGAAGAGGGGCTAAAATTTCTATATTACACCAATATAATAGTACAAAGTCATCATAGATTCATAGATGAAAATTCATTGGAATTTAGGTAATTACAGGTAATTACAGGGTATTATAAAACAAAAAACAAGATTATCTCTTGATGGGCAGCCCATCAGTAGTGGTTAATGTTTATAACACAAAGTAGGAACACTCTATAACCTTAATTTACCTATGTCTTTTTAATAACTAAAGAAAAAATAAAAACACTATTCAAAATACTCACCATGTTGCTCTATAACTCAAAGGTCATATCTTCTAGAGCTTCATCATTTGCAGGCTCATTTACTCTTTTATATGCCTCTGTTGCACCAATTTTTCTCAGAACTGTTGTTGGCAGTTCATAATCATAGCAACATTTTTCATTTCTTTGCAACCCATATCTTATTGCCAATATAGCATTTAGCGTAAGGATAATCATCCTGTTTCGTAGCTTTGATTTTATTATGTTCATTTGACTGAATACACAATCTACATCAGCATTGGAATGAGGTAATATCATGAGGGATAATGCAAAATTGCTAATTTCCTCAAAAGGATTTTCACCTGAGCTGTCTCTGTAACTTGAAATTTCTCCCCAAAGTCATACGACAAAGTAGCTAAAAATGCATCAAGGTGCAAACTGTTCAAAAAAGGTGCCAAATGTTACTAAAAGTGGCTGAAATTGCCAACAAAATTGCTAAGTTTGCATCACTGCTGAGTGGGTGTCAGTGTACACTAGGGTGTCCCAAAATATGAACTTTTGAAATTGTAGGGTCTCACCACCTAAAAGGTTTCTCAGTCAAAATATTATGGGCTGCAAAATTTCAGCTCATTCAGAGGTGATTTAGGGGTCCCCCAAGTCCCCCAAAAAATATCACAGGTTCTTGACTAATCAGAATTCAGTGAACTCTTGCATACTGAGTATTCATTGCATCTCAACATATTTGGTACCATTAAGAAGATCTTTGCCTGTAGATTTGAAAAACATGTAGTGTGATGGTACCAAATAGACAAAAAATTATCACCAGTCAAAATCTCAAAATTCCAGTATTATTGCAAGAGCTTCTTTAGTAATCTTCGATTTTTGGCACATCCAACTCCCATCATTGCATCACTGGCCAGCTCAGCAGCTTTAATTTTTTTTTTAGGCAGGAAGGCGGGGCCATGGGCGAATGCCTACAAAAGCAGTCCCCCCCCCCCCCCCCCCCATAAAAGAAGGAGAGAGCCAAAATCAAGGTCCAGGATTTTGTATTGCTTTGTTTCATTTCAAACATGTTCTCCCCGTCATCTTCAATAGTGACACACAGCTCCAACAAAGTTTGGTTGATTGAACACACCACCCAAGAGACAATCACTGGTGCTCAACTTCTATCAGGGCATGATATCATGTCAAACTTTATATATCATCACTGCAAACAAAAAAACTGATGATTCATGAAAGCACCCAGAGGGTACACAACCTACTCGTACATTCTGGATCAAGTTCCAACTTTCCATATGACAAAAACATCATATCCAACATAAGGTCTTGGATCTGTACAGCCAAATTATCAGTTTAAGGAAACACTGAGGAATAACCCAAAAGACCCATCAAATCAGAAAGAAGAAATTCAGCAAACTGATGGAGAAGCTGTTCAACATAAGCCATGCTGAAGCAGATTGACTCATCAAGATGGACTGATGATTTCTGGCATTGCAACGAGTCCTTCACTGGGTTCACTCGGTATGTGGACAGTAAACTTGCTGCTAAGGAGATGAGGACAGCTCAATGTCTCAGTGAATTCGCCAAGGGTGTGGCACAGAGAGCAGGAATCCCAACTACACGAGCGAGGGAGGAGGAATCATCAAGTAGCAGTACAAAAGAAGTGGGATGAGTGTGTCATCACACCACAAGGCACTCGCAAACACATCATATTTCAGAATGTTTCTGTTGTCCTGGAATGAGTGCACACCAACATTTAGAAATCTACAGTGAAGGAAGCAACAATCCCAACTACAGATTGACCACAGAAGCAATCATTGTTGATTTCCAAATGCTGATGGAAATTGAGCACCAGTCTCTCAGGGGTCTTCAATCAACCAAACTTTAGTGGAACTATATGTCACTATTGAAGATGACAGGGAGGACATGTCTGAAGTGAAACAAAACAATACAAAACCCTGGACCTTGATTTTGGCTCTGTTGTTGTTGTTCTTCCTGCATAAAAAAAATTAAAGCTGCTGAGCAGGCCTGACACAATGACAGGAGTTGGATGTGCCAAAAATTAAAGGTTGCAAAAGAAGATCTTCCAATAATACTAGAATTTTCAAGATTTTGACTGGCAATAACTGTGTCTATTTATCTGGTACCATCAAACTAAATGTTTTTCAAATGTACAGGCAAAAACTTTCTTAATGGTACCAAATATGTTGAGATTCAATGAATACTCAGTACACAAGACCTTACTGAATTATGATTAGTCAAGAGCCTATGGGGTATTTTTTGGAGAACTTGGGGGACCCCTAAATCACCTCCGACTGAGCTGAAATTTCACAGGACATAACATTTTGGCCAAGAGAAACTTTTTAGGTGGTGAGACCCTACAATTTCAAAATTTTGATTTTTGGAGGGACATCTTAGTGTACACCCTTGGGGAGTTTTGGAGGGACATCCTAGTGTACACCCCTGTTGTATATGTGCACACAATGACCAAACTTGTTCTTGTATTCCTAAACTTGAATTCTCCAAATTCTACACCCTCTACCAATGGCTTAATTGCCAATCTCAACCTAAATACACTTGCACTGTCTACCTTTCTCTTAATTCTACTGACTATCCAAAATTCTTTGACTACCTCACTTCCAAAGTAGAATATATTCTATCCCACTCTCCTTTTGCCAAAATCTCCTAAAATGGACATTTCAATGTTCACCACCACTTTTGGCTTTCCTACCATTTCACTGATATCCCTGGTGAACTAGCTTACTTGTCTATCCAAAATGACCTAGAATAGATTGTACAGCACCATATTCACATCTCATATTGCCTTGGAGACAGGCACAACATTCTGGATTTATTTTTCACTACTTATGGTATCCTCTTTTTACTCTGTCAAACTTTTTCCTCCATTGGGCTCCTCAAACCACAATCTTGTATCTGTTTCCTGTTCTATCACTCCAGTTTGGCCTTTGACATTTTGATTTCCCATGGAATGATTACTGGTACAGTACTGTTTCCATGGTGAGGGCCCCTCCAATTGTGCTAGGTGCATCATGGAGGGGATTCTCTCAGGAATAAAAGTGTACATTCCATATTCTATTCCTACTACTAAAGCAAAAAACCTTTGTTTAAATTTGCTTGTTCTAATGCTATCTGCAACAGAGAGGAGGCTTTCAGAGGGTACCATTACCATCCAACTCTGGACTCTCACTCAACTTGTATTTCTGACCAAAATCATGCAAACTTTTCAACTCCCCAAACATTCCTTCAGACAAAAATGTGAAAAACCTATCTAATTCTAATTCTTCTCTCTCCTTCTGGCACCTAGCCAAGAACTTAAACAACTTTACTACTACTTCCCCTCATCTTTTTCATTCTGATGGCTCAGTTGCTATCTCTTCTCCTAATAAAGCTGAACTCTTCACTCAGACTTTCACCTCCAACTTAACCATAGACAATTCCAGTGCTGTTCCTGTCTCCTCATCCCTGTCTTAATTGTGTGTGAAATTAGAATCTCTTCCCAAGATGTTTTTGATGCCCTATCTGGGCTCAGTTCTAGGAAGGCATACAGTCCTGATGGTATCCCTCCTTTTGTTCTCAAGAATTGTGCTTTTCTGCTGACAGCCTGACACCCTGCCAAGGTAAATCCTTTCATCTTCATTTTTCATCTGGTACTTTTCCTTCCTGCTGGAAGTTCACTTTCATTTAGCCTGTCCCTAAGAAGGATGACCTCTCTCTCTACCCTCCAACTGTTGTCCAATTGCTCCGATTTCTTGCCTTTCTAAAGTTTTTGAGTCAATCCTTAATAAGAAGATTCTTAAATACCTCTCTTCTCACGACCTTATTTCAGATCATCAGTACAAGGTCACAAAGTTGTGAACTTTGACCACTTTTTTTAAGCCACTGGCTGATTTCAAATTGCCACTGTTACATAACTAATAAAGTTAGGGTACTGATTTTGATGTCATTTGAAAGCTCTTGAGTAGCCCTTTCTGCTACCTTCCATATCAAAATCTCTAAAATATAAAAAAATTCCCTCTAACCTCAACCTTTGAACTTAAATAAAAAAATGTACCATCTCTATTTCATTCAAGATTTTGTAAATAGCTATGTACATACTCTTAGGCAGGTGGAACATGTGTGAAAAGTTTATGAATGGCCAGTGAATGGTATAATGAAGTTATTTTAACTAATGCTATGTTGAAATTTTTTTTACTGAACTGTCAAATTAATGTAATATCCAAGTACCATACCTAGTAATATTATCTAGGCTACCTAATTATATCAATATTAACATTTCATTATTATTATTATTGCGCAGGACCATATATAATAGGGTGTTCCTTATTTTCTAAAGTTTGAAATTTTACGCTCCTACCCTCTAGAATCATTTCTTTTGATGAAAAAATGTGTGTGAAATATTTTACAAATTGAGTAAGATTTAGAGGTTGCTCAATAATGAAGTTTTACCCAGTGGCAGACTAGACGGGGCTGGTGGGACTGCAGTCCCGAGTCCACCCACAAACATAGGCCTACCAAAGAAAATAGGAACTGTATCAAGTTATAAGTTACTTGTAACTTGATACAGAATATATACTTTCTTTGTTGAATACACTGACCTATGTTTTCATACTCAGGATTAGAATCACATATCAGCATCAAAACAAAATTTCCTAAGTCACTTTTTGACGTTTTTGAGTTTTTGTTGCTAATGCCATGTAAAAAAAAGTTGCGCATCTTTTGGTACAAATTTCGTCCTTGTAGAATGAACTATAAGGGTGATATTTGCAAAAATTCATATTTTCCTAAGTCAAAAGTAATTTAATTTAGAACCCTTTTTTCCATTTTTCTCAAAACCACAAAAAATGATTTAGGAAAATATGGTATGACTGATGATATATAACATAATAAATATGAACATAACCAGTGGTGAGCTGGAGCCAGTTCACACGAACTGGTTAAAATTTTGAAGCATTTTAGAACCAGTTGTTAAAAATTATTACAAAAACAAAGAGTTATAAAATGATCTTAAAACTGAATAATCTTATAAAACAGTGTACAAAATAAAATGGTGTACAAAATAAACTTCAAATGCAAAGGAAAAATAGCACACTCAGGCCATTTGGAAATTACTACCTAATTAGTATTTAAATAAGGTATGTATTTAAATGTTCTTCAAAATAATAATTTCTTTCTTTGTGTTATCTTGAAGCTATTTTGTAATTACTACCTAATTAGTAATAACTAATATACTTAAATATTAGTCATATTTTCTTCTTTTCAAATTTATTTTAAATTTTTTTTTTATTGTTAAGTACAAGTACAACTCCCAATGACACAATGCATTGCCACTTCTTATGGAGAAAGGTGCAAAAACTACATACTGTGGCACATCCTTTAAATCAGAACTTTTTCAGGGTGGCTGCTGAAAATGTATTTTAAATTTCCCTGACTTTTCCATTGCCAACCGCCAACTGGAGACCATCCAAATGACCTAGTCACAGATTGACTGATGGTCATGAACTATTTTTTTCAGTTAATTCAAATGTGAAAAAATAAAATGAAAGCTCAGTGACTGAGCCATTTCATAACAAAACCAAATTAAGTGCACTTAATGCAATCCCAAATCATATTTCACCATAGTTTCAAAATAATGCCTAAACTGGAACACACACAAAAATCCCTGACTTTTCCAGGTCAGCAGCCACCCTGTTTTTATATAGGGAACTGGTTGTTAAAATTTTGGCAGCTCATCACTGAACATAACCATAGGCCCATTTGGATCAATGAGCCCAAGGCTGATCAGGCCATTAATTCACCACTAGTTTTATCCACCCCCACCCCACCCCTAGTACGTATATACAGAAGACTAAACTAAATGTAAAAAATAAATTATAAAACATGTGAACTGATGAGATATGTAAAACTAAATGACAAAGAAATCAGCTAGAATTGAAACAGTGCTATATATATATATTTTTTTTTAAAACAGGCAGGAGGGACCAAGGGCAAATAGCCACAAAAAAGCACCCCACACCCTCACCAAAGAAGAAGAAGAGAGCCAAAATCAAGGTCCAGGGTTTTCAAGATGCTTAAACACTGCATTTGAAAGATTGGAGGTCACAGACAGGGGGAAAGATGGATTGAGGAAGATTGTTCCAGAGATCAGTGGTTGAGTAGATGAAAGATTGAAAATACCAATTAACCCTTGCATTAGAGAATTGGACAGAAAAGAATGAAAAAGTGTCAAAAGTCTGGTGCTACATGCTCTCCTTAATGGAGGAAGCATGCAATTAGAAAGTTCAAAAAAGCAGTGTCTGTTATAATAGCAATAGTCAAGAGAGAGTGAGGCAACACTACAGTGAAGAGAGAGAGATTGAAGATAGTCAGTATGAGGCAGGGAATTGATGAGATTTAAAAGCCTTTGATTCCACCTGGTCAAGTATGGCTGTGTGGGTTGAGCCACCCAATACACGAGAAGCATACTCCATACAGGGGTGGACAAGACCACTGCGCAGAGACAGCAACTGAGTGGGGGTTGAAGAAACTGCAGAGGCAGTACAGCACACCTAACCTCTTAGAAGCTGTTTTGGAAAGAGTATACATTATCTTTCCAGGAAAGATACAAGAAAAGTAAATACCAAGAATGTTAAGAGAAGAGGAAAGATTGTGTTGTGTGTTATTGAAGGTAAGGGGATACCGTAGTTGTGTGGAAGAATGTGATGAGTAGACAGATGAAGGACAAGTTTTTGAGACATTGAAAGCCACAAGGTTTTCTCTGCTCCAATCAGAGATAGCAGAAAGAGCAGAGATCAGGTGCTCCATAACCCTCCTGTGTGAATCATGGAGTGACTGTTGAGGGGGACTTTTCTGGAAGTGGGTGGAGAAGTGAAGAGTGGAATCATTCGCATAGGAGTGAATAGGACAGGAAGTGCAAATTAAAAAATCATTAATAAATAAAAGGAAGAGTGGGTGACAGGACAAAACCCTGAGGAATACCCTGTTGATAGTTTTAGAAGAGCAGTGACCATCTACAACCACAGCTATAGATCAGCCACAAAGGAAATTAGAGATAAAGGCACAGATAGAAGGACAGAAACTGAAGGAGGGCAATTTCAAAATTAAAGATTTGTGCCAGACTTTATCAAAAGCTTTCAATATGTCTAGCACAATCAGGGGCATTTTTAACATTGGGGCAAGCAGGGCATGTGCCTGACAGAGCCCCCTTACCCCAGGCCCTATATATTTGCATCCTGAATAAAGTTTTAAAAAATCAGCATTGTTTGTATTTTTTTTTTCTTTGGTTAAAATAACTACTTAAATATGCAGTGATTTGTGAAAATATTAGAGTTTTTCAAAAACTTTCATTACCGTAAGAAAAACTGGTAAATGAGGCCCAGGTTCACCTTGGCATAACTTGCCCCTGACCAATTCAAGACCTTAAAAACATCCCTGAGCACAATAGCAAAAGTTTCACCAAAATCCCAAAAGGAGGATAACCAAGAGTCAGAGAGATATGAAAGATCACCAGTAGAGTGCCCCTTGTGGAACCCATACTGATGATCTGAAATAAGATTGTGAGAAGAGGTGTTTAAAAATCTTCCTATTAAAGATAGATTCAAACACTTTAGAAAGGCAAGAAATCAAAGCAATTGGACGTTAGTTGGAGGATTGAGAGCAGTCATCCTTTTTGGGACAAACTGAATGAAAGTAAACTTCCAGTAGGAAGCAAAAGTACCAAATGAGAAACAAAGATGAAAGAGTTTGCCAAGACAGGGTATCAGCACTGAAGCACAATTCTTAAGAACAACAGGAGCAACACCATCAGGACCATACGCCTTACCTAGAGTTAAGCCCAGATAAAGCAGAAAGAACATCTTTGGAAGAGATTCTAATTTTAGACATAATAAAGTTAGAGGGAGAGGGATATGGAGAAACAGCACTGGAATCATCCGTGGTTGAATTGGAAGCAAAAGTTTGAGTGAAGAGTTCAGCTTTATCAAGAGAAGAGATGGCACCTGAGCTGTCAGAATGGAAAAGATGAGGGAAAGAAGAGGAAGTAAAGTTGTTAAAGAGGTTCTTAGCTAGATGCCAGGAGTGAATAGTAGAATTTGATAGGTTTTCACATTTTTGTCTGATGAAGAAATTTTTGGCAAGTCAAACAAAAGATTTTGCATGATTCCAGGCAGAAATACAAGATGAGTGAGAGTCACAAGTTGGATGGCAATAGTACCCTCTGAAAGACTCCTCTCTGTTGCAAATAGCATTAGAACAAGTAAAATTAAACCGAGGCTTTTTTGCATGATGTGGTAAAGAGTAGCTAAAATTTCAGTCTCTTGAGTGACTTCTAAATATTAATACAGTAAATTAAAAAAAAAAAAATTGACACATTTTTCATCATATCGAACAATTTTTGGGGGTAGGACATTTAAAAAAAATAAAACATCACCCTGTATCCAAGAAGCACCCTAATATACATATATTCCAATCTGACTCAAAACCTCTATGTTCACACCTTGGTAGATATGCTGACTCAACATCCACATCTAAAAAACATTAATTGACCAGCTTGCAAGCTGCATCCTGCCAATTGCATATACTGTTGTAGTCTAAGGTTTCTGGTTTTGGAGGGTTCACTTTGTCCCAGGATTGTGGGAAAAATTTAGCTTCTTCCCAGGATCCCGGGATTTCTCAGGAAATTTCCTGATATTAATTTTATACATTAACAATCTAATTAAACGTTTTTGTTATAAGTACTTCATATATTGTCTTAAGCAATTATAGAGACTGTCCAATGTGTGATGTGAATTCATAATTACAAATGATTACATAACTACAGGTACATTATCTAACCAGGTGCATAAAAGGGCAATGTCTTGATATTTAGCGCCCCATCCATGCAATTTAATAGGTGATAAAACATTATTTTTTTGTAGATTTAACAATAAATTGAGAATAAAACTCAAACAAAAATATTTTTTTTCACAAAGGAAAAAAAAATAAATAAATAAAAAAATAATCCTCAAAAATAATGTTTTCCACCCTTATAACTAAAAATTATGAATTTAATCATGTACTCAAAAAATGTAAATGACCAATTAACAATATCCTGTATATATTGTTTGACAAAATAATAACATTACTTTCAAAATAAAGACATTACAATTTACAAACCATGTATTCTTTTTAGCATTGTTGAATAACTCTTCAAGAAAGAGAGGCAATCAATGCTGCGATCATTCAGTCTACTTCTCAGTTTGTGATAAATAATCCAGCAGCAGAAAAGAGAGACACTGATTCAATTGATGTTGAAGGAACAGTTTTTAACACATCTAAAAGTAAACTAATGTTTTTTGTTCGGTCTTCAGTCGCTTCAAATACTTCACTCTTTTCCAGATGGCTGCTCTTGTTAAGAATAAGACTGGTGTCACTATTTTTGGTTTGAAATTGTAACTTTTCAATCGCAGCATCAAGTTCATCTTCCAGCTCCAGCTGTGGTGGCACTTCATCTTCAGACTGTAAACTCGATTTGACCCTCATTCCTCTTACATCAAAAACTCTTGTTAGCATATTTTTTGCAGGCATTAATAATGCTGATTTTGCTTCCAGTGCTAGTAAACTTTGGACACTTGCACGATTGTTGTACTGCTTGCCACTATTCATGTATTGGAGAAGGCTAACAAAGACTAACGCTTTGTTCCTTTTTCATTAATTCTCATGACGAGTGAATGTCTCATTTTCCTGGAAAAGGCAGTTTTGTTCTCTGAGCTCGTCAAGAATAAACTTAGAAACACCTTCAGCGCTCCTTGACTACCTAATCTTTCTGCACCTACTTTAAGTGGCTGCAAAGATGACAGTATATCCTGAATTACTTTAAATTCTAATTTACTAATGTTATTCTTGATCTTGAAGTCGATCATAGCTTTTGCAACTGATGAACAACAGTAATTTCAAGAAAACACTAACATGACCAATAAACTGTTCCAGCATGTTTTTGACTCAAGTATAAGCCTCAGTTCTTTATTGTGTTCATTTCCGAGATATTAACTTTGTTGCATTTATCAGCCGTTTCAATTGAAGAGACTAGTTTGCCAGGTTTTTTTTCGAAATGTCTACTTCAAAATCAATCAATGTACTGAAATCTTCCATGTTACTGTCACCATCATCATCATTGTATAGGCCTGATACGAGAGTGCCTGACCTTTTGGAGAGATATAGGGGTTTAATTAGGTCCCTAAAGGCGAGGTCAGATAGGTCTTTAGTTCTAGGTATTACCCCTAGGCATGGGTTGGGTCTTAGGATTACGTCAAAAATAATATTTTTGAATAATAAATTAGAAGAGATTTGTGCTGAGGAAAATGTACCCTTCGTAAACCTGTGGTCCGAATTCAGTGATCCTAGCCTTTTTATAAAAGATGGGGGTGCATTTTAATGAAATAGGTAATGCTAGGCTAGGTAGGTTAATAGACAAAAACGTGCGAAAGCTGTATAGGTCAAAGCCTTCTTTAAGCATTGTGGGTCCGGGGAACACAGGCCTGACGTGAAAAATAGTTTAAAACACAGGCCCGTGGTAAAAAATAACTTAAACGTCTTTTATTGTAACGCGTGTAGTATTAGAAATAAATTAAATGAATTTAAGGCAATAATTTGTTCCAGCAACTATGATATAGTTGCTATCACTGAAACTTGGTTAAATACAGTGACTCGGGACATAGTTGGGGGAAATTGATATACCAGGTTTTAAACTCTTTACTAATGATAGGTTACATAGGTTTGGTGGCAGCATTTTGCTGTACATTCGTAATTCCCTTAGGGCTATCGAGGTTAACTTAGATTTTCCGGTGGCAATTAATGTGATGCATGTTGAAGTTAGGGCGCCTAGTATTAGTTTTAATTTTGTTGTTTATAGACCTCCCATTCAAACCCTCGATGCAGATACTAGATTTTACTCACTTCTTGGTAACTTTATTGATAATCAGAATAGTATAATTGTCGGAGACTTTAACTGCCCTAATGTTAATTATGAGACTTTTACTGGTAATGAGGAGGGTTTGAGATTGATTGAGTTCATGGAGGATAATTTTTTACGACAGATACTGAACCAACGCGCGGTGACAATATTTTAGATTTGATGATGATGAATGGTGAAAATATAGTTGATAGTTTAGAAGTAGGCGAGAGTTTAGGATGTAGTGATCATCAAATTCTTAGGTTTAAGCTATTGATAGAAAACACTTAAGGATAGTAACGTAACAGAAGTCCCTGATTTTTGTAGGGCTAATTTTGAGTTTTGCGGATAGGATGAGAGTAGTGGACTGGGATAACTTATTTATGGGTAATGACATAAATTTGCATTGGGTGGCGTTTAAAGAAAATTTTATGAATATTGAAAGGGAGTTTATTCCTCGTAGGCTCAAGCGCGCTAGAAACCACGGTAGGCCCAAGTGGTGGACTAGGGAAATAGGCGAGTTCATAAATGAGCGTAATAGAGCATATAGACTTAATAAGCGCAATGGCACGGGAGCTAACTTTAAGAGATATATCGAGCTTCAACATCAGGTTAAAAGATCAGTTAGAAATGCTAAGCGTAATTTAGAGATACTTATAGCTGCGGATAGTAAACATAATCCCAAAAAGTTTTTTGAATACGTTAATAATTGTAAGCGGATAAAAGATAACATAGGTCCTCTAGTGGATGTTAATGGCGCTTTGGCTTCTGACACTCAGGCAATGGCGGGTATTTTCAATAACTTTTTTGCGATAGTTTTTACCGTAGAAGACGTAAATAATGTCCCCAACGTGGACGATATCATTTGCATTTAGTAGCAAGACTATTTTGGATGAAATAACTGCTTACGAGGGTGAGATTGCACATTATATCAATAGACTAAAAGTTAGCAAGGCTCCAGGCCCTGGTGCTTTTTATCCCAGAAATTTGAAAGATTTGAAAGACGTTACGGTATCGTAGGCCCCTTAACAAAGATTTTTAATCAGTCACTCAAAACGGGGATTATTCCTGAAGACTTCAAATTAGCTAATGTCACACCTATTTTTAAAAAAGGCAACACAGTAGCTAGCAATTATAGGCCCATTAGCTTAATGTCAATTGTCGGTAAACTTTTGGAATCCGTAGTTAGAGATCGTATCATCGATCACTTAGAAAGTAGATTTGATTAATAGTAGTCAGCATGGGTTTCGACACCATAGGTCTTGTTTAACTAATTTGTTAGGATTTTATAACGAAATAGTGCATGAATACGATAGGCATAGAGCAGCCAACGTTATTTATTTAGATTTTAAAAAGGTGTTCAATACAGTTCCGCATAGGAGATTAATTGCGAAGGAAGGTCAAAGCACACAGTATACGCAGTCAGGTAGCTAACTGGTTAGAGGAATGGCTTCGTGCTAGGAGGCAGAGGGTGGTAGTTAATGGTAGTGAATGGTAGTGAATGGTAGTGAATCGGGGTGGTTGGATGTAGGTAGCGGTGTCCCACAGGGTTCAGTGTTAGGCCCATTGCTATTCGTAATTTACATTAATGACATAGATGTAGGATTGACTAGTAACATGTCAAAATTCCCGGATGATAATAAAATAGGCAGTAAGGTTGTTAACAAGGACGATAGAAATAGGATTATGGATTGGACGGATAAGTGGCAGATGCAATTTAACGTAGACAAATGTAAAGTTTTGCATATAGGTTCTCGTAACAATAATTACACATACACAATGGATGATAGGGAGTTGGTGAGCGTTGACGAGGAAGTAGATTTAGGCATACGCATATCTAAGGATTTAAAGGTTAGGAACCAGTGCCTGGAGTCTTGCGCAAAAGCTAATAGGTTGTTAGGCTTCATAGCGCATAATTTTGAATTTAAATCGAAGGATATTATATTGCCCCTTTACAAGTCCCTAGTCAGGCCTCATTTAGAATATGCCATTCAGTTTTGGTGCCCATACTTATGTGAGGATATTGATAAGTTAGAAAGGGTTCAGCATCATGCCACGAAACTAATTCCGTCATTGCGCAACAAGCCTTATGATGATAGGATTAAAGAGTTAGACCTATATTCACTCGAAACTAGGAGATTAAGGGGGGGCTTATTGAAGTTTTCAAAATCGTTAATAACATTAATTTTGATAAATTGTTCACTTTTGATCAGGGTTGTGGAGTCGGAGTCGTGGAGTCGCACGTTTCAGGGCAGAGTCGGAGTTGGAGTCGAATTTTTACAATGTGTGGAGTCGGAGTCGGAAAATTTTGGACTGACTCCACAACCCTGGTTATAGCCACTAGGTTAAGAAGGGTTATTCAATTTTAAGTAGGACTACTACTGGTTAGACCTTAATTATGTTTAAGAGAATCTTTTTCATTTATATATATATATATACCGGGTGAACCAAAAGTAGGTGGACAGTAGGTTGAATAGGGTTTGTGTTATATTATAACTATGGTGTTTATTATACGAATTCTGAAATCTATTGTTTGAAAGCTTATCATCCACGGCTAATTCATGGCTTATTGGAGGATGACCCAGACAGGCAGCTGCAATTTAGTGAGATCATGCTGAACGAAATTGAAGGAAATCCAATAATTTTAGATAACATTGTGTGGACCGATGAGGCTTCTTTCAAATTATCAGGTCATGTTAACCGACATAATTGTGTTTACTGGTATAGTGAGAACATGCATTTAACATTAGAGCAGCAACTAAACCAGCCTGGTGTCACTGTTTGGGGTGGTATTTCAAGTTCTGGTGTTTTAGGACCAATTTTTGTTGATGGAACAGTCACAGGTGATAAGTATCTCAAAATTCTAATGAATGAAGTTGTTCCATACTTACAACAACAGCCTAATTCACATGACCTCTATTTCCAAAAAGATGGGGCCCCTCCACATTATTAAAGAGCAGTCCGTGAGTATCTTGATGAAACATTTCCCGAGAAATGGATCGGCCGAAGAGGTCCAATTGAATGGCCTGCACATTCACCTGACTTTACCCCAATGGATTTTTTCTTTTGGGGAGTACTCAAGGGCAAAGTTTATAGTCAAAAACCACGAAGTGTTGGTGATTTGAAAAATTACATCAGAGATGCATTTCAAGAAATTAATGCACAAAGAAACTTGTGCAAAAATGTTTGTCGGTGTGAAAGGTAGACTTCAAAGCTGTGTAAATTGTGATGGACAGCAATTTGAGCACCTGCGTTAATAAAATTTTCAGTGCTTTTGTATTGTATTGGTATAAGTTAATTTTTTTTTTTTATTTTGTATTATAGTATACAAAAAAATTAAATATAATTGTATATGTATCCTCAAAATAAACGTTATCATTTACTGTCCACCTACTTTTGGTTCACCCGGTATATATATATATATATTATTGGAAAAAATAAAAATCCCTTAATATGATAATATCTACAAGTCAATATCCTTCTTAATATTTGAATGTTCCCTTATCCTAGAAAGTAACCTGACGATTCATGTGGTGGTGATGAAATGTCTTATTATTATGATAATTATAGAGTGAAACACTAGAGGAGTCGGAGTCGTATATTTAAAATGTGAGGAGTTGGAGTTGGATTTTTAGATTTTTTACAATGTGTGGAGTCGGAGTCAAATTTTTACAATGTGTGGAGTCAGAGTCGGAGAATTTTGGACCGACTCCACAACCCTGCTTTTGATAATAGTAATACTCGTAACAACGGATTTAAGTTGCGTGGCAGACGTTTCATTACTAATATCACTAAAAACTTCTTTATGTTTAAAGTAATTGATAAATGGAATAATCTTCCTGCACCCATCGTGAACTCTACCAGCATTGTGTGTTTAAGAACCATCTTGACAGACATTTTAAAAATATTAACGTTGTTTAAAATAATAAAAAAAGTTAGCAACAGGAGCTCTGGGGGTGGTGATTGAGGATGAGTCTGTTGATAAATGCCAGCAATAAAATTATTAAAAAAAAAAAAACATGTAGCTTGTAGCGTAAACTAACGCACTTTTTGTTTAACTTTACCTACTTCTTTTTTCTTATCCTCTCCTTACTCTGCATGTCTGGAACTCTTTTCTTGCATGTTTGTAGTTTGCATGGTATGACTGAGTTAAGACTGTTTGCATGGTTTGTAAGCGTTCTTATTTTACTTCTTTTCATCTTTCATCACTCTCCTATTTTCTCTGACTATTTTTCTGACTTGTCAGCAGTGGCCAATGGATGATGATGGTGAGTCTTTTTTCTCTTTTTCTGATTGTTAACCCACGAGTGATAGGTGTTCCTCCTTACTTAACCCCTTATTCTCTTCTCTTGTCTTAACCCCCTACTCTTTCCTTTCTCTCAGGCTAATCTTAGAGTGGATCTTAGGGTCTTTGTTAGCCTTAGCTTCTGTAAATCCTGTGCTTCATGTGCTGAATCAGTGTCTTTGATTGATATACCAATTTCTACAGTTGTTTCAGTTTTCTTGTATAAAACATCACAGACAGCAAGGTGTATCCCATGGGCATAACTCAAATGATGATGATAATTTATTAACTTGCCAAATTTCAACATCACACTTGCACCATCCAATACACACGTTACCACATGTTTCTCCATTGAAAGATTGAACTCTAACTTATTTTCAACCGATTTGACAGCACTTTCAGCAGGTATAGCACCATGAATTCTGACCATTCCTAAGTTCCAAAACTTAGTGTCATTAGCGTGAAGGTTTATATTTAGGAACCAGCAGTTTTTTACAGAAGTATACTTATCAAGCAATAAGCTAAATCTGCTACCTTGATTTAGCATCTCAGTTATTTCCAATGCCATGCATTGTTTGATCACATCATATTGACTATAGATGTTCAAAACATGCTAGGGCCTTTGGGAAGAACATACCCTCTATCACTTATTGACTGTCTTAAAATTACTTTTTGTAATAGCATTAATGGAAAATCCATCTACAACTGCAAGTTTACTAACAATTTCCCCTATCGTGTCTTTCTTCATAAAAACTTATTTTCAGCTGTGCAGGCTTATGTTTGGTGCCACTAGATTCTCCCTCATTATCTGCTACATGCTTAGCTGTAGCTGTTGCAGGCTTATCAATAGAATGTTTGCTCTTCAAATGACAAATGAGACCACTTGATAACAAACCTTTGCACATTAAAATGGCCATACATTTCTTACATTTAGCAGAATCTTGTCCAAATTTATTAAAATATTGCCACGCAAATGATTTGCTTTTAAAAGAATCACTCATCATCTTGGATAAGTAAAATAACACTACACACTTGATAACACGATAGCTACTGACCAATTCTGCTTAGCTGCGGGCATTTATACACACACACAAGCTCACACAAGTTTCAACATGTTTCTACACAAAATTCTCATTTCAGCAAACTCAGATAGCTTAACACAATTTTTTTTATGATTATAATCTTAAATTCTGAGTCTCATGGAATCCCGGGAATTCAGTTTTTTGTCCGGGGAAATATTACCTGCAAATTTTGGTCAGGATCCCGGGACAGAAACCCTACTGTAGTCTTTTCTGTTGTGATGGTCTGTGTTGTAAACAAGAGTATGTATGTATAATGTAATTCAAAATGTGCTGAAGTATAATTAATAATAACTAGAGATGTACCAACTGGGTCATTCCACATCAAGTGGACCAATTTTGGAAAAGTGCCCTACCTCACAATGTCAGATTTTGTTCTAACTTTGCTCACAGATTCCTTTAAGCCTTAAAGCAAGTTCTGCAGTGTTAATTCCATATCTCTTGTGGTTCTGTCACTAGGGCTCCAAGAGCATGGGCTACTTTGTCCATCACATTGAGCGCCGAATTATTTGTGCCATTTTTAGCTAGTCAGCATTCCACAGTAACAAATCGTTCTGCTCTGAAAATTTGCTCCTAGGGTCAAAATTTACTATAGATTTCAAAACTCACATTACTAGAGCTCAGCTCTAGGAAGTATAGATTTTCCATAAAATATCCCCAAAGTAGGCTTCAAATTACATTTTGATTCCTGGGAAGCCACTTTTAGAAAATTATAGTTCTGGATCTACTTGACTCTGTGAGCTTTTGTTAGAAACCAAGAAAGTACTGCCCATATGCTACAAAATGTTTCAATCTGGATCTTCCTACCTGTTCTAGTTGCTGAGTTATAAGGCATAAAAAATGGCTGAAATTAATTTGTGACAAAAATGTCCCATCTTTAAAGCTCAAAATGATCATGTGAGATGGCTCACACCATACACTACCAAAAACCAATGAAAAGAGCATGTCCTAAAATACTAGGGCCGTGTTTTTTATTTTGGTGTCTTGCTTTTTCGTAGGTCTAGTAGAGCTTTGAAATTTTGTTCCGTGTGATGTTTCTAGCAGTTCAACAATATGTAATACATGACTTATTGTTTTCAGATCAAAACTGAAAATGGCCAAATCATCAGATACTAGTAGTGTTCATGTGGGAGAACCTATGGAAACTGAAAGAAAACTGGAAGCTTGTACTATTGGAAATAAAAAGGGAACAGTGTCACCTGAAAACATATTCCAGAAAATGTGGTCTGAAACTGTTCACAGAGCTGACAGTTCAGAAAAGACAACTACTTTTTCTTTGAACAGGAATAGAAGAAGTCCAATTTAAGGAAGATGCATGCATATGCTTGCACCATAAACAGCTTCTTTTGACCAGATATGAGAGTCTGTAGAAGCACTGTTTGAACCCATTTGAATATCATAAATCAACATTACCCAAAAAATCACTTCGGGCAATTGACATTGCAACAGCTCAACTGTTGAAGGAAGAGACTGGCAAAGACATCAAGCCTGGACAGAAACTTTATCCTGATTGCAGGAAACAGAGGGCTGAAATACAAAGAATCAGTTCAACATCAAGTGAATCATTTGATCCACCAGAAGCACAAGAGCAGAAACTAGACACCAGCTGTTCAGCACTTGACATTTCCCCTGTAAAGCCACAAAAAGTGAGCAAAGAGATTTACCAGGATATGTCAAAAGAAAGACAAGACAAGTACAAGAAGCTATTGGTCAGAAAATGGCAGCTCTTACAGGGATTGACGTGGGTGAAATGGAAGCTAGCACAAGTCAGCAGAGGTGCGGAAATTGTGAAGATTATGAAATACTGTTGGAAGAATTGAAAAGCCAAATGGAATTATCAGACAAAGAAAGGAAACTGCAAATTCTAACTCTGGAGCCTAACAGATGGTCTATACAACAAACAGCAGAAGAATTTGGAGTTTCTCTTTGAATGGTTAAAACAGCCAGGAAGTTGAAAGCAGTCAGGTATTCTTGCAATACCAGGAAAAGAGAAAGGAAAAACACTGCCTAAGGAAGGAGTAGTAAAAGTTCAAAAGTTTTATGAAGATGATGAATTCAGCCAGATGTGCCCAGGGAAGAAATTGGGTGTCTGTCAGGATTGATGGAAAAAAGCTTCAAAAACAAAAAAGACTGCTGCTCAGCAATTTGAAAGAAATGTACATTGCTTACAAAGATCAAAATGGCCCTGAAATTGGCTTCTCTAAGTTCTGTGAGCTTCGACCAAAGTGGTGTGTGACAGTTGGTGTAGCAGGGGTACACAGTGTTTATATATGCACAATTCACCAAAATATGAAACTGATGTTGGCTGGAGCTGATATTCATGAGGATTACAAAATGCTGATGCAAAAATGTGTTTGCAATTTGGAGTCAAAAGACTGTATGCTACAACAGTGTGAACTGTGCCCTGGAGCACCAGCACTAGAAGATCACCTTTCAGCTATTTTCACAGAACAAGCAGAAATGGATCCACAAGAAATGATTGAATATAAACAATGGGTTCACACTGACAGGAACACCTTGATTATGAAACAGTTATCAATAGAGGATTTTATCACAGAACTGACTTCAAAAATTATCTTCCTTTGTGGTCATCATTACATTTCAAATCACCAAAGTGATCACCTGAAGTCCCTAAAAGAGGAAATAAAACCTGAAGCAGCAATAATCTTAATGGATTTTGCAGAGAACTATTCTTTTGTGGTACAAGATGCAGTGCAAGGTTTTCACTCAGACAACAGCCAAGCAACACTGCATCCTTTTGTAATGTATCACAAAGTTTCAGATGAAATTAGAAGTATGTTTTTGTGTCATCAGTGACTGTCTGAAGCATGATTTCATGAACCTTTGTTGGTGGGATAACAGCAGAATTGAACTTTTTTGCTACCAGCCATGGAAAATCAGCATGTGATGGTGTAGGGGCACTGTGAAAAGATTGGCAGCTCATGCCAGCTTGCAAAGACCAGTAACTGGTCAGATTCTCACACCTACCAATCTCTCTGAATTTTGCCAAAAAGATGTGCATGGAATTAAATTCTTTTTTGTTTCAACTGATGAAATAGAAGCAGAGAGAGAAGCACAGGAAATAAAATTTAATTATGGGCATACAGTAGCTGGAACTCGAGAAAATCATTTTGTTCCAGTAAATGATAACAGATTCAAGTTAGCCAAGTTTCAAGATCTACATGTTATTTTGTGGCCAATGTTGGAATATACAGTGACATTGATCAATGACAGTTGAAATTGCAACTAGGCCAATATGTGGCATGCATTTATGATGATTTGTGGTGGCTTGGAAACATTTGTGAAGTCTGTGAGAAAGAAAAAGATGCATTAATTACATTTATGCACCCTCATGGGCCAGCACGGCAGTTTCAGTGGCCATCTAGAAAAGACACTTGTTGGATTCCAGAGCAGCATGGGTGGGACCTGTGGCTGGACCTGCACAGCTATCAGGTGTAGCCCCTTGGCGATGGGGTTACCAATTTCTCAAAAAACTGAGAGAGACTCCTTTGTATTAATAAATTATCTTTATCTTTAATAGTTATCAATTAGAGAAATTGTCAGTGGCTTAGCCACCATGGACCAACGCAGGAGTGCAAATAAATTAACAAATATAATGCTAGAAACATCACATGGAACAAAATCTCAAAGCTCTACTAGACCTACAAAAAAGCAAGACACCAAAATAAAAAACTAGGCCCTAGTATTTCAGGACATGCTCTTTTCATTGGTTTTTGTTAGAGTATGGTGCGAGCTGTCCCACATGATTATTTTGAGCTTTAAAGATGGGACGTTTTTGTCACAAATTAATTTTGGCCATTTTTGATGCCTTATATCTCAGCAACTAGAACAGGTAGGAAGATCCAAATTGAAACATTTTGTAGCATATGGGCAGTACTTCCTTGGTTTCTAACAAAAGCTCACAGAGTCAAGTAGATCCAGTTATAATTTTCTAAAAGTGGCTTCCCAGGAATCAAAACGTAATTTGAAGCCTACTTTGGGGATATTTTATGGAAAATCTATACTTCCTAGAGCTGAGCTCTAGTAATGTGAGTTTTGAAATCTACAGTAAATTTTTACCCTAGGAGCAAATTTTCAGAGCAGAAGGATTTGTTACTGTGGAATGCTGACTAGCCAAAAATGGCACAAATAATTCGGCGCTCAATGTGATGGACAAAGTAGCCCATACTCTTGGAGCCCTAGTGACAGAACCACAAGAGATATGGAACTAAAACATTGCAGAATTTCCTTTAAGGCTTAAAGGAATCTGTGAGCAAAGTTAGAACAAAATCTGACATGGTGAGGTGGGGACCACAGGTCCACTTGACGTGGAATGACCCAACTGCCAACTAGTCAACTAACTATAAGAACTCATTCTTACTTAGGTTTGCAGACAAAAGTATTTTAATTTCATAGCTACTACACACTTATTGTATTAATTTCTACTTAAACATACAACATTTGTAATGCATATGCAATAGGGTGGTCCATAAAATTGAAGTTTTGATTTTTTGTTATTGCCAGGCGGTAACTTGTGAGGATGAATGAGAAAACACCTCTGGCCAATTTTTTCCCAAATCAATCACTTTTTAGGGGTAGCACACAGTACTTCATTTTTGCACTTTTGCACTACCTAGTAGATTTACTTGTATATTATGTTCCAGTTCCAGTAATACATCTTTTCCTTGACAGATTATTGGTGTAGTGTTCATTGGTTGTGTTTAGTGGTTGGATATATGATGACTCAAGTTCGAAGCTCTTGCTTTTATCTCCTTGAAGGAGATAAAGTGAAGGACAAGCTTCTTGGAAGCAAATTACCATCACGTGGAGAAGTATTGTCATGCTTCCTTCATCACCACACTAATCTCAAGGAGGAGTTGAAGGAAAGTGCTCAAGTAGTGTGGGGTCAACTTGAAATATTTTGGAACAAAGCTCAAATCCTGACAAGGGAAAAATACAAAGGAATCCAAAAGATCTTGGACCTTCACCAAGATTGGATCAAAATAAAAAAAGGATGAATGAGGAGGAGCCAGAAGCAGGTGAGTTGGATGATTAATGATAAATAAAATAGTTTCTCGAGAGTATGACATATTATACTGTACAATAGTCAATACATTTATCATATATATATTATATATATTTATTATTTATATTTAGGTGTACAACGAAGAGGGATTCAAGGAGACACTTCGGAACCTATTTGATATGGCACATGCTGATGCCTTGTCTCTAATCAAAAACCTAGAAGACAAGGCCTTCTTGCTGGCCCAGCGAGAGCCTGGAAGACGGGATGCATGGTGGGAGTAGACAGAAAAACAGCAGAAAAAGAAAAACAAGCTGCCCACAGGAAGATGGAGGAGGAGATGCGAAAGAGAAAGGTGAGATTGTTCTTCAAATTCCTACTTTCATTTGATTGCAATGATTAGGTTGTTCGTTAACACTAATTGTCCATTTTCTTTGATTGTATTGCAGGCAGTCAATGAAGGTGCATCAACGTCGGGTACAGCAGTATTGGTGTCCTCAACAGAATCCTCAGTCACTGACGAGTCATCCTCCACCGAAGATGAATGGGCAAAAGGTGGAAAGCAACCTCCAAAACAGGTGAAAAGAGTCAAGAATGTGATAACATCAAATCTAGCTGCTGCCCTAGATCGGACACACACTACGGACAGGATGGCAACCTACATAATAGCAGAGACTGCATTGAGCCTTGGCCACAGCCCAATGAATTTTAACATCACCCGGACCTCCATCAAACGGCAGAGAGAACGACATCGGATCATGATCTGCAGTAGCCTAAAAGCTTCCTTTCAGTCCGGTCCTGCAATCATTTACTGGGATGGAAAACTTATCCCAGACCTCCTCAACACCAGAGACCATGCGCATGTGGATCGGCTGCCTGTGCTCATTTCCTCCTTTTCGGGTCAATCTCAGCTCCTTGGAGTCCCCAAAATACCAACTGGATCAGGAGAACACCAAGCCAGCAGTTTTTGAATTATTGACTGATTGGGGCCTCGAAGAATCTGTCGTGGGGATGTGTTTCGACACCACTGCCTCCAATGCTGGTCGTTTGAATGGAGCGTGTGTGTTGTTGGAGCAGAAGTTGAAGAAAGACCTTCTCCATTTTGCCTGCCATCATCACATCATGGAAGTGATGATCGGTGGAGTTTTCACTGCTTGCTATGGCCCAACGAGTGGACCTGATGTTCCATTGTTCAGCAGGTTTCAGAGCAAATGGACCTTCATCGACACAGGAACATACGGCACTGGATGGGATGATGAAGAGGTGCATCGACTCTTGGCCCTCATTAGAGATTGGATTCTCCGCTTTGCTGAGGAAAAACACACCTCAAAATCCTTTCGAGATGACTATCAGGAATTCCTCGATCTGTCCATCATTTTCTTGGGAGGGAGCATTGACAACTACACCTTCAAGCAACCTGGCTCCATGCACCAAGCCAGATGGTTATCTAAGGTGATCTATTCATTGAAGATGTGGCTGTTCAGGGGACAAATCCCAGCCCTCACTCCACGAGAGCAAAAGTGTCTTAAGGATGTCAGTGTCTTCACTGTTTCCATCTACCTGCAGGCATGGATGACAGCGCCAATAGCTGCTGCTGCGCCTTGCAGCGACCTCAGTCTTCTGCAGAGTCTTCGGGAATACCATGACCCCCAAAATTTCGGAAGTGGCATTAAAAAAACTTAGCGGTCATCTTTGGTATCTTTCGGAGGAGATGGTGGGCCTCGCGATTTTCGATCCTGAAGTGTCTGAAGAGACTAAAACAGCAATGGTGAAAGCGTGGAGGAAGTTGAAGGAAAGCCTGATTGCCAGAAGAGAAGGAAAGGTGTTGCTGAGGGGGCTTCAATCGAGTCACTAGCAACAGCAAACTCAAAAAGACTGCTGTTGTCTCTGGGGGTCAGGTGTGGGATATCTGAGGAAGGAGGTGCGGGATTGGGACAGTGATCCTGATTACCAAATAGCGAAGAAATCAGTGGCAAACCTCTCTGTCATGAACGAACATGCAAAGAGGGGGATTGCTCTCATTAATAAATACAACAGCTGCCACACCAGGAATGAGGAACAACTGCAGTATCTCCTGCAAGTTGTTGCTAACTACAGGAAGCAGTTTCCTCAACCACTGAAGTCAGCCTGGCAACTGGGCGAGAAAACAAAGATCAAATGAGGTGCAGAGGGAATTGTTAGTCAATTCATTTCGGAATTGTTAGTTACCCTAATAGTCATGTACTGTCACCAAGATTAACTTTGCTGTGATTTTCAGATTATACCAAAACTTCAAGTGTCATGTGCTACCCCTACAAATTAACCGATTCAAATAAAACTTTCCCAGAGGTGTTTTCTCATCCATCCTCATAAGTTACAACCCAGCAATAAAAACAAATCACAAAAAAAAATTCCACCCCTATAAGAGTGGACCACCCTAATATGCAATTTAGGGGCTTGGTAGCTATACATTTCATATAAATTTAATGCATGCCTGAATGGCAACATCAGTCATTTCACCATAATAGAATATTATTTGTCCTAGTGTTTTATTATGACAACAGTACTGAATAAAGTTAGACTACTTTTAGTCTGAAATGGTATGCCTAATTATTTCAAACTAAAGTCTTGAAGGAGGACATAGCTACAGGGCCTATCCTGAAATGAAATTTCAAATTCAATTTAATTCACTGTTTTATATAACCTATACTATTATTTTAATTGATCTAGGAAGAAACAAAAAAGTGTTATAAAATTTGTGAATACATGAAAGTTAATGCAAATTCCTAAAATAATATATGTTAAAGAATTGTGTGTATCAAAGGTTTAACAGAAACTGAAGTAGTTAAAGCTTAGCTAACTTTGTCTAATTAGGACTTAAAGTTTGAAAATATTTGTATTTGTAGCTCATATTAGATGTATTATTTCTCATTTGCAAAAAATATATATACTTGTAAGAGAACAGCTAATAAATTTGAATTATCGGGTGTGTGTAATTATCAATATATGCAAGCAAAAAATGAGCAACCAATAAATAATACTATTTTGTTTTTGAGTCACGAATTCACCTCAACATTACAACATACCTTAACCATTGAATCCATTTTCTTTTAGTCTAACAAACACACAAAATTATGCGCAATTATTTCAAAAGGAAACAAATAAAATTAAATATTTAAAATGGGTTATGTTTTTGTACTTATAGTAGTGATAATAATAATAATGATGATGATAAATTAAATATTTAGCAAGCATTTAGCAACTAGGCTGACTCAAATAGTTGGCTGAATAGGCCGACTGTGCCAACCACCAACTAGTTCCCAACTAGTCAGTACATCTCTAATAATAATTTGTTCTTGTCTTTTCAGAAATTAATTACGATACAATAATTATGGATCAACTTAAACTAAAACAGCAGTGTGCTGATCCTCTTCAATCTCACAAAGGAGAACATTGAACAAAGAGCTACAAATTGTACCTCAGTCCTAAACTCCAGTTAACAGTCATCACAGACTTTGTAAGCAGTGCAGGGAAAATCTAGAATTATTGCCTGAAAAAAAAAACTTTAGATGGAGATGAAAACAGTTCTTATTTCGAAGAATCTGTAATTGAAAGAGTGTAGCTGAATGTGAAGAGCGATGGCATCAACAAGCACAGTGCAAGCATACAAAATGTCAACTTTAAATACTTCCTTACATTCATTAGGATAAAACTCCCATAAAGAAAAGAAAGCATTATGCATTTCAGAAACTAACCAAAGTTATAGAGACAGTTAAGAGAAAGTTGGGAGAAATTGCTGGAAAAGATATATTACAGTAGCTAATGCGGGAAAAGAAACAAACTCAGTCAGAAAAAGATTATGGTGAACTACAGACATGGAGTCTATTACTGGGTTTCTATTACTATTACTTTATTTTTCATCTATTACTATTACTTTTGTATATGGGGTACTTTACTCATTTGAAAAGGATGTTTATGTCTATTTAAACGCAATTAGAAGCAGAACCAAATCATTACAATTTCAGAGACTATGTCTTGATAAATTTAACTTTATTGAAGGAAAAATTTGCCATAATATTAGTTCACATACATGTTTATTTTAGTTCATTTTTTCAGTTCTTTGTTCACACAATATGTCCATTGGCACTGTAATAGAAAAGTAATGGACTATTATCTATTATTTTGCCTTCTTTTACTATTACAGCCATAAAATTATGATCTATTACTATTACTTGAAAAACCCTGTAATAGTCTATTACTATTACCCCATGTCTGGTGAACTAATAAATCAACTAAAAGAGAAATTCAATGAAGATGCCAAGAGAAGTGAAAAGATCAAAATCCTAACTGTATTACCCAAAAGTTAGAGTGAGAGAAAAGTAGCTGCAGAACTCAACACAACAAGGCACACAGCATCAGTTGCCAAGAAAAGTGTTAAAGAATAGGGTGTCCTTTCAGAGCCAAATCCAAAGGCTGGAAAATTACTTGAACATAACACTAGACACAATATCAAAACATTTTATCTTTCAAAAGGCATCAATAGAATAATGCCCAGTAAAAAGAACTACCGGTACCTTAGCATCATTGAGAGAGGAGAGAGGATGCATTTTCAGATGCATCTTCTACTTTGCATTTTAAAAGAAGCTTATCAGTTTTTGAAAGAAAGAAATCCTTTGGTAAAGGTGAACTTGAGCAAGTTTACAGAGCCACATCCAAAGCAATGTGTTACTGCTGGAGCATTAGGAACACATTCAGTATGTGCATGTACCAAGGATGGGAAACTGAATCAAACTGGAACTGATAAACTGATAAAACTATTATTATTTTATGAACTGAAAAAAAAAAAAAAAAAAAAAAAAAATGAACTGAAAAAAATTCTGACGACTAAAATCAAAATTCGAACTGAAATTGAAAAACAATAAAAAACTGAAATCTGAATTTGAATAGATTAAAAATAACAGTTTTGCATTTCAGTTTTGAGCAGCATTTGGATCGCAAAAAAATACAAATAACGTGAATTATTTTCCTTTTTTTGTAATTTAACATTTGTATGGATTTAAAATATTTATCCATTTATCCTTTAATTCAATGTAGAAAATAATGTGGCTGAAAGTACTAGAGACAATGGTTTTAAAAAGGAAAGAAAAAGAATTAGGGAGGAAAATTTTTATCCCATATCAAAATACTTTTCAATAATGACTGTGCTCCTTTCATTGACCTAAGTTTAATCACTCAGTAAGGATGCCTTCATTTTTTTCTGACCATTAAATTTTTCAGTTCGATAATAGCTATGCTATCTACAGGGTGGGCGGAAAGTAGCTCCCTATTTTGGATTGGTAAAAAAATACGTATATTATCCATTTATTTCAGAAGAAATAATATGAAAAGGTAGGCATACATGGTAGGTTTTCTATAAAATTCAATGTGGGCTCCAACTCTTTCCACCAGCTTCTGGAGCCGCCCAGGAATGGCGTCCACTGACTTTAGCAGGAACTCCGGCGGGATGGAGGACATGACTTCCCGAATTCGGTCCTCCAGTTCTTCCAATGTCCTCGGTTTGGTGCGGTAGACTTCTTCCTTTACCCACCCCCAAAGAAAGAAGTCGCACGGTGTCAAGTCGGGGCTCCTGGCTGGCCATTGATGTGGACCACGACGACCCATCCAACGCCCAGGGAAGTGGGCATCCAGCCACTCACGGACAACAAGAGCGAAGTGCGGAGGGGCGCCATCTTGCATAAATATCAGATCGTCGATGTTCTCCCATGTGCTGACAACCGGCCAGACCTCATTTCGCAACATAGCAAGGTACCGCTCAGCATTCATGGTGTTGCGCAGAAGGAACGGGCCCACAACCTGATCTGAGGTCATACCACACCACACCGTTACACTGAACCGATTCTGCCGTTTTTCAGCGGTAACCATGGGATCCTCTCCTGCCCAGTAGTGGCAATTGTGGCGGTTGACACTTCGCTCTTGTTGTCCGTGAGTGGCTGGATGCCCACTTCCCTGGGCGTTGGATGGGTCGTCGTGGTCCACATCAATGGCCAGCCAGGAGCCCCGACTTGACACCGTGCGACTTCTTTCTTTGGGGGTGGGTAAAGGAAGAAGTCTACCGCACCAAACCGAGGACATTGGAAGAACTGGAGGACCGAATTCGGGAAGTCATGTCCTCCATCCTGCCGGAGTTCCTGCTAAAGTCAGTGGACGCCATTCCTGGGCGGCTCCAGAAGCTGGTGGAAAGAGTTGGAGCCCACATTGAATTTTAGAGAAAACCTACCATGTATGCCTACCTTTTCATATTATTTCTTCTGAAATAAATGGATAATATACGTATTTTTTTACCAATCCAAAATAGGGAGCTACTTTCTGCCCACCCTGTATATCTAGTTATCTATATGAGTGAGTGAGATAATCCATGGGAATGACCAAACTTCAACTCAAATGTTAATCCTCTGGATTAAAAAGGACTGGAATCAAAATTTAAATTGAATCAAACCAAAAAATATAAAACGAATAAAAAAAAAAAAATAATAAAATAAAAAAAAAATAAATAAAAACTGAAATTGATATTTTTGCAAATTTAAACTGAAATAAAAAACTGGACTTAAAAATTTATTTCCCCATCCCTGCTATGTACCATTCATCAGAATGCTGAGCTTATGTTTGTAGGAGCTAAATTAAATAAGCTAACAGAAAATGATAAAAACCCTATCAAGTATGTAGAACATTGTCTTACTTTGATGGAGTGCAATCCTCCCTCAGGGAATGTGAACAATGTGGAAATACAGTACAATTGAAAGAGAGACTCAAAATATTTTTGATGGGAATTGCAATTCAAAACAATTCAAGAAGTGAACCAATACAGATAGGTCCAATCTCGAATCAATTCACCTTAGTTCAGATGAATATGAACATTTCTATAGCAAACTTCAAGAACACCAAATGCATGACTTCATGACCAGGATGCAAGTAACTTACTACCATGAAACTAAAATGTCTTTGAAAGCTGGTGAAGTCCTTGTAGTGTGTGACTTTGCAGAAAATTACTCTTTTCTCCTCCAAGATGAGGTATGGAGCTTTTGCTAGAACAATCAGATAGCAACCATTCCTCCATTTGTTTTGCATTATAACGAGCAAGATGAGATTGCTCACCCATTTTGTTGTCATATCAGAGAGAACATCCATAACACAGTTGCAGTACATTTGTTTGAAAAAGCATCTAATATGCTTCATAAAAAAGAGAACATCCCACCCATCAAAAATCATATACTTTTCAGATGGCTGTGCAGGACAATATAAAAATAAGAATTTTTAAAATCTTTGTTATCACAGAGATGACTTTGGAATTGATGCAGTGTGGAATTTTCTTACAAGTCATTGGAAGGGACCCTGTGATGGTGTAGGAGTACTGTTAAGAGACTAGCTGCAAAGCTAGTCTGTAATGGCCTTATGGCACAGATCCTTACTGCACAGCAGTTGTATACATTTACAAAAGATAATTAGTAGTATTCAGGCATTATCTTTCAATCTACAGAAGCTAAGGCTAACAAAGATCATAAGATCCACTCTAAGGTTATCCAAGAGAAAGAGAGAGTAAGGGGTTAAAAGACGAGAATAAGGGGTTAAGTAGGTAGCAAAAACCTATTATTGTTGGTTAACATTCATTCAGAAAGAGAGAGAAAGACTTACCATCATCATCCACTGCTGACAAGTCGGAAAAATAGTCAATGAGAACAGGAAAGGGTGGAAGATGAAAAGTAGTAAAATAAGAATGCCAACAAGCCATGCAAATACAGTCTTAACCAGAGATGGGAAATCGGATCGGATTCGAATTGATAATCTGAATTAATCGATATTTTTGAGAAATCTGAATCGAAAAAAAAATTTGAATCAAAATTTGATCCAAATCGAAAAGAAACAATGATTCCGAATATATAATGAATTGAATCGCTAAAAAATATGGATCCGGATTTTAAAAATTTGGTTATAACTTATAAATAACTTATAAGGCTTATTAACGTTTCCGGTTTCACCACAGGTAAAGACTGACCTTTCCGAGAATCTGTTTGCTCAGACAAAAATCATACTAATCCTATACTCCATCCATTAAGGTGCTAATCCTAATCCTTAAATTTTGGTATTGTCCGAGAGTGACAATTTCACACGCTCCTCAAAGAAATAACCTTTTGCCTTCGAACATTGAAAATATCTTAGTTGTCAGGGCTAATTTTAATTTGTAAATTTGTATCTATACAGTGGATATATTTCTTAAAGTATTATCATCATATTTTAATTTTTATGTATGCTATAATTAATATTTTTTGTATATATGAGCCTTAATTGTTTAACAAATTAGCTTATATGAATGATTTTTTTTTTGCACCTTATTAAGAGTAAATCTAAAGTTATTACTTAGATCATTAATAGACTGAGAATTATCTGTATTATTTATTAAAAATGAAACTTATTAATAATAGCCACCCCTTGACTAAAACAACGATGATAGGTATAATTTTATTAAATGAACTCATAAAAATCAAGAAAAATTAGGCCTGGATCCGAATCGGATCGAAATCGAAAAAGAAATAATCCGAATCGGAAAAAAATTTGAATCTATAAAAACCGAAAAATTTGAATCCAAATTCGAATCTATATTTCTAATTGCGTGAAAATTGGATTTGAATTTGAATCAAAAAAGATTTCGATTTCCCATCCCTGGTCTTAACTCAAAAAAACACTGTCATACCATGCAAGTAAAGAGAGGATGAGAAAAGAACAAAAAAAAAAAAAGTATGAAGAGTATAACAAAAAATGAGTTAGTTTACGCAATGAGCTACATCTATATTTATGTTAGTCTAATTTTATTTTATTTTTTTTTATAATTTTATTGCTGGCATCTCACACGCTGGCATTAATCGTCAACAGACTCAAACCTCAACCATCATTCACAGAGCTCCTGTTGCTAATTGTTTTATTATTTTAAACATTAATATTTTTAAAATGCCTATCTAAACAGTTTTTTAAACATATTAATGCTGGTAGAGTACATGACAGACATGGGAAGATTATTCCATTTATCAATTACTTTAAACGTAAAAAGGTTTTTAGCAATGTTAGTAATGAAATGTCTGCTATGTAATTTGAATCCATTATTACAAGTATTGCTATTGCTATTATCAAAAATGAACACTGTCAAAATTTATGTTATCAATTTCATTAATGAGTTTGAAAACTTCAATAAGCTCCCCTTAATCTCCTATCTTCATAAGACTTGTTGTGTAGTAAGGGAATTAGTTTCATGACGTGGTTGCTGAACCCTTTCCAACCTATCAATATCCTCACACAAATACAGGCACCAAAACTGAATGACATTCTAAGTGAGGCCTGACTAGAGACTTTTAAAGGGGCAATATAATATTCTTCAATTTAAATTTGAAATAATGCCCTATTTAAATTTGAAATTACATCCTATTAGCTTTTGCACAAGACTCCAAGTACTGGTTCCTAACTTTTAAGTCCTTAGATATACATATGCCTAGATCTACTTCCTCATCAATGCTCACTAACTGTTTATCATCCATCATGTTTGTGTAATTATTGTTACGAGAACCTATATGCAAAACTTTACATTTGTCTATATTAAATTGAATCTGCCACTTATCCATCCACTCCATAATCCTATTTACATTGTCTTGGAGCCTATTTCTATCATCCACATTAAGAACTTCACTGCCTATTTTAGTATCATCCACAAATTTTGACGTGTTATTGGTCAAACCTACATCTATGTCATTAATGTAGATTGCGAATAGCAATGGGCCTAACCAGGGGTGTAGCTAGGGGGTTGCAGAAGGGGCAGTCACCCTGGGTGCCAGAGAGAGAGGGACACCAAAATTACACTTGAAATTTTCTACTCATTTTTATTTCTTAAATAAAATGAACAAGAATAGTACCTAGAAAAACTTATTGTGCTACTGCTGCATTGTATAGGCCACTTCATAATCTCTAATTTAGATTCATTATACAACTTATACTTTAGTACTATGTTAATTTATTCAGACACTTTTTCAAACTGGATTGTGCATGTTCAATATCGTACCTTTGCAGCCATGAAAGCAAGAAAAGTCTCTTTAATAACTATTGACTTAAAGTAAATTTCCTAATAAGCTCTGTAAGTCAATGTGCATAGTGTGCATTAGTAATTTCTCTGTAGTTCAATTTGAGCTCAATAATTATAAACACAACAATAATATGCCTGAAATTAATTTGTTCAAACCTTGAGACATAACCCGAAAATGATAGATAATGCACTGGGCCTAACAATGAACCCTGAGGGACACTGCCACCTAAATCCAGCCACCCCTATTCCCTACCATTAACAACAACCCTGTTTCCTGGCATGAAGCCATTCCTCTAACCTGTTGGCTACCTGACTGCGTATAGCCAGGGATTCCCAAAGTGGTCTGTAGGAAGCTTCCAGGGGGGTCTCTAAGCTTTTGGAAAAATAGTAACTAACTATATTAAAATAAATTTCCATTTCACACTACACATTCAGCAAGTGTTTATTAAACTGGTTTAATGAGCGTAGAATATTTAATTTTACATTAATTTAAAAGCTATCTATGTTTATGAAATATACTATAGTTTGTAACTGAATTCATAATTTTTTGTGTGTGTGTGTGTGTGGGGGGGGGGGGGGGGTCTATGTCCGTACGGAATTAATATTTAGGGGTCCTTGGTGGTAAAAGTTTGGGAACCCCTTGCGTATACCATGCACTTTAACCTTTGGCATTAATCTTCTATGCAGAACTGTATCAAATACTTTTTTAAAGTCTAAATAAATAATGTCAGCCGCTCTATAGTTATTGTATTCATGCACTATTTCATTATAAAACTCTGACAAATTAGTTAAACAAGATCTATGGTGTCAAAACCCACGTTGATTATTAATCAAATAGCAACTTTCTAAGTGATCGATGATACGGTCCCCAACTACAGATTCCAAAAGTTTACTGACAATTGACATTAAGCTAATAGGCCTATAATTGCTAGCTACTGTGCAGTTGCCTTTTTTAAAAATGGGCATAATGTTAGCTAATTTGAAGTCTTCAGGAATAATCCCTGCTTCCAGCAACTTACTAAAAATTTTTGTTAAGGGGTCTATTATAATCTCTCAAATCTTTCAAAGATCTAGGATGAAGTGCATCAGGGCCTAGACCCTTGCTAACTTTTAGCTTATTAATATAATGCGCAATCTCACCCTCAAACAGTTATTTCATTCAAAATAGTCTCACTAATAAATGAAACTATCGTCCATGTCAGGGACATTACATTTCTACGGTAAAAACTGTCACAAAAAAGTTGTTAAAATTACCAGCCATCAACCTAAGCATCGGAATCCAAAGTGCTGTTAGCATCTACTAGAGGGCTGATGTTATCTTTTATCAGCTTATGATTACTGATAGAGTCAAAAAAACTTTTTCAGATTATGTTTACTATCCGCAGCTATAAGTATCATTAAATTACACTAGGCATTCCTAACAGATTTTTTAACCTGACATCTAAGCTCAATATATCTATTAAAGTTAGCTACCATGCCATTGCAGTTATTAAGTCTATATGGTCTGTTACATTCATTTATGAACTCACCTATTTCCCTAGTCCACCACTTGGGCCTACGCGGAATAAATTCCCTTTCAATATTCAAAAACTTTCTTTAAACGCCTCCCAATGAAAATATTGTCTAAAATATTGTCACTGCATGTTGGTTCAGTAAAAGTCTCATAATTAACGTTAGGGCAGTTAAAGTCTCCAACAATTATACTATCCCGATTATTAATAAAGTTACCAAGAAGTGTGCAAAATCTAGTATTGGTATCAAGGGGTTGAATGGGAGGTTTATAAACAACAATGAAATTAAAACTAATACTACGCACCCTAGCCAACGCATATTGCATTAATTGCTGCCAGAAAATCTATCTTAACCTCAGTAGCCTTAAGGGAATTACAAATATACCATACAACAAAACACCACCAATCCTATGTAACTTATGTAATCGTAGTTAGGGATCGTATCATCGATTACTTAGAAAGTAGATATTTGATTAATAGTAGTCAGCATGGGTTTCATGCCATAGGTCTTGTTTAACTAATTTGTTAGAATTTTATAACGAAATAGTGCGCAAATATGATAGGCATAGAGCGGCTGACATCATTTATTTAGATTTTAAAAAGGCGTTTGATACAGTTCCACATAGGAGATTAATTGCGAAGGTCAAAGCACACAGTATACGCGGTCAGGTAGCTAACTGGTTAGAAGAATGGCTTCGTGCTAGGAAGCAGAGGGTGGTAGTTAATGGTAGTGAATCAGGGTGGTTGGATGTAGGTAGCGGTGTCCCACAGGGTTCAGTTAGGCCCATTGCTATTCGTAATTTACATTAACGACATAGATGTAGGATTGACTAGTAACGTGTCAAAATTCGCGGATGATACTAAATCAGGTGGTAAGGTTGTTAACGAGGATGATAGAAATAGGCTCCAAGACAATGTACATAGGATTATGGAGTGGATGGATAAGTGGCAGATGCAATTTAACATAGACAAATGTAAAGTTTTGCATATAGGTTCTCGTAACAATAATTACACATACAGAATGGATGGTAGGGAGTTAGCGAGTATTGACAAGGAAGTAGATTTAGGCATACATGTATCCTAGGATTTAAAGGTTAGGAACCAGTGCCTGGAGTCTTGCGCAAAAGCTAATAGGATGTTAGGCTTCATAGCGCGTAATCTTGAATTTAAATCAAAGGATATTATATTGCCCCTTTACAAGTCCCTAGTCAGGCCTCATTTAGAATATGCCATTCAGTTTTGGTGCCTGTACTTGGTGAGGATATTGATAAGTTAGAAAGGGTTCAGCGTTGTGCCACGAAACTGATTCCATCATTGCGCAACAGGCCTTACAAAGATAGGATTAGAGAGTTAGACTTGTATTCACTCGAAACTAGGAGATTAAGGGGGGAGCTTATTGAAGTTTTCAAAATCATTAATAACATCAATAACGTAAATTTTGACAAATTGTTCACTTTTGATAATAATAATACTCGTAATAACAGATTTAAGTTGCGTGGCAGACATTTCATTACTAATATCGCTAAAAACTTCTTTACATTTAAAGTAACTGATAAATGGAATAACCTTCCTGCATCAATATGTTTAAGAACCATTTAGATAGGCATTTTAAAAACATTAACGTTGTTTAATATAATAATAAAACAATCCCCCTTTTCCCTCTCCCTCGTTAAAATTATTAACGTTGTTTAATATAATAAAACAATTAGCAACAGGAGCTCTAGAGGTGGTGATCGAGGATGAGTCTATTGACAATAATGCCAGCTTGTGACACATACCAGTGTGTGATGCCAGCAAAAAAAAAAAAAATTTAGACTAACACAATCGTAGATGTAGCTTGTAGCGTAAACTAGCTGACTTTTTTTTTTCCCTTCTTATTCTCTCCTTACTTGCATGGTATGAGAGTGAGTTAAGACTGTGTTTGCATGGTTTGTAAGCATTCTTATTTTACTTCTTTCACCCCTTTCCTATTCTCTCAGACTATTTTTCTGACTTGTCAGCAGTGGCCAGCGGATGATGATGGGGAGTCTTTTTTCTCTTTCTGAATGAATGTTAACCCATGATTGATAGGTGTTGCTACTTACTTAACCCCTTATTCTCTTCTCTTAACCCCCTACTCTTTCCTTTCTCTCAGGCTAACCTTAGAGTGGATCTTAGGGTCTTTGTTAGCCTTAGCTTCTGTAGATCTGTAAAACCTATACGCGAATAACCACATTTTGGTTATAGCAACTACATCGTAGTTCCAAGAATAAATTATCGCTTTAAACGCATTTAACCCTTAACTGGTCGCGCTGGCGCACGCAGTGCGCCAAACCGCCAAAAATTTGAAATATTTGGTGAATTTCGCTGAAATATATTTGCCGTTACAAGGTACCCTCCTAGTCACTCACAAACTGTCGCGTAGAGTGGTTGCCATTCTCTGCTGCATTTTGTGTGTCCATTAGGAGCTCCGATTTCAAATTTTTTCGGAGACGTAGCACTTTGTGCGCCCAGTTATGTAAGTAATCTGTAAGGGATTGTTTTTTCTTTTCTACACCTGTTTATATTCATGTTATTAGTTTTATTTGTGATGCTAGCAATGGGCTTACTAACACGTTGGATGCCAACCGACATTTTGGCTGTTTACCTTGCTGTACCAACCACCAATGGCGACTCGACTCGTGGTATAAATGTATGGGGGTGCGATTTCATAAAATTTATAATTTTTAGAATTCTCGTACATAAACAATCACATGGTGCTTCCGTACGGTACTTATATGAATTTTTAATATATATTTCAAGAATATTTATTTTAATATCTTAAAATTAATATATTTTTTATCTGTTAAATTAATATTTATCGTTTCAAGCAAGGGGGAGCGACTGCTCTATCGCTCCATCGCTCCTATACACCAGTCGCCACTGCCAACCACATATGATTCTTTGAAATAAACAAGAAAAACGACCCACCGGTGGGTCGTCTGGAACGCAACGTGTTAATGTCACAGAAATGTTGACATAGACACCGAATAACAAGAAATGCATACATAAACATCTAAAATACATTTATTTTACTAAAAAATGATTTTATTTACCTTTAAAGTCATTAAATGACTACGGTGTATTCCGTGCGCTGTGCGCCCACTTAAGTTTTGAATAGGGGTGCGCCCAGTTAAGGGTTAAATTAATTTTTACCATGGACTGCCATTTTAATCTATTTTTCATGTCAGGCCAGCGTTTCCTAGACCCACAACATTTAAAGAGGGCTTTGACCTACAGTATACAGCGTTCAAACATTCTCATTGATTAACCTACCTTGCCTAGCATTCCCTATTTCATTGAAAGGCACCCCCATCTTTTATGAAATGGTTAGGATCACTAAATTTTGACCAGTTTTACGAAGGGTACATTTTCTGAGCACAAGTCTCTTCTAGCTTAGTATTCAAAACTGTTGCTTTTGATGTAATCCTAAGACCTAAACCATGCCTAGTGTTAATACCTAAAACTAAAGACCTGTCTGACCTTGCCTTCAGGGACCTAATTAACCCCCTGTATCTCTCCAAAAGGTCAGGTACTCTCGTATTGGGCCTACACAAGTCATTGCCCCCTACCATCACCACCATCATCAATCCTATGTACTTTGTCTCTGATTGTCAACCCTGGCCCCTGGTAGACAGACCCTCCTCCTCTTGGTTGGATTCCATTTGACAAACTCTATCCATATGACACACTAAGGAATCCCAAATTAAAATCATTTCCCTCTCATTCACATCCCTATCCAACTGGCAAAAGATAGCAAAAGGGTTTGAAACCTCAATAGGGGAGGGGGTAATTCCTATCACCTAACATATGTGGCCTAGCTCCACCTTTAACTACAGGTATCCCTTGTTTAACAATTGGATTACATTCCTGAAAAACTGATTGCTAAGTGAATGATCGCTACATGAGGACGTTATAACATGGGTTAATTGGGGATACATTCTTACATGGTGCTTGTGGACAGCGAGGCTGGAGGACTAAATGTTGTTGGGGCAGGTCTCGCTCTCTTAAGGTGGACAGCATTGCAGGTCTGGCCCTGAAGATGGTGAACCCTGAGGTGGAAGGTGTTGGTTCTGGTGACACTGACTCCATCTTGGGTTTGAAGCTTGTGATGGTTGCCTGGTGCACCTTCTTTGCAGCAGCAGTGGGTGCCCTGCTCCATGATGCACACAGCCTTGGAGTCATTCTCTACCAACTTGGTAAGGCAGTCATCAAACTACACAATAATGTCACGCAGAAGGGGGAGAGTGAATGACTTGGGCAGCTCATGTGGTTCCACCTCAGATTCCTCCAGTGCTCACTCCTGCATCAGGGTGAGACAGTTCTTTGCAGCCTTGAAGCCAGAGGCAGTCTTCTCCTCCTTGACAAGGAAGGTCCTGAAGGGCATCTTCTTCCAAAACAGCCCTGTTTCTAGGGCTGTATCCTCCTCCTTCCTAAACCCTCATCTTCAGGAGTTCAGGGAAGATGCGAGCACTGGCCTCATCTGCACTTGCCACCTAGCCCATGAGGTGGAGCCTCTGGAGATTAGCCCGCCCCTTAAAGCTCTCAAACCACCCCACACTGACCTTGAAGTTCCCAACAGTCCCAGCAGTGCTCTCAGGGCCCAAGTCTTTCCGCAGGTCCTCCCACAGACTCTCAGCCTTGGCCATGATGATGGTGGTAGAGAGAGGCATGCTGCAGGGAGTTTGATCCTCAACCCAGATCAGGAGTAGCTTCTTCATGTTCTCCATCACTGGCTCATGTGCCCTAGTTATCCTCATGGTGCTGCCAGAAGTCACATTTTCCACCAAGACCTTCAACTCAGGAGCCTTCTTGATGATGGTCGAGACGGTCAACTGGGCTTGGCCAAGCATTCTCGTGATGGAGTTCTCCCCCTTCACCACACTCATGGCACTTAATAACATCCAGCTTAACCTCCAAAGTTAAGGACTTACAAGAGAGCTTAGCTTTACCCAATGATGCAGAGGAAGCAGCCACACACTTACCCATCATTTTCAATGTTCACAGTCACTTAACACAGTTCAAATTAGCACCAAACATTCTGCACAATGTTGCTTTGCACTCCACAAAGGCTGCGAATAACAATTACAATCATGCGCAATCATACACAATAATGCAGAGCGATGCAGAAGCACAAGTGACTCAAAACTAGGGATTGTCATTTTGAGTCATTTTGTTTATCCCGGATTCCGGGATAAAATCTGTCTTCATCCCGGGATCCCGGATTTCCCGGGATTTTTATTTTATATGTATTTAAATTTGTTATACTTTTAAAAAGGAATTACAGGTGAACCCCGCTTAACATGCATTCTATCAACGCGAAAATCAGTTACCGCGAATTGGAAAATTGTGACCATTTCCCGTTGTACACGTACAATTATTCAAATACCGCGAGAGAAAATTTCTGAAATTTTGAATGTCGCGCCATGAGAACTGAAAAAATATAGTATGTACAGCTGAACTCAGCTGATTTCGTCTCTGAGTTTGTCAGAACAGACAGTAAGCTCCTTGCCACTGTTGAGCGCTGATGTGTTTGCAGTCGTCTCTTACATAAAATTTTACCTGTTCTTGTCTATTCACAATTCGTAAAAAATATATCCCCATTAAAATATGAGCAAACAAAACTCTGAAAGTGCCTCTGACAGCAATAAAAAAAAAAAAAGCGATTACATTAGAAGAAAAACTTGAAGTTATTAAGAGACATGAAGATGGTGCAACCAACGTGAAAATTGGACGAGATTTAGGCTACAGTGAGTCAACGGTACGCACAATCTTAAGCAAGAAACGTGAGTACAAAGAACAAGGTAAAGTCGCATCTGTTGCTTTAAGCATGCAAATTACTCGTAACAGGAGTCCAATAATGATTGAAATGGAACGCTTACTTCATATTTGGGTTGAAGATTGTGACCAGAAGAGAATGGGAATTAGTACATGAAATATTCAGAACAAAGGTCTCAGCCTATATTCAGCACTTAAAGAAGAAAAATTTCAAGGGGATACTGAAACATTTACTGCAAGTTTTGGTTGGTTTGACCATTTTAAAAAATGAACAGGATTACACAATGTAAAAACTTCTGGTGAAGCTGCTAGTGCTGATAAAGAGGCTGCCGCAAAGTTTCCAGAAATTTTGAAAAATATTATTGAAGAAGGCAATTACAACGATCGGCAAATATTTAATGTTGACGAAACAGGCCTATTTTGGAAGAAAATGCCAACCAGAACTTTTCTAGCCAAAAATGAAAAATCTCTACCAGGATATAAAGTTGCAAAAGATAGACTTACTCTTTTATTAGGAGGTAATGCAAAAGGGGACTTTAAACTGAAGCCTATGCTAGTGTATCGTGCTCAAAATCCTCGTACTTTAAAAGGCACCAGTATTCGGTCTGCCAGTTATTTGGCATGCAAATAAAAAGGCATGGATGACCAAAGACCTTTTTGAAGACTGGTTTGTTTCATATTTTTGCCCATCAGTTGAAAAGTATTGCAAGAACAATAACCTTACTTTTAAAGCACTCTTGATCTTAGACAATGCTCCAGGACATCCAACTGCTTTGGCAGATTTGAATGAAAATGTTAAAGTTTTGTTTTTGCCTCCGAATACAACGTCATTATTGCAACCAATGGACCAAGGAACAATTGCAACTTTCAAAGCTTATTATCTCCGTCGGACTTTTGATCAAGCACTTAAAGTAACATCGGGAGAAAATGCAATTTCAATTTTAGAGTTTTGGAAGAAATGACATAAAGCAGGCCATTGAAAACATTAAACTTTTGTGGGAAGAGGTTACTGCCAGTAACATGCGAGCTGTTTCAAAATTTCTTTTGCCACATTATGCAAATGACTTTGCTGGTTTCAATCCCACTGATAAAATTGTTGAAGACATAACTGCTATTGGGAGAGAACTTGGCTTCGAGGGTGTGGATACAGAAAATGTGAGAGAATTGCTTGATTCACATGTAGCACAATTAAGTGATGACGATCTTCTTCAACTCGATGAGCAACGTGCATTGGAAGAAAGCGAAAATGAAGGCGACGATGAACCAGCGGAAAATATGGCAAAAGATTTCACCATTAAAGAACTTGAAGGATTTAAACTTATTGAAGGTGTTAAAAACTTTTATTTACAAGTGGATCCAAACATGGAAAGAAGTGTTGAAGTTGGCATAAATTTGGATAAAGCAATTGCTTGCTATAGTAAATTGTATAGCTAATGAGAAAAAAGAGATGAAATCTATTCAATCAACTTTGGATAAATATTTTTCTAAGAAATAATTATGAAATAAATGACAAATATTACAATTAGTTTTATTAACCTTCACAGTTCGGTACTTATTTCCAGAAAAAAATGGCTTTAAAAATGCATTTTTAAAAAGTTTTACTGGACGATCAGAAGGATCACGAACGCATTGTAATTATTCCCATTTATTATATTATTCGCTCAATGCAAATTCGCATTACGCAAGGAAAAACAGAATGAATTATTCGCGTTAAGCGGGGTTCACCTGTAATATAAAAATTATAAAGATTTCAGCATTTATTTATTTAAACATATTCCATTAGGTAACTATGTGTGTGAAATAACTAGCTTAAAAGACAGTTGAGTGCAACAAGACAGCTATTTGTAAGAAAATCAACACTTGTAAAGAATAAGCATGCTCGTAAAAACACAAAAACAACTAAATGTATGAAAATGCAAAACATAGCGCATTTAAAAGAACTAATTTGACTTATAATACGAACGTAGAAAACAGACAATTCACACTCTTATCACTCAGCCAAGTTCTAAGTTTAGTTATAAACAGTCCTGCAGCTGAAAAAGCTCATGATACAACATGTATGATCGTGTAAACAGGGTATTTATACTATATATACTAATTATTATGTAAGTAATTAGCACCGGGATATCCCGGGATGAACGAAAAAATCCCAGGATATATCCTGCACATAAAATCAACCGAACCGGGATCCCGGGAAACAATCCCTACTCAAAACACTGGTGGGGCAAGAAGGAAGTGCAGGGGGTGGCTGCTTAGGGGTGTACAGGTCAGGCAAGCTGCGCAGAGGAGGATAAATCCATTTCTGTGCGTGGCAGCCAATTTGATTAGATAAGCGAAGTTTGAGATGCGCCCATGGAGTACCAAAAACCAAACTTTGCCCATCATAGCAATTGCTAAACCAAGTTTTGGCCAATCATTGTACAAGAAAAGGTGTTAAAAGAAATAGATCCCTAAAGTGAATGATCATTAAACAAGGGATACCTGTACTCTAAATCCCTCCCTGTCTACTAATCTTGAGCCTACCTTAACCCTTTCCTCAACTCTAACCTTCCTGATAAGCTACCTATACTACAAACTAGGTTCCGAATCTCACCCTTCAACTTACTAACATCTTCAACATTAGTAATATAGTACTAACCTATACTAACTTAGTATAGGTTTGGCCTTCATCAACCATAAGCCTACCCCTGCCCTCATCAAGTGTTGCAAGTCATCCCATCACCTCACATACATTATATTTTAAATCCACTATTTCTTCACTCCACTCGCAAAACAAACCAATCTCTCAGTAATCACCATAGGACTGCCATTGTAATCTTTAAAATCAGTATACCACCAATTAACCCCACACCTACCACATGATGTTTTCTGTGATGGCATCACGCAAGTTAAAGTAGTTAATGTTTATAACTGTCACAAGTTTAAATTAAATTAAGCCAGCATGCTTTGAAAACTTATAAATCACTAAAAAATGCAAATATTCAGTTACTTAACTATAAGAATGTGAATATAAATGCAAGTATATAAAATTCAGAACTTTCCAACAGTAAATTTATCGGCAATATCCAAAAGTAGAAACAATATCAGAGCCCAGAGAATGCTTCCACTCAGTAAGGAGATTATGAAAATGAAGATTTGCTCTTTCAAGCAAGAACAATTGCTAGTACTCAGAAAATACTCTATTTAAAGCCAGTTTCATTAACTTCTCTTGAGGTTAAGCATTTTTCCTCATCAGATATTCACATATTGAGGTCAGTGAAGAGGAATAACTTCTGCCTGAGGAATGAATACATGGTTTTGTCACTGTTGCATATGATGATTTCTGGTGGTTGGCACATGTTTTGGATAAGACATCTGAGAAGAGAGCAGTAAAGCTATCCTTTCTTTATCCACATGGCCCCAACTTATCATTCTTCTTCCCTCATCACCTAGATCTACTTACAATTAATTACTTACTCTTATGTTTTGACAAAACAACATACCATGTAACCAAGGAAGATACTGCAAAGGCCTCCAAAGCCCTGACAGAATTACAGCAGAGAAAACCAAGTTACACTTATAAGCCATGCATATAGGAATGTATAGGATATAAATTTACAGTGTAGATTTTAGTAGATTTCCTCAAGATTTAGTCAATTAGGTACGTAATATACCATATTTACTTGCCTGTAGCCCAAGCATTCAAGCTGCATAGAAATGTAATAAACATAATTATCTACTGTTCTAGAGCAGAAAAAAATGGTGCAAGCAGTTGCGTATCATTTTGAAAATATTAGAAAATAATAAAGTTATGACACTATGAAGATGTTACTAGGCCTATCACAGCTTACACCATTTGGATCTTTTCCATTTCATGTACTGTTTCTGATTTTGTTGAAAATAAGATATTTAATGTAGGTTAACTGAATGCCCAGTTAGGTCAACTGTACACTTTTGATGAGTGGTTAGGTTGTCATGATATTTTCATTAGTTTAAATGAAAATATCACAACTTAACCTAACCAATCAAGGGCATACAGTTGACCTAACCAGGCATTCAGTTAACCAACATTAAATATCTTATTTTCAACAAAATCGGAAACAGTACATGAAATAGAAAAGATCCAAATGGTGTAAGCTATGCTAGGCCTAGTAACATCTTCATAGTGTCATAACTTTATTATTTTCTAATATTTTCAAAATGATACATAGCTGCTTGCACCATTTTTTCTGCTCTATCGATTGATATATGTTTCGTTACTGTAGCATGTTTCATGGCAATGCAGGTGTCTTGTAAAGTTTTACCCTTTTTTACTTTTCAGGTGCACACATAATGGGTTATCTCCAAGAACAACTTGCAGCCAATCAAACTTTTCAACACACATTCCACCTGCCTGAGAGTACCTATAGGGATGTACCGATATATCAGTATTGGTGATATTGGTAGATTTTTAACAGTATCAGTATCTGCCAATATTTTAAAAGTATGATTTTTCCAAAATTATGAATAAAAGACTGTTTAGAAGATGAAATTTCCAATATTTTATTGTTTTATCACTTCACATAACTCGTTATTTTTTCATTATAGCCTTTTATTTATTTTAATCATATCCTAGGTCCTAAGAAATGTAGCACATAAGTTTTACCCAATTTTTTTTTCAAACAGCCAATCAAACAAGTGTAACTCCTTTGAGAAATAAATATAAAGCCTAGAAAACCAAAAAAACTATCTTGTAGTCATAGCTCACAATATTAACCCAGCTAGCTGGTTAAAAGCATGGATTAATGAAAGAAAGCCACCCCCAGCCTTCTTTAGTTAGCTTTATAAGGCTAACACATTTACAAAGCCCAACATAGGCCTGCAGTCCAATTGTATAGCATATGAAACTATGACATCTAATGCAGTATTGCCATCTTTAATGAAAAGGATTATTGCTTTGTTGCCAAATTTTCAATACAGAAAATAAATTATGTTACAAAAATATGACAAACTAATAACCCCTAGCTGGATATCAGTATTGGTTATTGCCTAAAAACTAAAAAGTTATACTGGTACATCCCTAAGTACCATGTACAAAACCTTGAGTAAAGTTGAGATGGTATATTTTTTATTCAAGGTCAAAGGTCAAGGTTATAGAGAACTTTTTTATTTTAGATTTTTGATACAGAAGGTAACAGAAAGGGTTAATGAAGAGCTTTCAAATGACACAAAAATCAGTACTTCATTAGTTATGTAGCAATAGCAATTTGAAATTAGCCTATGGCTCAAAAAAAAATTTGTGACCTTATATCAGCAACCAAAGGTCAGCCAGCTCTAATAACTGAGGGACTTCAGTTTCTCCTATATGTACACTAATATACCAAATATCATTAAAATCCATGATGATGAGTGTTTTGGGTGGCTGAGTTGATATGGAATGACCCTACACAAATTAAGCTATAATCAGATGCAAATTTGATTAACTGGTTATAATAATTTTATAATGAATTCTGATTTTAATAATAAGAACTAGCCTTTAATTTGGGCATCATACTTAATGAAATATGATGTAGCCACACTTACTAAGATTCCTGAATGAGTTAATATAAAATCATCAAATTTTATGGATTACAGTATACTCTACTATCCACAAATGTCATTCTTAGAGGCATATGGATAGTTTAAAAATGAGGATACTTGATATTCACTAAAGAGAAAATATATAAATATAAAAGAATATAGGGTATAAAGTACAATATATAGTAGTGCATAAATAAAAATAGCAAAATAATTGTAGAAAATAGAAAACAATTATACAATTATAGAAAAATTACTAGTAGCTACATGATGGATGTCATACAGCCAATTTTGTGCAGATAGTTGGTGATGTCATAGTTGTGTGGATAGTTAACACGCGGATAGCCAAGAGTCAACTGTATATCAACTGCATAGGTATGGTACTGTTAAGGACATAAAATCAAAGAATACTAACAGTAGTAACCCTGACCCAAGTGCAAAACCCAGTAGCTAAATACTAGGAGAGATGTAGCAGTATCAAATGCAAGATTAGAATTAAAATATGAAGTTTTGTGTCTCACAAGAAATGAGACATAGGTGTCAGAGTGCAAGAATGGACTTTAGCGTAAGGTAGTGAATAATGCACTTAAATGATTTGGAATATGAGATAGATAGCAAAGTTTCTAAGTTTGCAAATGACAAAGCCAGCTGGAACAGTCAAAAAGTTAAAAGGTAATTATAGGTTACAGAGAGATTTAAATAAACTCTCAGCCTGGGCAAATAAATGGCAAATGCAATTCAATTGCGAGAAATGTTAGGTTTTATTGATAAGATCATCTTTACAGAAATTATGTATTATATCAAGTAGAAAAGCGACTACTTTATATGGCAAACTTTCAGAAGGCAAACCAAGTTCTTTGGGGCTTTCAAACCTTACTTTAAATTAGCAAAGGGCATAACTCATCAAGTTATGTCTAAAGTTAGCAATGCTTTTGGAGTTTTGAATTATAGATATATTTTAATGTCTATTTCCAATAGAAGTGTTAAAATTTTAGACCCAATGTTCTTAAAATTTAAGTAAATATAGTGTTTCAAGGCCACCTATTTTTGGCAATGCCCATGACTCCTGACTAGTCTGAAAGTTAGTGTGTATAGGCTATATAATGTGGGAAATAACTAACTAGCCTAGAATCATCACCTAACCCAGGCACAAGATTCACCTTGATGAAATGGGCAGACCACTGAAACCTGGTAGCCAGATTACATTGTAATGTGACCACTAGATTTTGGCCATGAAACTATATAGTCTACAAACCAACTTTTTAATTTTACATGGATTTTTTAGCTAATACTCAGTTTTGAGGCTACCAATATTTTCACAAAATCCAAATTTATTACAAACTGATGATACCATTATAGCAAATCTTTTTCTTTGCATCATCTATCATACAAATATGTAATTTTAATTTTTACTACATATTCATCTACAGTGAGATATTTAATGAAACTTTTACAAAATGAAAGTAAAGCGAATTTATTTATAACTTAAGGGACTAGTGAAAAATACTGTAATTTATACAAAATGTAAGGGTTAAGATTCAGTAGAACACATCTATCAAACTCGATAGTGATATTTATACAGTGAGATAGAGTGAAAACAAAATAAGAAAACTTTATTCAATACTAATTTTGCCAGAAATCCCTATTTATCAAGATATTTACTTTCAAAATTATTAAATTTTGGTGCTATTATTCACTAGTCAAACCATCTCATCCTGCGTGTAGGTAGTCATATTATTATCATTAGCCAATCAGCAGCTGACCCATTGTCACATGATACTCCCATGCAAATTCAACAACTGAAATTTGAATCCAATAGTCACTTTAGAATGGCTGTCTATGATGGAAGCTTCCACTCTGAGTGGGACATCATCTAGCCCTAGGTTAGGGGTACTACTTACCTTTCTAGTTCCCGAATTCATTATGGGTACCCATGCCCAGTTACATCAACTGCATGCCCTTGACAATTGGTCACGTTAAATTATGTTATTTTCGTTAGTTTTAATGAAAATATCATGACTGGTTCTAACCTAGGCCTAAATGATGTCCTACTCGGACTGAGTTTCCGATGGTTAAATAGGAATTAACCAATATTTCCAACTAGATTAGGTTACTTTTGCCATGAATATTACTGACAAAAATAAGTTTTTCTGATATATTTAATGCTGTTTCAATTGATTCTGGCCTTTTTAGCCCACAATTTCCCTGCTCTTCAAAGCTTTGAGTGTGGGGGGGAGGGGGGAGAATCTCCATAATGGTGCATTTGCAGAGAAAATTAAGGTCAGATTCAATTGAAACAGCATAAAATACACTAGAAAAACCTTTTTTGTCACCAGTTTAGGTGGATATATTCTACTGAACCTTTATCAATAAGGTTTAATTAGTTTAGTACAGATATATACTATGTGCGTTAGGGTTATGACTTTTTAATTTTATCATAAATATTATTTCCTGTATCATCAATCGATGAACTTTTGCTTGAAAACAATAAAAAAGGGCCTAATTCTTCAGAATTAAAAAAAAATGTTACCCCGAAAGCAAATATAGTATATTAGTTACAGGTTTATTTTAAGCAATAAGTAAAATAATTAAAACAATAATAGAGTAAATATATAATATTGTATTTGTATAATTAATATTTATTGTATAGGTATAATATTGTATAATATAATATATGTTTATGTATAATAATTGTGAAATAAACATGCAAATTTCTATTTATTTTATTAATTTTTTATTTTTTATTTTGGGGTGAAGTTTTTCAAAATATATCGAAAAAACTGTTATTTTCATTATCAGGGGGCAAAAGTTCATCGATTTATGATACAGGAACATGGTTATAAAAATGTCATAACCCTAGTGTGCGTATGTGTGATGACTAGCTTAAAGCTCAGGATGTCAGCAATTTTCAGTCAAGCAGGATCCTTGTGACAAAAGAAGAATTTTGAAAAACTAGGTCACAAAATCAAATATTTCCTAATTTTCAAATATTAGAAATAGACTAAAAAATAAATTAAGCTATAGCTACTATCATATTCTTTGAATAATTTTAAATAAAATTGAAATACTTACTGTGCCATAATAATTCTTTGAACCTTTATGCCCTGAATGCGACGATGATTGTGGCCCAGATCTGTTCATATTGGATCTATAATCACCAGCATTACCACCTTTACCAGATCTATCTGGTATATTTTTTTGAGCATTGCGTTGACCCTTGCCAAAGTTTCTATTTGAGTTGTACTGATTCTGCCTTCCCTGGCCTTCATACTGATTCTGCCTTCCCTGGCCTTCATACTGATTCTGCCTTCCTTGGCCTTCATACTGATTCTGCCTTCCTTGGCCTTCATACTGATTCTGCCTTCCTTGGCCTTCATACTGATTCTGCTTTCCTTGGCCTTCATACTGATTCTGCTTTCCTTGGCCTTCGTACTGATTCTGCTTTCCTTGGCCTTCATACTGATTCTGCTTTCCTTGGCCTTCATACTGATTCTGCTTTCCTTGGCCTTCATACTGATTCTGCTTTCCTTGGCCTTCATAAGAATTGTGCTGGTTCGAGTGGCTAAAATTACTCTGATTTTGACGTCCTTTATTTGGAGATTGATTTTGTTCATTCTTTATATCTTGCTTTTGAGAACTTGGCAAAGGTGGGGGTTGACCCATTAATGAACCTTGCTGGGATTGTGCCGACTGTTGGTGAGGCTGAGGATCTTGAGCTTTATTCCCAAAACGAGACTTATTTTGGCCTTTACTGTCATTTGAAGTTTCTTGTTTATCTTTTTTCTGAGTGGTATTAGAAGTTCTATTTTCTTGATTTGCTTCGGTAGGATTTGCCTGAGAACTAACTTGAGGTTGAATACTATTCTGCTTCTTATCCTGTGGCAATTTTATATCAAGTGTATTCTGGTTTGGGGTAGGTTTGGAATTTGCAGGAACAACATTCTGTTGCCTTTGATTAAGGTTTTGCTTGTTTGTAGTGGAGTTTGACTGATTTTGACCAGAGACTGACCCTGTCTTCCCTTTATTACCAGAGTTTTCTAGTCCAGAATTCTTGACATCGAGCTGTTGTTTCTGCATTTGAATTTTATGTTGCAGTTGCATTTGCATTTGCATCACTTGATACTGACGCTGTAAATGTTGGGGTTGGAATGACTGATTCTGATTTTGAGGGAATATTTGACCACCTCCACCAATAAACCTAGGGCCCATGTACGACATGATCAAACAGTGAAGTTAAATGAAAGCCAATATAGGCTATAATAGGGTTAGGCTAACGTAGCTTGTTAGGACCTTACTTAGTGGCCTATTCCTGCTAGCTTTTAGCGCAGCTAAGGCTTCGAGCTTTAGGCAACAAGACGCATCAATAATTCTAAAATACCTATCTTAATTAATTTTCTTTCAAAGTTCATTCAAAGTAAGCATATATATATCGCAAACTTCAAAAATTTTCAACACCGTTGTAAATAAACAGTTTACGCCACAACACCGATAAGACAAGTTGAAAAAATAAAGTGACGGAAATTTCTCAAAAGTAGCCAAATAACTTTTTAACTATGACTGAATGACGTCATTTTCATTTTAATTCATGAGCACATAAGCATAAGGATAATTCAAAACCATCAAGGACTTTCTAGTTTATTCATGTCCAAATTAAGAGTCAAACTATCATAAATATATACTGTAATGTTTCACTCCATAACACTATAATAACACATTAGTAATTCTAATTCATGGATAGGTGCATTTTCCATACCTCCAAACCAAACACAGGAAGTTGATAAGAGTATGGATGGTTCAGGAAATAAATGAAGGTTGTATTGCTAGAACATTAATTATTGGAGATTTAAACCTGCCTCATATAGACTTGGACCTTTAGAATGAAATAATAGGGAAGGTAACTTCTTCACTGAATGCTGTAATCCAATGATTATGATGTTATTAGGGAACTTGCAGTAGGATAGTCATTAGAAAATAGTGACCATTTGATCATACGTTTTAGGATAGAGTTAAATAAGGATCTAGTAGAAAATGGCCATCTAGTTCCTTGTTTCTCAAACGGTGATTATAGTAAATTTAGGGAGCTGTTAGGCTCAGTCGCTGGCGACTCCAGGTATGAAAAACTGATACGTGTGAGTAGTCGAGAGGTAACGAAAGTGGTCCACTAAATAGGTAGGTAGTTAACCCTTTACTGCCCAAAAGGACAAATTTACAACCTTTCAAATACACGCATTTATAACGTAACCCTACAAAGTGTTTGGCCAGTAAAGGGTTAATCTAACTACTATTAAACTCCTTTTATGTCAATGACTGGGTGTGATATATTATTCTTGCTGTTTCTTGTCACTATAATATGTTATTATTATTGTATTCTTATATGTGTTTTCTTCTGTTTCAGATTATCTGTTTTATGATATGTTTGATTATTAAGTTGAATAAAGCCTCTATGTGCTCTCCTTAGTTTTCATAACAATTTATTCAACTTAAATTAAACTTAACTTAAATGATGGAGATATTCATGAGGCCAGAACGTTTGGATGTGGATCCGAACTCTGCAACAGCAGCGAAGCAGTGGAGTCACTGGTATCGAACATTCGCAAACTTTGTTGACATCCTCAGCGCTCAACAAAATAACGCGACTACTCAACAAACTGGCTCAACTGCTCAGCCGACTGGTCTGGACAAACTGAATCTTCTCATAAACTACATAGCAAAGTGGCGGCTCGTCGGTAGGCACTGCGGAACTGCAGTACCCCTAAATTTTTTATTTACAATTGAAATAATCAAGAACAATATAAGGATGAGCTCACTGAATAACTTTTTCAATAACTTTTGAAACTTTTATTCATTGCTCAATGGTCATCCTTTTATTTCAGTAATTATTTCAACCCATTCTTAGAAACAGCACCCCTAGAATTTTTAGTCACGAGCCGCCACTGACATAGCACCAAATGTTTATGAATTCATTGCAGATTGTGATACATATAACGTTGCTGTTGAAACACTAAAGGCTCTCTATATAAAACCTAAAAATGAAATATTTGCCAGACATGTGTTGGCGACTCGTCGGCAAGAAAATACTGAAACTCTGGACCAGTATCTGCAAGCACATAAGGTACTAAGCAAAGACTGTAATTTCAGGGCTGTGTCCGGTGAAGAAGCACGTAATGATTATATACGTGATGCTTTCATTAATGGTCTCCAATCTCATCAAATACGACAAAGATTACTCGAAAACAAAATACTTGAGCTTGAGACTGCTTATAACCAGGCTCACACCTTGGAAATGGCTCAGAAACAATCTATCTCGTATATGCAACCTGATACGATTAGTGCAGCAGTGACATCACGTCATCAGTCGGACCAAGATTTGCCCCAGGATATGCCAACAACTATGCCCAGTGGCGGTTCCTCATATGGGCAATATGGGCAGCCGCACAGGGCGGCATTTGTGGAGGGGCGGCATGAGCGCCTGCAAAAAAAATAAAAATAAAAATAAGAATAAATAAATAAATAAAAATAAAATAAAATAAAATAAAATAAATAATAAAAGATCAATAAATATATTTTTATTAATAAAAAACCATCTATTGCATTTTCCATAAACCTTCCCATAAAAGACCTAAACAATGCAAAATGCTTCCAGATTAATATTATTGGGAATAAAGGCCCATACTTTAACATTGAAGATGTGGTCTGATACAAGGTGGGAAAGCAAGATCAAGAGTGTGGAGCCCCTGAGATATCAGGCAGCTGCAGTGAGAGATGCACTGATCGAGGTGAGGGACCACACCAAAGACTCTGTAATAAAGGTCGAGGCTCAATCTCTGTCAGAGGAGGTTGGGTCATACCGCTTCGCCATTTGTTCAGTGGTGTGGCATGACCTGTTGTGCCAAACTCAGCATGTGAGCAAGCAGATGCAGTCTCCTAGCATGCACGTTGATGTTGCAGTAAATCTCCTAAAAAAAAAGAGAGAGGTCTCCGCAATTACAGGGCAACAGGTTTTGTGGCTGCACAAATGGCAGCCACAGATATCTGTGAACAAATGAATGTGGAGGCTGTGTTAAAACAAAAACGGCTGAGGTCCACAAAGCGCACTTCTCCTATGAAGCATCTGATGAGCCCTTGATTGATGCTTTGAAGAAGCTGGAGGTGACATTTTTCAATGCAGTGGTTGATGCTGCAACATCAGCCATTCAGGAAAGATTTTCCACGTTGGAAATTGTGGGAGAGAAGTTTGGAGTGCTGACACATTTCCAAAATCTCACATTTGAGGAGCTGACAGAACAATGTGTGAACCTTAGTACTACACTACACTTTAAGGGACAATCTGACTTGGATGGCAGAGAGCTTGCACAGGAGCTGAAGAACTTGCCTGACTTGCCATCAAAGACCATATCCTTGCTTGAACTGCTGACATTTATCCATGAAAGGGAGCTCTCTGAAATATATCCAAATTTGTGGACTGCTCTCAGAATTGGTCTTACTCTTCCAGTCACTGTTGCTGAAGCAGAGAGGAGCTTTTCAAAGCTGAAGCTCATCAAATCCTACCTGAGGTCAACTATGTCACAGGAACGCCTTACCGGTCTGGCCATCATCAGTATAAATCATACAATTGCTGAGCAGATTTCATATGATGATTTAATTCATGACTTTGCATCAAGGAAGGTAAGAAGAGTCAGGCTTTAGATGGCAGTTGTGCTGTGGTGCAATTTATTTTGTTTCTTGTTCAAAGTGTAGCATAATAATTACCCTCTCTTAAGTGTCTTATTCTATTTATGTGATAGAGCATTTGTACAATTTAGAAATTTGATTCTCTAGTTTATTTATGGCAGTTGTGCAATTTAATTTGTATTTTTCCTGTTCATAGTATCATAATTACATTCTCTTAAGTGAGTTATTCTATTTACGTGATGAAGGATTTGTAAAATTCAGAAATTTGAGTCTTTGTTTTGGTTCTGAAGTTCCAACAATTAGTCCAATAAAAAGTTATTTTGTGAAAGAGTTATGTCTGTCCTTTATTTTGGGGGGATTCGAATGTGTGTGTGTTGGCGAACAGGGGGGGGGGGGCGCTGAAGGTGAGGTTCGCCCAGGGCGTCATGTAAGCTAGGACCGCCACTGACTATGCCTACAGATGAGCGTGTCCAGACGGTTACGGCAGCAGCTGCCAGCATGAAATTTTACTTTTGTGGCCTCAATAGGCACCCACGATCCAAATGCCCTGCTAAAGAGGTTCAGTGTAATAACTGCAAGAAGAAAAGCCATTACGCCAAAGTATGTAAATCTCCTAAGTTCACCTCAGCTGCAACTACTGAACTATACTCAACACTAGCAACAGTGACTGCTGCTTCACCTGGCTGTCTTTCGAGGGCAGTTATGCAGGGTAAATTCAATGGCGTGCCACGGTGCCAGTTAGCATATTAATTGACATTGGCAGCTCTGGGTGTTTTGTCAATGCCCGCATGGTGAGTGTTCATGGGTGGACCTCACTCCCCTGCAAAAGAGAGGTCTCTATGGCAAATAGTGCCCTGACATCAAGTATTCTTGGTTGCTGTGTTACTAATTTGCAGCTTAAAAACACCCAGTACAGCGGCGTTAGAATGTCTGTAATGTCAGATCTCTGCAGCGACGTCATTCTTGGTCACAACTTCCTGCAACAGTACTCTTCAGTTGAAATTCCATTCGGAGGTACAAAACCTGCCCTAACAATATGCGGGCTCGCAGCGATTAACGTGCCATACCCATCATTGTTCGCAAACCTAACATCAGATTGTAAACCAGTGGCTGTGAAATCAAGACGCTATTCTCGAACTGACAAGAAGTTTATTGATATCGAAGTCTCCCGAATGCTGAAGGAGGGCATCATTGAGCCCACACAATCTCCGTGGCGTGCCCAAGCACTGGTAGTAGCATCCGACAACCACAAGAAGAGGTTGGTAATCGACTACTCTCAAACTATAAATCGATTTACACTGTTGGACGCGTACCCACTGCCCCGAATCGATGATATGGTAAGTGAAATAGCTAAATATCATGTGTTTAGCACAATAGATTTACGCAGCGCATATCATCAGGTAGCCATCAAACTTGAAGAAAGACCTTATACAGCTTTTGAAGCCAGTGGCCGTCTGTACTATTTCTGTAGAATACCATTTGGCGTAACTAATGGCGTTGCCAGTTTCCAGCGTATAATCAATAACATTTTGGTCCAAGAGAAACTGGATGGAACCTTTGTCTACGTTGATAATGTGACCGTATGTGGGCGGGCACAACCAAACAGAACACGATGCCAATCTCAAGAGATTCATGGATGCAGTGAATAAGTACAATCTTACGCTGAATCATGACAAATGCAGCTACTCTTTAAAATCCATTAATCTCCTCGGTTATATGATCGGTAGTGGTACTATCAAGCCTGATCCGGAACGATTGAAGCCACTCCTAGAACTACCAATACCACATGACTTGCACTCACTTCGGCGTGCGATCGGGATGTTTGCGCACTACTCGCAATGAATCATAGGATTCTCAGAGAAAATTCACCCCCTATCACAGGCTAAAAACTCCCCTCCATCACATTTAGAAGCAAAAGCTTTTGAGGACTTGAAGTATGATATAGCTATTTCAGCAGTAACAGCTATTGACCCTAAAATACCATTTGTTGTTGAAACTGACGCTTCCGAGCATGCAATAGCAGCGTCATTGAACCAGTCTGTGCGTCCTGTAGCGTTCTTCTCTAAAGCGCTCACAGCATCCGAACAAAAGCACTCTTCTGTTGAGAAGGAAGCTTATGCCATTGTAGAGGCGACACGAAAGTGGAGACATTTCTTGATTGGACAACATTTTCGACTGATCACTGATCAGAGATCAGTCTCATTTATGTTCAATCCAAAGACGTCAAGCAAAATAAAAAACGAGAAGATCACCCGTTGGCGAATGGAGTTATCGTGTTTCAGCTATGATATTGTTTATCGGCCAGGCAAGAAAATGTAACAGCTGATGCCTTCTCGCGTGTATGCAGCGCTGTATCTACTACCAATAATCTTCAGGTGCTTCAAACGATCTGTGCCATCCCGGTGTTACAAGAATGATTCATTTCGTCCGTAACAAGAACTTACCATATTCCATCAACGACATAAAGACGATGACCGCTTCTTGCCCTATTTGTCTTGAGCGCAAACCACAGTTCTTCAAATCAAACCCAGGTACTCTTATAATGTTAGAAAATCTAGAAGAGGAAGAACCATTGTTGTCCCAAGGCGATATGATGACTAAGCTGATTGATGCAGCATTGCTTGTATATATTAAGTTAAGGTGTGTATATATATCCATCTCATAATTGTAAGGTTAGTGAAAAATTCACTTAATTTAGAGTTAGCATTGTTTGAGCTCTCAGGTGGCATCATTTTGGGGCGCTGCGCGTCCTTTCTACTCGTTTGTGGGATGTCGTACGTACAGGGTGTGGTCTGATAGAGAGCTCTCTTGCAATTCAGTTTGGTTGTTTAGATACAAGATTGTTGCATCGTGCAATAGTCCAGGTTGCGTTGTTGTTGCAAGGTTGAGAAAGAAGACCATAAATAGTACCCCTTTTGTTTTTATCTTAAATTCATCCAACTAAGGCCTAAGGTAGGCCCACATCGAGTCAGCAACCCTGAGGTAGGACCTAATAGAATCTCAAGTCCGTAAGTTTTAATTTTAGCTTAACTTGGGCTGTAGACGGGTTGAGCATTATTGAGTTAAGGTCCCAGGGTAGAAAGTTTGGTCGCCCAATTGCGAAACTTGGCCAGTCGTCTGTCGTCGTTTTTGGCCTACAGTTCTACCGGTTTGGTTAATTTTGGTTTATTATTGAATTAAGGTCCCAGGGTAGAAAGTTTAGTCGCCCAATTGCAAAACTTGGCCACTCGTCTGTCGTTGTTTTTGGCCTACATTTTACCTGTTTGGTTAATTTTGGTTTATTATTGAATTAAGGTCCCAGGGTAGAAAGTTTGGTCGCCCAATTGCAAAACTTGGCCACTCGTCTGTCGTTGTTTTTGGCCTACATTTTTACCGGTTTGGTTAATTTTGGAGCATTATTGAGTTAAGGTCCCAGGGTAGAAAGTTTGGTCGCCCAATTGCGAAACTTGGCCACTCGTCTGTCGTTGTTTTTGGCCTACACTTTTACCGGTTTGGTTAAATTTGGTTTATTCGTAGTCGAAGGTTGCAGACTTCGGTGCACCAGTTACTTGGGTGGAAAAATTGGTATTCCATACTGGTGGTTGGTTAGTACCCGACCTAGCAATTCAGTTTATTTGAAAAAAGCAAAATTTACGTTTGATCAGTTTGGTTAAGTATTTCTGCCAATTCAGCTCATTTGGCATTGAGCCCAATTGTGGTTTGCAGTGAAGATGAGTGCATCTGAATTGAATAAGTTTAAAAAAAGGAGAAGCGCCTACAAAGGTCTAATTACAAAGGTCATTGCCACAATAGATTCTGCTATACAGCAAGAGGATTTAAGATTAGTGACTGCGCAGCTTTCCATATTAGAAACTAAAAAGGTTGCTCTAAGTGAAGTAAATGTTAAAATTGAGGCTCTTATAGAAGAGGATGAAATAGAAAATAACATAATTTACTTTGAAGAGATTATTGATGATATAATTAAAGTAGGCCACCGAGCAAAAGAGTTTAGCAGCTCAGTACAGTTAGAGACCAGGTCTAATAATGAAACACAACACTCAACAAATGATGTTTGTGAAGTTAAGGTTAACAGATCTGTAGTTCAATTACCGAGGCTTGTACTCAAAACATTTTCTGGGAGTATTCAGGAATGGCAAGGATGGGCAGACAGTTTTCAATCAGCAGTTCATTCTAGTCAAGTGTTAAGTGCCGTGGAGAAGTTTAATTATTTGCAGTCCCTCTTGGAAGGGGAGGCAGCAAAGACAATAGCAGGATTAGCATTAACAGAGGCTAATTATAATGTGGCTTGGGATATATTAAAGAAACGGTTTGGTAAGCCAGAGATCTTAATTAAAAGCCACCTCCGTGAACTTTTAGCTATACCGCCTGTTAATAATCCTAATAGTGTCAAGGAGTTACGGCAGTTATATGATGAATTTGAAGGTAGAACTAGGTCCCTGGATAACTTGGGTGTAGGAATGGAAAGGTATGGTATTATGGAAAACTGATGAGTGGGTAGTTGGGAGGTAACGAAAATGGTTCACTGAGTAGGTAGGTAGTTAATCTAACAATTATTAAATTCTTTTATGTCAATAACTGGGTGGGAAGAAACCAATTGGTTGCTCACCAGAGTTATTCTCCACACTAGTATTTATATACTGTGTGGGAGGAGCGTGCTCGGTAATGGAGATACATTACCGCTCAACCAACCGAGGAATAAACCAAGACAACGCTGGTGCAAGAAGCCCGCGAAGAGGAGAACAAAGGGAGAACGAAAACGAAGAACGGGGCGAGAGGACGTACCAGCAAAGTACGCTCTCGACAATTAAACAACCGGAGAAGGGAGAGACTCCAATAACTAAAAGTAAGTGACTAATTGAGTTTTTACACCAGTAAGTTAATAACATTAAATTAAGCTGGGTCAGACAAGTTAGGCCTACATTGTGGCCTAAGACCCAGCATCAACTCATAGCTTAACAAAGGTGAAGGTAGATTGCCCTAACCTAATCTTGTGAGGAATCCTACTGTGGACCTCAATTTATCTGCCCGCTCTGGACCATTTCCGGAATCTCTAGGCTGACCCCTCTAGGCTAGACTTGATCTACTCTATAGTTAGACTGGAGATATAAGGGGTGGGTTAATTGTGGACCAATTCATACAGAGCATTTTTCGCATTGGTGGTCCGTGTGTGGGGAATTTACAAACCTTAACCTTACTTAACAAAAATTGCAGAATTAGGCTAAATGGTCTAGCCTAAGCCTAAGCCTAAGCTAATCAAGCCTAATTAGGTCTACAACCTAGGGCCTAACTAGGAAACATTTACATTTAAGGAGTCTCATTCTCTTATAAGCTTAGACCTGAGTGACATAAGTACTTGGGGGGATTAAACCAAATTTAAACTCGACTGTTTTGTCTGTGCTCTCTCTTCTCTGGTAATTTCTTCTTGTCCTCTATTTCATTACGATCCCCAGTTAAACAATTTTGACTTAGACATGGACAGTGAGGAATTGAAAAGGTTAAAAAAGAAAAGGGGGGCAAAGTTGGGAGCTGTTACAAAGGCTGTGAACACTTTTAACAATATTACACAACCAGGTAAGGAAAATATAGAGAGTGTAATTATTAAATTGGAAATTAAAAAGAAGGAAATAATAGCCATTAATGAGAGTATTTCAGAGTTAGTTGAATCCGAAATGGCTGAAGAACAATTGATAGACCTTTACGCTGATGATGATGATCAGGTAAGCTCAATTGAACAGCAAATAAGGAGACTACGGTCTCGTTTGACTGACTTAACACCAAAAAAACCTAATTCTGATTTTAATCAAAGTAGGGCTAACCTTCAACAAAATTTAAGTGGCATGCTAAACCCTGAGTCACAAGAATTGAGGGCTCAGTTACCCATTTTGCTAGTACCAACATTTGAAGGGGACACGGTACAATTCCCATCTTTCATTGACAAATTTGAGAATTTAATAGGTAATAAACCTTATATTTCAACTGTTGAAAAGTTTAGTTACTTAACTAGTTCCCTTAAAGGCCCAGCCTATAACCTAATAGCCTATTTACCAGCCGTAGGGGATTCATATGAAGTAGCTATTGATCTTTTAAAACGTAATTACATTAATAAAGATTTGATTGTATATGAATTATCTCAACAAATTTTTGAATTTGCACCCATAAAAGATAACCATAGTGATATGGAAATTTTTTATACAAAATTAGAAGCTATTATAGGACAACTGGTTAGCAATGAGATAGATATTAAAACTTCATCTTGGCTTATACAAAGCATAGTACTTAGGTGCCTTCCTTCGAGGGTTAAAGATATTTTAATTCTAAAGACGGGAGAAAATTATCCTAATTTAGAACAAATAAGAAAACACTTCCCCAATATCCTAATTAATTACAAATTGAGAGATTTTCCAACACATAAGACCCAGACTATGGATAAACCAAAGACTGTTCCCAGAGACCAACTAGCTACAGCCAAACAGACAAAACTTGATACTGGAGAATCAAATGTGACCAACTATAATACACGAACACCTACATTACAGAACTTTAATGTAACTGCTGCCTCAACTTACACACCACATTGCAAATTTTGTGCAAGTAATGAACACAGTAGTACGGGTGGGCAAATATTCAGACTTTAACCAAAGGGCTAAAAGATGTGAACAGTTGAACCTGTGTGTAAAAAGTGTACGTGCCAGGGACATATAAGAAAGACTGTAAATCTAGGTTAAGATTCAAGTGTAAGTTTTGTAAAAGTTTACGACATGTCTCATCAATGTGTGATTCACCACAAGTGTCCAAACATAATACTCAAACTCAAAAGATACTCCCCCAAACAAAGGTAATCAAGAAAATGCCACTTTCATGGGACATTCTGCTTGTTCAAACAATGTAACAAGAAAACACGAGATTCTTTACCACTATTACTTTGGACTTAGTGAATAGTGAGGGTAGTACCACTCCAGTGAGATGTCCTTATAGACTGTTGTTCTCAACAAACATTTGTTTCAAAAAATGTAGTTAATAATTGGGTTTGACACCAAACCCGAATGAACAAAACCTCAATATTGCATCCTTTGTTAAGGATAACTCGGACAAAAATAGCTATAAGACAATTGACCTGGAACTACATTAGAAAAGTAAATTCAGAAAATTGAAGCAGTTATATTTCTAAAGTAGGACAAAACAAACTGGTTATACCCAAACTAGAACAAACCATAAATCATTTGGGAAAACACTACAAAATAGCTGATAGACATATCACTAACAACACAGTAGCTAACATTGAAATGCTAATAGGGGCAGATTATATTAATCTTATTCATAAGGGCATAGTAGAGATAGGTAATGGTATAGCTATTCAGACTCCATCAGGGATAGCCCTTTGGGTGACCTCTCAGAATACAACCTAGACCTAAACCAAAACAGTTCATGACCAACAAATACTATGTGCCTCAACTCAGTCCTACATAACACCTGTAAGAATAGCAACACTTTGAATAATATTATCTCAACTGAGAACATTAATTCATCATTATCAAATGAAACTTTGGATGAGGCAATTCAAACTTTATGGTTGCTAGAATCTGGGGTATACATGACACAAATCAAACTTCAGAAGATCAGTTAATGGTAGAAAGATTTGAAGACACCATTCAGTGCAAGACAATAGTTATTTTATTGAGTTACCTTGGAAAATAAATTGTCCAACTTTAAGAGACAATCTCAAAGTAGCTATAGGACATTTATATAAAGTAATGAAAAACTCAAACAAGAGGATAATGTAAAAATACTATAATAATGTCTTCAAAGAACAGCTACAGAAAGGCTTCATTGAAGAAGTAACAAATAACCCTTTTAAAAAGATGGTTGTCATTATTTAACCCACAGGGGGGTTTATCGACAAGATGCCCCAACAACAAAACTCAGAGTAGTATATAACTGTAGCCTCAAAGACAGTGATAAACACAGTTTGAATGATTGCTTGATTGAGGGTCCTAATCTCATTTCTGACCTTGTGAAGATCTTACTGAGGTTCAGGTTAGACAATATTGCTGTACAAAGTGACATTTCAAAGGCATTTTGAGAATAAATCTTAAAAATGAATATGATAAGAACCAACTTAGGTTCTTATGGTTCAAGGATCCATTTGATTTGAATAAAGGGTCCATAACCTATAGATTTAATGTTGTGTTGTTTGGAGCCAATTTGCTCACCTAGCCTATTAGCATTGACAATTAGACATCATTTAAACCAGTTTAATAACTCTCTAACATTGAACTTCCTTAAGGAACATTTTTACGTAGACAATCTAATAGGCTCAACGACAACAAAATCTGAATTATCTGAAGTCTATGAACACTCTCAAAACATTATGCAACAAGGTAACTTTGAACTTAGAGAGTGGATTTCAAATGATGAGGATTTAAACAAAAAGATTTTAAAGGATAATAATGGTCTTACTGAGCCATTAGACAGAGTTAAAAACTTTAGGTATGAACTGGTATTTGGATGCAACTTCTAACAGTCATGATTCAATCTGTACTAAAGGTTTTAAACTTGATGAGGAAGCAAATACTAAAAGACAAATATTATCAGAGGCTTCCAAAATTTTTGATCCTGTGGGTCTATTCCTGCCTTCAACAATAAAATCAAAGATTCTCCTCCAAGAATTTGGAGGACAAATGTTGGGTGGGATGATCCAATAACAAATGAAAATCAAAAATCTTGGAAGAAGTTAGCTACTGATTTAACAAAAGTGCAGAACATTAAAATTCAAAGGTGCTGTGGGTTTAGGGATAAGCCCCAGAGACTTCATGTGTTTGCTGATGCAAGCACACAAGCTTATGGGTGCTGTGCGTATCTTGTAAGCCCTACAAAGTCATCTAATTTATGCAAAAGGGAAAGTTGCACCTCTCAAACCTACCCGAACCATACCTCAATTGGAACTATTGGCTGCTACATTAGCCATTAAAACCATTTCATTGCTTAAGGATGCTTACTATGATGTGTTTATAACTCAGATCCACATCTGGCTTGACAGTCAGATTTGTCTTGCCTGGATACGGAATGATAGCATTAATAGTAAGAATATCTTTGTAAGAAATAGGCTAAAAGAAATAGCTGACGCTAATGAAAGCCTACAAGTAAACTTTCACTATGTTCCAACTAAACAGAATCCAGCAGACTTTCTGACCAGAGGTTTATCCTACAAGTTGTTGAAGTCAAACAAAACTTGGTTTATGGGACCTAAGTGGCTCTGTAATACAGACAATGGCCTGTGGAACAAGTTAACTTGACATTAAATTTAATCTTTTCAAATGAAAAGGTTGAACCAATCACTAATTAAGAAAAGTATTCTGATTTCAACAAACTTGTCAGGGTGACAGCCTACTGTTTGAGGTTTGCTCACAACTGTTTAGCTACAATTAACAAACAGCTAAATAAAACAATCATAATTATACAGAAGTTGCAACCCAATACTGGATAGGCCAAGCACAACAAAAAGAGTACAATAAAGAGTTAGAATTCTTAACTAATGGGAAACAAACAAAAGAACCGTACCATCAGTAGTTGTGGATCTAAACTTGTTCAGAGATGAGGAAGCCTTCTAAGGTGTAAAGGGAGATTAGACAAATCAAAAATGTCATACAAAAGCAAAAATCCAATCCTTTTACCTAGATTTAGCTATTTGACAACATTAATCATCAGAAAAACACACAATGATGTATATCATATGGGGGTACCACAGACGCTAACTACATTAAGAAAAACTTATTGGATACCCAAGGGAAGGATCACTGTTAAAACAGTCCTGAGTGAGTGTGTCACATGTAGGCGTATTCATGCTAGGCCCTATAGGAAACCAAATCCCCTGCTTTGCCAGAGGAGAGTTACTCTCAACAGACCCTTTGAGACTGTAGGCATTGACTATACAGGAGCATTGACTGTAGGGGTGGGTGACACTGAACAAAAAATGTACATTGTACTGTTTACATGTGCTGCCTCACGAGCTGTTTATTTGGATGTTGTGGAGGACCTTACAGCAGAATCTTTTGTTGCTGTCTTTAAGAGATTCTGTGCACGACATTCAGTACCAAAGACAGTTTGGACTGACAATGCTACATATTTCAAAGCTGGTGAAACAAGTCATCCACGACTTGTTAAGCAATGAAATCACACAATTATATATACAAAATGCAAACATAAAGTGGAAGTATATTCCGGTTGCCTCTCCTTGGTATGGTTCTATCTGGAGAGGAATATACAAACAGTAAAGAATTGCTTGAAGAAAGCAATTGGCAAAAAACAGATACACTTGTTTGGGTTACTCACTCTCCTGGCTGAGATTGAGAACATCATTAACAATAGACCACTCACTTATGTGAGTGACAACATTAATGACCCAGAACCATTAACTCCAAATCATTTGATTCGGGGAGAACAAGTTAGTCTCCTGCCAGACTACAATATAGACTCTTCAGAAGACCCAAACTGGACTCAACGACATGATGAGCTCCAGACTAAGTTACAACATTTAACTAGAGTTAAAGCTCATTTCATTAAACAGTGGAAAACTGAGTACTTGATGGGTCTAAGGGAGAGACATAAACAAATGACTAAGAAGGATTGGTCTGACACAATTAAGGTAGGGGACCTTGTTCTCATACATGACAGTACTCCAAGACAATACTGGCCTCTGGCTAGAGTTTCAGAACTCAGACCAGGGGCAGACGGGGTAACAAGAGTGGTCAAATTAAGGACTTCAACGGGTGACACAACAAGAGACATTTCTCTTTTGTACCCTTTAGAGTCTGGACCCAAAACAATGGACTTTGGAGAACCTTCTCCACTGACAGTAACAACTGGAACACTGAACTTCCAGTAACTATTCCTTTGACAGTATGAGTGGTAGCGCATCCTACTACAACATTGACAGACACAAGACCTCAGCGACAAACAGCATTAAAGGCGCGACTATTTTACAACAAAAAAAAATAGATGCTGGGGAATTGTAATTTTATCTTCTAACTTTCATTTTTTCTTTTCTTATGGTAAAGACCATAGACAGTTTCATCCTATGGATGTATATTTTTCTCTTCTAATTAAATGCTACACCTTCTCCATGAGAAGGTGAGGATAGGCACTGTTAATCAGATTAACAGGCATTTACAGTTAAATAGTTAGCTAGTCTACACTCAGACAAAAATTGGTGACAATGACACCAAAATTTTTATCTCCCGGGGCCCCCAGTATATGGAAAACTGATGAGTGGGTAGTTGGGAGGTAACGAAAATGGTTCACTGAGTAGGTAGGTAGTTAATCTAACAATTATTAAATTCCTTTTATGTCAATAACTGGGTGGAAGAAACCAATTGGTTGCTCACCAGAGTTATTCTCCACACTAGTATTTATATACTGTGTGGGAGGAGCGTGCTCGGTAATGGAGATACATTACCGCTCAACCAACCGAGGAATAAACCAAGACAACGCTGGTGCAAGAAGCCCCGCGAAGAGGAGAACAAAGGGAGAACGAAAACGAAGAACGGGGCGAGAGGACGTACCAGCAAAGTACGCTCTCGACAATTAAACAACCGGAGAAGGGAGAGACTCCAATAACTAAAAGTAAGTGACTAATTGAGTTTTTACACCAGTAAGTTAATAACATTAAATTAAGCTGGGTCAGACAAGTTAGGCCTACATTGTGGCCTAAGACCCAGCATCAACTCATAGCTTAACAAAGGTGAAGGTAGATTGCCCTAACCTAATCTTGTGAGGAATCCTACTGTGGACCTCAATTTATCTGCCCGCTCTGGACCATTTCCGGAATCTCTAGGCTGACCCCTCTAGGCTAGACTTGATCTACTCTATAGTTAGACTGGAGATATAAGGGGTGGGTTAATTGTGGACCAATTCATACAGAGCATTTTTCGCAGTATAATGTTGGTTACTATACTGGAGGAGTCTAAATTGCCTAGCTCAATTTTGCTTGAATTAAGTAGGGGACACTCTACAGAACATGTGTACATCCCCCTTCAGCAGATGTTAAGTCTTTTAGGTACAGAATTAGCAAGACGAGAGGGAATTGAGTTTGCACAGTGGGATGGTAAACAAGGGGACAAAGGCAGGCACAGCACCAAAGTTTCCACAAAAAGGAATAGCCCAGGTACAGTGTCAGCTCTACATGCATCCTCTGAGAATAAATTAAAGGGAATCAAGGAATGCATATTTTGCGAAGGCAACCACAAGTCATATAAATGTGAGGTGGCTGAGGCTTTACCTTTGAGGAGAGAAAGGACAGGGTAACTAAGTCCACAGCATGTTTTAAATGTTTTTTGAAAGGTCACAGAGCAAGGTTTTGTAAGTTTAAAATTTTGTGCAAAAAATGTCATGGTAGGCATCAGCCATTATTGTGTGAAAACTCCTAGTAGGCCTACCCCAGAAGTAGAGACATCAGTGGCACATGCCACTGCTATGAAAGGGAGTAAAAGTAAAGGGGGATTATTGCAAACAACTGCAGCCTTATTAATTGGGAATGAGTGGAGAAGCTACTGTAAGAGTGTTGTTTGATAGTGGTAGCCAGTGTAGCTTTTTAAGACCAGAATTTCCAGAAAATTGAAGTTTAAAGAACTTAAGAGGGAAAATTTAAGAATTTCTGGGTTTGGGGTTCCGTTCAAAACCGAACCAAATTTAAGAAGGTAGAAGTTCTGGTTAAGGGGTTGTTACCACAAAGTCCCACTATCAAGGTCCAAGCTGTAGAGATTGAGGAACTTTGTGCTCCAGTCACTACTTGTTTAGATATGGCATGTGTCCAAGAATTGCAAGTTAAAGGAATTAATTTGGGCAATAATAAGTTTGAAGGAACAGAAGATATTAGTCTTTTGATTGGAGCTGACTATTATTGGGACTTCATCACTGGTAATATTGTCCGCACATCTCAGGCCCGGTAGCTATTGAAAGTAAGCTAGGCTGGACAGTGGCGGTCCTAGCTTACATGACGCCCTGGGCGAACCTCACCTTCAGCGCCCCCCCCCCTGTTCGCCAACACACACACATTCGAATCCCCCCAAAATAAAGGACAGACATAACTCTTTCACAAAATAACTTTTTATTGGACTAATTGTTGGAACTTCAGAACCAAAACAAAGACTCAAATTTCTGAATTTTACAAATCCTTCATCACGTAAATAGAATAACTCACTTAAGAGAATGTAATTATGATACTATGAACAGGAAAAATACAAATTAAATTGCACAACTGCCATAAATAAACTAGAGAATCAAATTTCTAAATTGTACAAATGCTCTATCACATAAATAGAATAAGACACTTAAGAGAGGGTAATTATTATGCTACACTTTGAACAAGAAACAAAATAAATTGCACCACAGCACAACTGCCATCTAAAGCCTGACTCTTCTTACCTTCCTTGATGCAAAGTCATGAATTAAATCATCATATGAAATCTGCTCAGCAATTGTATGATTTATACTGATGATGGCCAGACCGGTAAGGCGTTCCTGTGACATAGTTGACCTCAGGTAGGATTTGATGAGCTTCAGCTTTGAAAAGCTCCTCTCTGCTTCAGCAACAGTGACTGGAAGAGTAAGACCAATTCTGAGAGCAGTCCACAAATTTGGATATATTTCAGAGAGCTCCCTTTCATGGATAAATGTCAGCAGTTCAAGCAAGGATATGGTCTTTGATGGCAAGTCAGGCAAGTTCTTCAGCTCCTGTGCAAGCTCTCTGCCATCCAAGTCAGATTGTCCCTTAAAGTGTAGTGTAGTACTAAGGTTCACACATTGTTCTGTCAGCTCCTCAAATGTGAGATTTTGGAAATGTGTCAGCACTCCAAACTTCTCTCCCACAATTTCCAACGTGGAAAATCTTTCCTGAATGGCTGATGTTGCAGCATCAACCACTGCATTGAAAAATGTCACCTCCAGCTTCTTCAAAGCATCAATCAAGGGCTCATCAGATGCTTCATAGGAGAAGTGCCGCTTTGTGGACCTCAGCCGTTTTTGTTTTAACACAGCCTCCACATTCATTTGTTCACAGATATCTGTGGCTGCCATTTGTGCAGCCACAAAACCTGTTGCCCTGTAATTGCGGAGACCTCTCTCTGTTTTTTTTAGGAGATTTACTGCAACATCAACGTGCATGCTAGGAGACTGCATCTGCTTGCTCACATGCTGAATTTGGCACAACAGGTCATGCCACACCACTGAACAAATGGCGAAGCGGTATGACCCAACCTCCTCTGACAGAGATTGAGCCTCGACCTTTATTACAGAGTCTTTGGTGTGGTCCCTCACCTCGATCAGTGCATCTCTCACTGCAGCTGCCTGATATCTCAGGGGCTCCACACTCTTGATCTTGCTTTCCCACCTTGTATCAGACCACATCTTCAATGTGATGTTCACATGTTTTTTCAAAATGGCCCATCGTTGTGTGGAGGCTGAAAACAAGTTGTAAAGCTTCTGCAAGATGCCAAAGTAACTTGTGGCATCAATAGATCCCTTAGCAGCATCGGCCACAAGCAAATTCAGAGAATGAGCCCCACATGGAACAAACAGAGCTCTGGGATTAATTTCTAGGAGCCTGGATTGAACACCCTTGTTTTTTCCCCTCATGTTGGCCCCGTTGTCGTATGATTGTCCTCTACAGTCCATGAAAGGAACTTTTAGCTCCTCCAGTCTCTTCAGAATCAGAGATGCCAAATGTTGACCAGTGGACTCCTCTGCCTCCAAAAACCCCATGAAATGTTCCTTTATATGGGGCTTCCCCTCCAGTGACACAACCCGAATCACAACTGACAACTGTTCAGTGTGGCTGATATCTGGAGTGCAATCTAGAATTATTGAAAAAAACTTTGATTGTTTGATGTCGCTCACCATTGCTGAAATGGTCTTGCTGCTCGACAAATCAATGAGTTCGTTTTGTATGTGGTGGCCGAGGTAGCTGGTGTGACTGGAGGTCCCTTTTTGGACACGGTTAATGTGCTCTTGCATTATAGGATCAAATTGTGCCATCAGTTCAACTTCTTTCAGAAAATTGCCATTTGATGGTGAGAACAATTTTTCTGTATGTCCCCTTAGTGCCAAATTCCTAACTGCCAGAGAATGCACAATAGCAGTGAGACGTGTCAGCACCGCTCTCCATCTCAACTTCTCAGCCTCCAGAAGTGCCATCTCCTGCTTGTCAATGGTCTCCCCCTTTCTCATCCTCACTGCCAGTTCTTTCCAGATTTTCATAGAATTTAGGTGTTCTGAACTGTTGTCATGTGATGTGAGCAATGAGCTTGCATGCTTCCAGTCCGAGAGTCCCAAACTTGTTAAATTTATTTTCCTCTTGGAAAATAATGTACAACAGAAACAGAAAAGGCTGTTGTTTTTTAAGGAATAGACCAACCAACTTCTGGTTATATTTTCCCCACTAACCAATGACTTCCTGAAGTATTGATGGTGGAAACTTCTTCCGTCACTGTCGTTTCTAGGGAATACAAAGTCAGATGGTACTTGACTTGGTCCCCTGGAAACCAGTTGTGTCCGAATTCTCTCAGTCAGAACTGAAGGCCAGTTAGCAGGGTCGGTGGACAGAGACTCATCCTCAGGAGGCGATTCTGCTCCAGGCCTTTCTAATAGAAAGAACAAGAGCATTACTCATTAGTATACACACCTAAGTTAGATAACACATTATTCACAGCACTTTGTTATGGTGGTGGTGTTATGGAATTATGGTGGTGAAACACCACACATACCCAGTAACCCAGACCCAGTGATAATAACATTATAATTTATAACTGTTTGCAAAATGCTTTGCAGGGATGCACACACATACACACACACGCACACACTCACAGACATATGTGCACACAAACTCACCTGAAGAGTCCTGCCGGGGAGAAGTAGAAGCAAATGGGTCTTCATCCTCAGGATCAGACTGCATTTGTGGAGACATATGTGAGGCTGAGGAGGTAGATGGCTCCTCAGCCTCAATAATGCAGAAGTAGACGGCTTCTCATCCTGGCTAGTGCAGAGGGTGTTCCAAAATATTTCAAAAGTGCCCCTGCAAATAGTAAAATAGAACATAACAGACCAATGCATGAATAGGCTAGTACAATTAATTTAACATGTTATTAAGCACAATTTATTAAACTTTTAGAATAGGAAACAAAATGAATATACACCTCCTTGGTTAATGGCTAATTATATACATAATAGTACACTTCAAATGACTCAGAAAGCTACTGTATCACAAAATAGCAGTGCAATAGCAGTGAAGAGTAGATGACATAGCTCTATACCTTTATCTTTTGCTCGTTTCTCCTCTTCTTCTTTCCTCTTTTTTCTAAACTGAGCACCTGATAGCTTTGACCTCTTCTTATCCATTTGCGGTTATTTGACAGACCTTAGTGGCTTAGTGTGAAGATTCGTTCTGTAATAAATAATATACATTTCACTATTTAACCAAACCCAGAAAAATAACATTACATATGTTAAAGTATGGGCCTTTATTCCCAATAATATTAATCTGGAAGCATTTTGCATTGTTTAGGTCTTTTAAGGGAAGGTTTATGGAAAATGCAATAGATGGTTTTTATTAATAAAAATATATTTATTGATCTTTTATTATTTATTTTATTTTATTTTTTATTTTTATTTATTTCTTTATTTATTTATTCTTATTTTTATTTTTATTTTTTTTGCAGGCGCTCATGCCGCCCCTCCACAAATGCCGCCCTGTGCGGCTGCCCATATTGCCCATATGAGGAACCGCCACTGAGGCTGGATGCTACATGGTAGCTATTGCAATGAAATGGAAATTAAGGCTCTTTTTGTTAAGATTGAGGAGAACAGCCATGGTTTGGAAAGGCATTTGAAAGCGTTTTGGGAACTTGAATCCATTGGCATAAAGGACAACAGGCAAGTACAGTGAACAATGATGTTTTAGAGCAATTTGAAAAAGGGATTGGGTTTAGAGATGGTTGCTATGAAGTTGGCCTCCCTTGGAAGGATTCGCGCAAACCCGGTTCAAACCTTCAGCTAGCTAATCGGAGGTTGGAGACTTCATTGTACAGGCTAAGAAAGAATGAGGAGTTGTTAATTGAATACAATGAGGCCATCCTAAGCTATGTAAGGGAGGGCTATGCTGAAAGGGTGCAAGGTGAGCTGGTGAACCAGGAGGCACATTATCTGCCACACCATGCAGTGGTACGGCGAGACAAAACTACCACCAAACTGAGGGTAGTTTTTGATGGCTCAGCCAAGGACAAAGGTGGTGTGTCCTTGAATGACTGTTTGGATGCTGGGCCAAATTTAAATGCAGATTTATTTTCCTTGTTACTGAGATTCAGGTTTGGTAGAGTAGCATTGACTGCAGATGTGAAGCAAGCCTTTTTGCGGATAAAGTTAAAACCAGAGGACAGAGATGCAGTAAGATATCTGTGGGTCGATACGAAAGACTTGTTGGAAAATGAACCTAAGGTTCAAGCATACAGAATGAAGTCAGTGTTGTTTGGCCTCAGCTCTAGTCCATTTCTGTTGGCAGCTACTATGCAGTACCATTTTAAAAAATATTCTGAAGTCTATCCTAATACTATTGAACACATAAGGAAAAAATTTTATGTTGATGATTTGCTGTGTTCCGTGGATAATACAGAAATGGCAAAACAGATATTCATGGAGGCTAGAGGTATAATGAGGGAGGCTGGCATGGAACTTAGAAAATGGCAGACCAATCATTCTCAATTACAAGAGTTTATGAGTCAGTCCTGTGTAGTACCTGATGCAGCAGAAAGTATTGAGGATTCTGGTATTAAGGAGTTGTGGGCAATAGATGCAAAGGTGCTAGGCATTGTTTGGCAGCAAGGAGATGATTTGTTTACCTTCAATGGGAAATCTTTAGTAGAGCTGGCTGCGAATGAGACAAGGTGGACAAAACGTACAGCTCTTAGTTTGGCTTCAAAGGTCTTTGATTCTCTTGGATTCCTGGCTCCATTTGTGATAAAGTCAAAAATTTGGCTTCAGAGCCTCTGGGAAATTGGACTTGGTTGGGACCAAGAGTTACCTGATCATATGGTGGTAAGGTGGAAATATTGGTTCAAAGAATTGGCACATCTTGGAGACATTGAAATCCCAAGATGGTACTTTGGGGAGTTGAACAATAGCCCAGGCAATTTGGAGCTGCACATCTTTTGCGATGCAAGTGAGGAAGCCTATGCAACTTGTATTTATATAAGAGGCGCATTGCAAGAGGAAGTAAGTTGCAAGTTGGTTGCTGCAAAGAGCAGAGTAGCACCTTTGAAAAGGCTTTCTGTTCCAAGGTTGGAATTGATGGGTGCCGTTATTGTTAGTCGGCTTGCAGTTACAGTGCAAAAGTCTTTGGCCCTCTATGAAATTCCAAGCTATTATTGGACAGACTCCACTATAGTTTGGCACTGGTTAAGAAGTCAGGCAAGGAAATGGAAACCATTTGTTGCCAATAGGGTGGAGGAAATTCAAGCGCGCACAGATCCCAAACAATGGAAGCATTGTCCAGGCACCCAAAACCCCGCTGATTTACCAACACGAGGAATTTCGGTGAAAGATCTTGCACAGTCAAGTTTGTGGTGGAATAGGCCAGAGTGGCTAAAACTTGGAAGTGAAAACTGGCCTTCTAATCAGCCTATTGTAGGAGAATGCCAGGCTGAAGAAGCATGGGTGAGTGAGGTGAGAAAATGCACTGTGAACAGTTGTCAAGTTATGCAGCAGGACCTCATATTGAGGCTTGAGGACATTAGCAGTCTGAAAGGATTGTTAAGAGTGACAGCATGGGTATATAGATTTACCAACAATATTAAGGGAGAAACAAGAAGGGAAGGAATTCTGAACAGTAATGAGATTCAGCAAGCCAGGAAATACTGGGTGGTATATGTGCAGAAGGAAAAATTTGGTGAAGAGAGGGAATTGCTCACCAGTCATCCATTACAGGTTCTACCAACACATTCTGCTCTCAAGGGTTTGGATGTGTTTTTGGATCAGGATTTATTGAGAGTAGGAGGTAGACTACAGTTTTCTGGGCTTCCAGAGGAGAAAAGACATCCAATTTTGCTACCTTCTGGGGGCACTTTGTGGACCTTTTGATCCTGGATACTCATTATAAGCTGTTACATGCTGGAGTTAGAGAAGTGATAATAGAGATCAGACAACAGTTTTGGATTCCCAAAATTAGACAAGTAGTAAAAAAGGTCTTGCATAAATGTGTGGTTTGCAAGCGTTGGAGTGCAAAGCCTTATTATGAAAAGGTGGCTCCACTTCCAAGAGAACGATGTGTCTATACTGCCCCATTTGATGTAGTGGGAGTTGACTTTGCAGGGCCAGTCTATATGTATGAGCGAGGGGAGTCTAACAAAGGTTATATATGTCTTTTCACCTGTGCTACCACCAGAGCAATCCATTTGGAGTTGGTAAGCAACTTAAGTAGTGATGTATTTCTTTTGGCCTTTAAAAGGTTTGTGAACAGAAGGGGTTTCCCAAATAAAATCATATCAGATAATGCAAAAACCTTCAAAAAGGCTGCAAAGGAACTCCAAGAAATTTGGTCCTTGCTAAAAGAGGAAGGATTCCAATCCTACTTTTCACATCAAGGGGTACAGTGGGAGTTTATTGTTGAGAGAGCACCATGGTGGGGAGGATTTTGGGAAAGGCTAGTGAGAAGTGTAAAGTGTCCATTAAAGAAACTTTTAGCTAATGCTCATTTGAGCAAAGAAGAATTCTGCACTGTTTTATGTGAAGTAGAAGCAATGGTGAACAGTAGGCCTATCACTTTTGTTATAACAGTATGCAGGATGCGGAGCCATTGACACCAAATCATTTTCTTTGTGGTAAACGATTAACATCAAGCCCCAGTGTGCCAGAAGACTTGCAGCCTATCCAGAGCACTCAAGGAGAGTTAACCAGACGGTTCAGGTACCTTGAAGAGCTACAAGATCAGTTATGGAAGAGGTGGCAGATGGAATACTTGCCAGAACTCAATTATTACCCATCAGGCAAGGTAAAGGGCTCCAATGCAAATTGTATCAAGGTGGGAGAAGTGGTAATGATTGGGGATGAAAGACCAAGGCAATGCTGGAAGCTTGGCATAATTGAAGAGTTGTTTGTTGGCAAAGACAATTTAGTTAGGTCTGCACTGGTAAAGACTTCAGGAGGAAAGTTAAAGAGACCTATACAAAAACTCTATGCTTTAGAAATCAGCAAAAACACAGATAGTCAAGATGAAACATTTGAGTTACAGCCTCATGGAGAAGGCTTGGCTAACCTTGCAGAAGGTAATGACAACAATGCCTCTTCGGTGGGGAGTGTTAGAAAATCTAGAAGAGGAAGAACCATTGTTGTCCCAAGGCGATATGATGACTAAGCTGATTGATGCAGCATTGCTTGTATATATTAAGTTAAGGTGTATATATATATCCATCTCATAATTGTAAGGTTAGTGAAAAATTCACTTAATTTAGAGCTAGCATTGTTTGAGCTCTCAGGTGGCATCATTTTGGGGCGCTGCGCGTCCTTTCTACTCGTTTGTGGGATGTCGTACGTACAGGGTGTGGTCTGATAGAGAGCTCTCTTGCAATTCAGTTTGGTTGTTTAGATACAAGATTGTTGCATCGTGCAATAGTCCAGGTTGCGTTGTTGTTGCAAGGTTGAGAAAGAAGACCATAAATAGTACCCCTTTTGTTTTTATCTTAAATTCATCCAACTAAGGCCTAAGGTAGGCCCACATCGAGTCAGCAACCCTGAGGTAGGACCTAATAGAATCTCAAGTCCGTAAGTTTTAATTTTAGCTTAACTTGGGCTGTAGGTAGAACTGGCCCTTTAGAATTTGGCCGTTCACGGCTCAGCTGGGATTTTGAACCCAACAAATAAATAAAATAACATATAAAGGCCACACAACCTTTTGAAAGGTTAAACGTGGATTTTAAGGATCACTCCCTTCGAAGACACGAAACCGTTACTTGTTGACTATCATCGATCAGTATTCAAGGTTTCCGTTTGCCTTCCCATGCGCTGACCTTACCTCCGCGACTGTGATCAAACATCTGTGCTCTCTTTTTTCTGTCTTTGGTATGCCTGCCTCTATCCACTCTGACCGAGGGGCGTCATTCATGTCGGAAGAACTAAAGCAGTTCCTGCACAAACCAGGAGTTGCTACTAGTCGAACAACAGCTTATAACCCGCAGGGCAACGGGCAAGTTGAGCGATATAATGGAGTCATATGGAGAACAGTGATGTTGGCGCTCAGATCAAAAAACATCCCATCGACACATTGGGAAGATGTACTTGAGGATGCTCTCCACTGCATACGATCGCTACTGGTAACAACCATCAATACCACTCCCCACGAAAGGATGTTCGGCTATCAGAGAAAATCTGCCAATGGTCAGGCAATACCTTCCTGGTTAACTACTCACAGCACTGTTTTCCTTAGACGCCAAGCACGTCAGAGCAAATATGAACCCCTAGTTGATGAAGTGGAAGTAAGTGATGTGAATCCTCAATATGCGAATGTTAGACTACCAGATGGACGAGAAACTACTGTATCCCTACGCCATCTTGCTCCTAAAATTGATGACTCCAGCGGGGAAACCCATTAAGACATAATCGGTGATGAGTCCACTAGTTCATCATCTAATTTGGATCAAAGCGTAATCAGACATTGTGAGAATGAAGGAACTGAGCAGCAGGCACCACTAGACCCTGGAGAGAATCACGAGGATGTGGAACCACCTCAGCTACCTCCTTCACAACCTCCTCGTCGCTCGTCACGCCTCACACGCCAGCCTTCTTATCTACGAGATTATGTACTGTAACTTCTAAAGTTAATCTAGCCAGTCTGGGTTATGCTATTGTTTGAAAGGCTGGGGAGAATGATATATTATTCTTGCTGTTTCTTGTCACTATAATATGTTATTATTATTGTATTCTTATATGTGTTTTCTTCTGTTTCAGATTATCTGTTTTATGATATGTTTGAATAATTGTTTGATTATTAAGTTGAATAAAGCCTCTATGTGTTCTTAGTTTTCATAACAGGGTGGATGAAACCAACTGGTTGCTCACCAGCGTTAATCTTCACGCTAGTATTTATATAAACAAACAAACTATGGAAAACTGATACGTGTGGGTAGTTGGGAGTTAACGGAAATGGTCCACTGAGTAGATAGGCAGTTAATCTAACAATTATTAAACTCCTTTTATGTCAGTAACTGGGTGAAGGAAACCAATTGGTTGCTCACCAGAGTTATTCTCCACACTAGTATTTGTATACTGTGTGATAGAGCGTGCTTGGTAGTATTGATACACACTACCAATCAACCAACAAACAAAAAGGACGCTGATGGAAAAAGCCGGGAGAAGAACAGAAGGAATTTATGGGAAGAACGGCATGGCGGACAAAGGGGGCTTGAAGACAATAAAAGATCTTCACCAGCAAGTGCGCTTTCAAAAATTGAGCAAAGAGAAGAGGGACTGTCTAATAACATTCAGTAAGTGAACAGTTGTGTTTCTGAACCCCAGTTTGGGGATAACATATAAACTAGGTCCAGTTAAATTAGGCCTACATTGTGGTCTAAGACCTAGCAGCAACTCATAGCTTAACAAAGGCTAAGGTAAATTACCCTAACCTAATTTGGTGAGGAATCCTACTGTGGACCTCAATTTACTCTGTCCGCTCTGAACCATTTCCGGAATCTCTAGGCTGACCCCTACAAGGCTAGGTTTAACCTACTCTACAGTTAGATTGGAGATATTAGGGGTGGGTTAATTGGGGACCAATTCATACAGAGCATTTTTCACACAAACAAAACAAACAAAACATCCTTATTGCGGATCATTCACAATCATAGCCACTTAACCTAACATACAAGTACAATCTTACGTATTATACACAAAAATAAGGCCAACATAGCCACTTAACCTAACATACAAGTGCAAAAATAAAGCCAGTATAGTCATTTAACCCAGGGGTGTGCTGTCAATTTCTTAACAACAGGTTCTGATACAGATAGGGGTGTAAATCGGCGAGCGCCAATGCGCGAGTCATTAAGCTAGGGGGTCTGAGGTGAGCGGTAGCTCCCCCAGCGGGGTCCGGGGTGGAGCCCCAGAAGCCAACGCATTTTAGCTTTTCCAAACAGCATTTTGTAACATTTTGGCAGAAATTATTTAACATATTCTTTATACTCACTAATGACATAATTATCTAAAAATAAACTAATTTTTCATCAAAAAATAAATAAATATTGAAACGACCACTGCTTGTGATACTACCTATATTTTTCTATAAAATCCTGAGACAAATTAAAAAAAATTTAGATATAAATTTACTTTTTCAATCATGCTGTCTCATTCAAGAAGTTTCCATATAGCCAGTTCGTTCTGCGATGGTTGAGTATCAGTTTTCTCACGAACTCTAGTATCATCAGCTTGACGATGACTTCTTAGCCAAGTCTTGACATATGGCACAGCATCCCAGTCTGCTACAGGCTTTCCTAGTATTTTTATTGTCATCAGACTGAAAATATGATTAACAGAAAGTATGCTTCTTTCCGCTTTCGCAATATCGTTCATAACACTAAAGCCTCGTTCTGCTTCCGCGCTGATAATAGTAATTGTTCTCATTATTTTTATTGCTTTAGCAATGGTAGGTGGAAAAGGAATATTTTTGATTCCACATTTGAATCAACAAAATCCCAAAAGTCATTGTTGTCAACAAACGGTTCGGTGATCCAATCAAAATTTAACAACCGGTTTGGGTGAACCGGACCGAACCGGTCCCAGCACACCCCTGATTTAACCCAACGTACAAATACAATCTTATTATAACACAACTTAATATGCATATATAATCTTTGCTACATTACAAAAATGAGGTATTGTAAACCAGCAGTTGTCTGAACCAAGACTGCCATAGAGGTGAGAGGTACACAGTATCTGAAGACAGGACATTGCACAATAACACATTAGAGCTGTTTTGGACTCTAGCAATGAAATTATGTATATTCTTTCGGATTAACATTTGGCTGGTAAGTACAGTAGGTTACGCAATGTAAACATAAAACTGGCACTTCACCATTTTGGTTCCCTACATAGCATACGAAAAATATTATTATAAGCAACAGAGAGTTTATTCACAGTAGTTTTTATATAGTTCCACCACAGATGGGATGTATACAATGCAGTACAGTAAGTTCTAGAAAGATAAGTTTTAAATGATTCTGAACACATACCAAATTTCGTTACTAGCATGTTACCCTGTACATACAGCTTTTTACGTTGCCTCTTAATATCGAGTTCATCTCGCAGCTCGTGAGTAATTACATGACCTACGTATTTACATGTGTCTTTGACAGATATTGTCTGACCATTCATTTAAAAAGACCCACATGATACATGTTTCAGTAGATTACACCTAAAAATCAAAATACAACTCTTTGCCCCATTATAGGTGATGTCATTTTCTATACCATATTGTTCACATATCTCTAATAGTACTCTCAGCCCATGGGGAGAGGGTGACAGAAGAACAAGGTCATCAGCATACATTAAATGATTACGGTAATTTTTTCCTTTCCAATGACACAGCCAGTACATGCAGTTTTTACTTCATTGGTAAGGTCATCCATGTATATACAGAAAAGATAGGGTGAAAATATACCTCCTTGCCTAACATCATTAGTTACCTTAAAACCTGGTGATACAGTGCTTTTCCATCTTACAAACATGGTCTGCTCTGTATACCAGAATGCAAGTATCCTAAGTATATATTTAGGTACCCCTCGACACAAGAGTTTCTTGAAAAGTTTGTGATGGTTAACTCTATCAAATGCTTTTGATGCATCAAATAAACAGGAATATACATTGCTACTTGACATCTTGTACTTTAGGACGGCTTCCTTTAGCATATAAATGCACATGTCAGTACCATGTTTCACTCTGAAGCCAAACTGATTGTCATAAGTCTGCAAGTAAGTACTTATCCTATTATAAATGAAATATTCTAACACCTTAGAAAGTATACTGGCAAGTGCTATTGGCCTATAATTATTCTTATCACAGATACTAGCACCCTTGTTTTTAACAACTGGCAACAATACAACTGACAAAATGGACTGTGGCAAGTACCCATGTATCATACAGCTTGTGAAACACATTGCAAGCATAGGTATTATACGAGGGCTACAACATTTTAAATGTTCTGCTTGTATGCCATCTAGGCCACAACTTTTGTTATCCTCTAACTTATGAATAGCCTGTCAGATTTCTGAGTCATTAATTAGTAGCTCCTCAGAGCGTTCTACATTCAGGCATATATTTAGTCTACCCCCCCCCCCCCCCCCCCCCCGAGACAATTAAATAGGGTTTCATAATGATTTTTCTACAGTTCTGCAATGTTTTTTTTGCACCATGTACACCTCTATTACATTTGGCAAGGTAAGATTACTACTGTTAATTTTATTAACCTCCTTCCGGAATTCCCTACTGGAAGTATTGCTATCTATTGCCTAATTTTCTGGCTAGAGATTCTCTTCATCTTTCCTTATAAATCTAAGAGCACCCTTGAGTCTAGTACGAGTTCTATTTTTCAGTTGGAAGAGTTCCCCCTGCTTAGGTTTCCCCATAGCAACCCATTCCACGAATACATTTTTGGCTACATCATACAAATCAGCACAGTATTCTGCCCACCCTGGTTTGACATTACTTTTCCCCATTTTTTATTCTTAAAGCTACTTCCACTCGCAGCCTTAATGGCATGCTCAAGCTCACCGTAATACTTATTTAAGAGATCTATATGTTTTACATCATCACAGGAGGGATTCCTACAAGCCAAAGCTTCTGCAGGAATCCTCACAAGCCTTAGTAGTGCATCAGTCTGCATTTTATAGTAAGCTACCTCAGAGTGACTAAGATTTGACCAATTAACTTTATAGTAATCAGCATTATCACAGCCATTGTCTAAGTCAGGTGCTAGTGATGTAATCGAGACCACCAAGTCCGAGACTGAGACCGAGACCTGATCCTGTGAGACCAAGATCGAGACCGAGATCAAAGGTTCGAGATCGAGATCTACCTTCCGAGATCGAGACCTTTAAAATTCGAGACCGAGATCGAGATCGAGACCAAGCTCATGCCCTTTCAATCTGTTTTACACTACTATGGAAATTAGACTATGTTAAGTATATTAATAAACTAATAACTACTTTCTCAGATGTAGTGTGTTGAATGCAAAAAGTGTAGCCTATAAATTAACAAATGAATATATATATATATATCGTACTTTTTTTTTATTTACTTCTTTTATATCTGTTACAGACTTGTGCATTTATTTAAAGCATGATAGGTGCTCATTACACTTAAGGAACATCAGCATGCTCAGAAGATCTGCTGAAGTTCGACTTCTGTGGGGCCTCATTATTATGTCTCCATTGCTAATTACACGCTCAATTGGAGCACTAGAGGCAGGCACTGTTAAAACAGTCACGGCAATATTGGCCAGTGATGGGAATTTATCCCTTTTCTGGTGCCAAAACTTTATTGGAGAGCAGTTGTCTAAAATATGAGATTCATCGATCTCTAAGAGGTACCGCCGCAACTGTTCCCTACGGTTCAAAATCTTCCCAGTTTCAAGGTTCTGCTGCTTGGACCGATAGCTTTGATATTTTGCCATTAGTCTCGGAACTTTGGTTTGACTCTGTTTTATTTCGTCATCGCTGCTGTGAGAATGAGCGCTGTCTCTCTGTATCTGCTCATTCTCCGTGCTTGAGTTTCCTGTATAGCATTTTTGCAACACCATTTCTATGAAAAATAAATTGACATATCGGTACTATAAACAGAGGCATGGCAATTAGCATAAGGTCTAAAGAATATATTAACTGCTTGCAGTGCCTGGTGGTTACTCTTAATTTCATAAGATGGTTATGGAGGTCCAGTAGAGTAGGAATAACCATGCTGATCGTACAAGTCAAGTCTCCTGGAAACACAGATATATATATATATATATATATATACAAAGGTGGGCACCCGGGCCTCAAAAAGGACCGACGGTCCCGGTCCCGGTCCTTGCCTCAAACTGGACCGACGGTCCCGGTCACGGTCCTTTCTGAAGATAGGACCTAGGAAATTAAAGACACCGGAAATCTTTAATTTTATTAACGTAAATTATAATTAATACAATACATAAATGATGAAAAAAGTTATTAAGTTAAATGCTTGAGTTTCCCTTCAAGAAGACTAGCATTTCAAAATGGCTGTCACTGAGCCCTGACCTTTTCGGCTTGAGGACGTCCTTCCCCAAAGAGAAGAGCCTCTCCACGGCGGCAGTGGATGGGATAGGCGTGTTAAACTTGATGAACACAGCAAGCACTTGTACTCCAGGTTCTGCTCACCCTTGGGGCCCAGGTATTCAAAGTATTTGTCCAGGTACGGCCAGGGATTGCCGGGTTCAGTTCTTCCGCTAGGAGCTCCAGTTGCTTGACTTGAAGTTGAAGCACTAACATCAGTAGATTCTTCGTCTCCTCCAAGTGTTGAAACAAGTTTCAGTTCAGTCTCAGTCTCTTTCTGAGTCTTCTGGAGGAAACGATCCATCTTCTTTAGAACTTCATAATCACTAAACACTAAAATCACTAAAAAAGACCGTCCAGAATTGCTTAAAAATGGACCGTCGCTCCTCATTTCGGTCCTCACTGAGAAAATGACCGACTTTCCCGCTCACAGTCCTTAAAAAGGACCGAGTTCCTGGAGTTCGGTCCTTTTGGAACTCGGTCCTGCCCACCTTTGTATATATATATATATATATATATTGTGTGTGTGTGTGTGTGCGCGCGCTTACGAAGACACTGAAAAACAACATAGCTCATTAAATGAACCTAATCATAACAAGTAAACCATTTGAGTGACTTCTAAAAAGTGTAAAGATAGTAAATAAGTATGTTAAACAAAACTTTTCACCGCGCTGAAATTTCTTTGCTTCATCCTTTTCTTAGAAACGACCTATGATATATTGCATAATATTGGTATTTAGTATTTACCTTGGGTTATCAATGTTGCTTCTGCAATGGAGCCAGTACTGGATGGGAGGATAATCGTTTTTATCACGCCACAGAGGTTGACACGCGTTTGGCAACACTAAGTGGCCTTATAATATATACTTATATATATAATATATATAATTCTCTATTTAGTGTTTCCATTTTCAATAAAATTAATCTGACGGGGGCGGGGGGGGGTCAATTTTTTTTGTAGTGCTAACCTAAAAAAATCCAGACCCACACACCCCCCGAGACGAAAGCAAATTGGGTCTCGAGATCGGTCTCGAGGCGAAAGCCAAAGAAAGAGCAGAGGGAGGAAGGAGACGGTTTGACGTAAATAGGCTCGCAAAAGGGAGACCAAAGAGGAATACAAATTGGTTGTGAGAAATATATTTGCTATTCATCAGGATGAAGATGAGGAAGTCTTGATATATGAAGAAAATGAAGAGGATAGAGTAAAAAGAGTGGAAAGAAAGTGGATGAGATTTAGAGACACCTTACAGAAATCTGCAGAAGAGGCAATCGGTTTCAGAGAGAAGGAGAAAAGAGAGTGGGTGACTGAGGACACATGAAATGTGGTAGAAGAAAAAAAGAAAACAAAAGAAAGAATGAATAGATGTGAAGACGTGATAAACAGGATGGAGTTGGGGAAGAATTGGCAACAACTGAATCGAGAGGTGCAAAGAAGGGTCAGAAACGATGAGAAACAATTTGTGCACGAGGTGGCACAACAGGTAGAGACAGCAGCGCAGAGAGGAGATATAGGGGAATTATATAAGATAACGAAACAACTGACAGAGAGAAATTATAGAGACAAGACTAGTAAGAGCAAAGGATGGAACTATATCGACTGCGGAGATGCAACAATTGGAAAGGTGGAAAGAACATTTTAGAGAAGCTTTGAATAGAAATAGACCCGAGGAGTTAATTCAAGAAGAGGTGAGAGGGAACCAGGAGCTGAACATAGATGTTAGACCACCAAGTTAGACTGAAATTTGGAGGGCTATCAAAAAGTTAAAAGGAGCAAAAGCACCAGGGATGGATAGTGTAGAGGCAGAACTGTTGGAGGTGGACCAGGGATTATGTCAGACGAATTATATGGACTCTTCGGTATAATATGGGAAACCGAGAAGTTTCCCAAGGAATCGAGAGAGGGTTTGCTGGTAAAAATACCAAAGAAAGGAGAGCTATCGCGATGTGACAACTGGAAGGGAATTACACTGTTGTCTATACTTAGTAAGGTGCTGACCCATATAATTTTGGAAAGAATAAGGGGGGAGATGGATGCTAGGCTAAGAAGAGAACAGGCAGGATTTAGAGAGACCCGATTCTGTGCCGATCAGATCAGTACACTGAGAATAATTGTGGAGCAGAACTTGGAATGGCAGTCCAGCCTGTATTTGGTGTTTGTAGACTTTGAGAAAGCTTTTGATAGTGTAGATAGAGGTTTTATGTGGACAATGATGGAAAACTATGGAATACCGGAGAAGATTATTAATATCGTTAAAGAATCATAAGGAGGATTTTCTGGCAGAGTGGAACATAACGGGAAGTTTACATGGCCTTTTCAGGTGACAACAGGAGTGAGGCAAGATTGTCAGTTGCCACCAGTTGAAGTGACGTGTATGTATATACAGTATATATGTATACAGGGTGTTTGAAAACTTTCTGTACAAATTGTAATGGGGGATAGGCAACACCAAGACAAACCCTTTTGTCTATAAGTGTATGTCCGCTGACGTCACATTCGGCGCGAGAGGGCGCCGCTGCAATTGGCTAAAAGGTGAAGTGGCTAGACTCGTGCTTGCCGCGGGCATTCTTAAATCAGACGTAGTACGCGTAACATGTTATTTAAAGAAGGCATGTTTATTTAAAGAAGGTGCTGAAGTTGCGACCGGTATCATCAATGCATGCCCGACAGCGGAAGCATTGACCGACGTACATGTCGAAGATCCCGGCATTTCGGGAACAGTCCAGCGGCGACAGCGATTCTTGCTACGAGGTCTTCTTCTGAGTAAATGGGAGTCTCGTAACGAGGTTCTTCATGTGTCCCCACAGGAAGAAATCGAGGCATGTTAAATCGGGCGATCTCGGTGGCCAGGCTACGGCCCACCCCGGCCTATCCATCGGTCCCCAAAAGTGGCGTTCAGATAATCCCGCACACGTTGCTGGAGTGTGCTGGGGCCCCGTCGTGTTGAAACCACATTCGTCTACGAATAGCCACGGGAACATCTTCAGCATTTCCGGCAACGTTTCTTCAAGAAATATCCGATAAACCCGCCCGTCGAGTCGAGCAGGCAGCAGGTACGGCCAATCAACTTGCCATGGACGATACCCGCCCAAACATTGACGGCGAACCGTTCTTGATGAGCATGACCCGTGTAGCATGTGGATTTGCGTGCGCCCACACGTGAGAATTGTGCATGTTAAACACACCCTCACGTGTGAAAAACAGGCCTCATCTGAGAACAGCACATAAGCCGGAAAATTAGGCTGCACCGCTGTCTGCTGCAAAACCAGTCGTGCGAATTCCACACGAAGAGGGTAATCCCGAGGTTGTAATGCCTGACTCTCTGACGATGAAACGGATGTAACTGCTGCTCGTGCAACACTCTCCAGACCAGGTCGTGGTTCACACGAGGATACGTGCAACACCTCGCGTGCTTGCGCTTGGATTGTCCTCAAATCGCCGTAGGATTTCTTCTTCCATGTCAGGAGTGCGCACGTTTCTCTCCCGACCAGTGTCATGCATGTTTGCATGGAATGTTCCAGTTTCTCGCAGTCGCCGATGCAAATGCGCAAACGTTTGGTGGTTTGGCACACGTCTGTTGGGAAGCGCTGTCGGTACAACCTCACAGCAGCTCTTCCGTTTCTATTGGCAGCCCCATACACCATATGCATGTCAGCCATCTCAGCAGTCGTGAAGCGCTCCATGTTACGCGTACTACGTCCGATTTAAGAATGCCCGCGGCAAGCGCGAGTCTAGCCCACTTCACCTTTTAGCCAATTGCAGCGGCGCCCTCTCGCGCCGAATGGTGACGTCAGCGGACATACACTTATAACGAAAAGGGTTTGTCTTGGTGTTGCCTATCCCCATTACAATTTGTACAGAAAGTTTTCAAACACCCTGTATAGTCTAAAAGTCACTAAAGGGAAAAGTCACTAAAAGAAAGCTGAATGGCAACACAAAAAGATAAACAGCGGAACGCGGTCTGTTTGGTCAATGGGCTGGCTAAACCAGCATGTGTTTTTGTATCTGACTAAATCGTTGGTGCTAAGTTTAATTTGGTGATGTTTCTAAGTGGTTGAGGAAAGCAGGAAGTTGTCTAATTATTATATCAGTTAGGGGTAATAGCTTCTAAATTAGTAAAGTTAGAAAACTAAGTAGGTTGTTGTGGGACGCTGACACCTATGGTAGGCCCTAAAGATCTAAATCAAAGCACCTATAAGTACCTTTATTGTCTATTTAATAACCTAATACCTAACGGGGTCTAACACCCCCCCTACGTTATTACACCAGTGATGTTTTTGTTAATGCTGGATACTGTAATGAGGAGAGCGGTTGAGGGAGGTAGGAGGGGTATTGGATGGGGACTGTTGGATGTTTTGGAGGACTTGGACTATGCCGACGATTTGTGCCTTCTGTCACAGAGGTGTGAGGATATGATAGCGAAGCTGGAGGATCTGGGAAAAGAGGCAAGAAAGTTAGGATTAGAAATTAATAAAAGAAACATTAAGACAATGATATTAAATGGCAGAGATGGAAATGGCAGAGATGGAGCCTTTAGAGTTGGGGAGGTCGAACTGGGAGAGGTTGACGAGTTTGTCTACTTGGGTAATGTAGTGGCAAAGGATGAAAAAGCGGAGGAGGATGTTAGAAGTAGGTTGACTAAGGCTGCAGGTGCTTTTGCGCTACTAAACCCAGTATGGAGATCAAACCAGTTGTCGAGGAGAGTTAAAATAAGAATGTTTAACGGTAATGTTAAATCAGTCGCCCTGTATGGTAGTGAATCATGGAAGGTAACAAAAGAGCTAACAAAGAAGGTCCAAGTGTTCGTGAATCGATGTCCGAGAAGGATTATGGGAATTAGATGGCCGGATAGAATTTCAAATGAAAGACTATGGCAGATCACAAATCAGGAAAGGACAGAAGAGCAAATTAGGAGGAAGTTGAGATGGGTTGGACATGGTTTGAGGAGAGAAGAGGGAGAAATAGCTAAGACGGCTTTGGAATGGAATCGGCAAGGAAGAAGGAAGAGGGGTAGACCGGTGATGACTTGGAGGAGATCCTTACTGATTGAAACTAAGAAAATTGGAAGAACCTGGCTAGAACTTAAAGTCCAAGCAGCTCACCGTACCCGATGGCGAAGCACAGTTGACGCTCTATGCTCCACGTTGGAGTGAAGAGCACATAAGTAAGTAAAGTAACTGTAGTCGTAGTGGGAAAGTTAGTTTGCCGTTGTTTGGGAACAGTTTGAAGATAGCCTATTCGCTAGGCTGAAAGTACACTGAAGTTATGTAGGCTACGCGGGAGTTGTTTACCACGAAGACAGAAGGGTAGGCCAAATGGACTTTTGACCTGCGAAAAGGTTTACGGACCTAGGCTATCGAAGGTGATGCATCTGAAGGCGGACTGGCCTTACCGGCGAGAGGATAAGTGTTGAGGGTCGGTTGAGACTTGTTGAAAAGAGGGCCAGCGGATGAAATTGCGGGATGAAATTGTAGAGGGCCTTACTTGATGATGAACTTCGTGTATGCTCGATCGGGGCCTTGAAGGACGGCAGGCCGCTCTCTGGCGAAGGACGGCCAGGCCGCTCTCCGGCCGCTCTCCGGCCTCTACATATATATATATATATATATATATATATATATATACACATCATATGATTTCATAGTTGAACCAGTACATTTCCTACACTGTTTCTCTCAAAAGTAATGATGAGTCTCACTATTTTTCCATAACAAAAATAAAATGGCATAGTTTAAGCTTGTTGAATTTTGTATTTCAAATACTCTTCATAAATTAATATATTGAACATATGACCAGGGGCGTCGATTGCTCTAAAATAGTGGGGGGGAACTTTGCCTTCAAACAGCGAATCAAACAATACTCTGAGTAGCTGTTGCGTGTAATATATCAGTGTCGTAATTTACCATTTATCCGTTTTTAGTATTTTTCTCAGCATGTTGAAAAACTCAGTTGTATTTAATCATGTTGTTTTTCTTTATTTAAACATTTTTTTTGCAGAAATAAGAAACGCAATACAAACTACTTATAATATTTAACCTTTCATGTAACATAATATCACACATGTGTTTAACCGAAATAAATCTTTTATTACCTTTAGACAACAGAGGTCAGTGTACATAAACTGATAACAAAATATGTTCGTGAAATACTGTATAAAGCAAATAACTGACTGCTAAATTCCATGATAAATATACACTGGTGTTCATGACAATAATTTATAATAATGTTATTACATTTGCATATGCATATAATACGACATATAACGTCTTATTAGGTGCCATTAATAGTTAGCATTTATAGCAATTCATCCACGAAAGTGGGGGGGACATGTCCCCTGCGCCCCCCCCCCCCCCGCAATCGACGCCCATGCATATGACACACAACTGTCAAGAAAACCCAAGCATGACAAACATGTGAAAGAAAGACAAAAACTAACAAGGCTTAATTCCTTAAAGAAAGTATCTAAATTGTTTATGAATTGGTTTCCTTCATGGAAGAAGACTACATCTCTTGGTAAGTGGCTCCATAACCAGAGATGAGCAGTAATGTATTTATAAATACTTAAATACGTATTTAAATACAGTTTGTATTTAAATACTGTATTTGTAAATACATTTTTCCAGGGTGTTTAAATACGTATTTAAATACATTATTACTGATGTATTTTGTAATTATAAATACATATTTTCAAATACATTTTTAAATACATTTGCAAAGAAATCATGGATTTTTTTCCATTATTGGCAGTATTTTAGTCTCTTATATTTTTTGTAAACCGAGAATTTAATTATTTTTCCTGTAACTGTCCAAAGTGTACTGTGTTATGTTTATTATGATTTATGTAGTCCCTTCTTTCTGTTGCCTCGCTTTGGATTGCCTCTGTTGCGGATAGGAAGCCTCAAACTACTATAACAACAATAAACACTGAAAATGGAATGTATTTAGGATGTATTTAGATTGTATTTAAATACATTTTTGAAGTAATGTATTTAATATTTAAATACATTCCAGTTTACATTAATGTATTTGGTATTTAAATACAAATTTGAGTGGTATTAAGTATTTAAATACATTTTAAAGTATTTTTGCCCATCTCTGTCCATAACCTAATACTTTGATTCAGAAGACGACGTTGAAGGGCGGGAAAGGAAACTTGGGCGTACCTGTTTAAATGCCTTGATCACGAGAAATACTTTTAGTTGCCTTGATCACGAGAGATACTTTTAGTTTCCTTGATCACGAGAGATACTAACTCGAAGGGCACAGTGAGGGAGGGGGAGATAATTAACTTACTGTATGGCAACAGTAGGTTGCCAAGCGTGTAGATTTATCAAAATACTGGAATTTCACAAATCAACCGAAATTAATCTAACTAAATGAAATTTTTTTAATATGGGATAGGTATATTCTTAGATTCTTTAGGGGAAGCGGAAGGGGAGGCAGACATGTTTTAGGGGAGGCACCTGCCTCCCCTCTACCCCCTTGGCGTCGCCACTGGGCTCAGTAAGTGGGATAATGAATTTGCCAATAAAAATGCTATTGAGATGTAGTCTGGATTCAAAGAAATTTTAGAGGATGTACAATGTAGGAGTATTCCTTTCAGAATTCTTAGGAGTAACAAGATTAGAAAACTTTTGTGGTGGAATAAGGAAATAGCAGGGGGTTTTAACGTACAGTTCTGCAGAAAAAGTGCAGTTTTAAAAACAATGTGCAGTTCTGTAGGCAAATATGTGCAGTTCAAAGATGTATGTTGTATGCTTTACTAAATCACAAATAGAGTAGTTGTCATAAATTAAAGTCAAATTAGCTCTTTCCACTTGATATGTAGTATATTATTCCAGCAATAACGTATCATATAGTCGCCGCCCTGCATATGAAAAGAATCTCACGGACATATTGCCACCTGCTGTAATGTTTAATTTAAGGTATGTTAGACCATAAAGTATTTATAAACTAAAGAATAAAAATTTAAAATTTATGTTCACAATTTTTTTTTTTAAACATATGTAAATGAATAGGAATGAGGAGTAAATAGCATTGATGAGTGAGTAGGATACTGGATAGTGCAGGATAAGCTTTTTTCATCTATCTGTGCAGTTCTAAAATTTCCTAAAAAAAAACCTTGGGAAATAGCTAAAATGATTAAAAATAAAAAGATAATTCAGGGAATTTAAACGCAGTAATAACCTTGTGGACTTGGATAATTAATTATAGGCAGTTAAGAAATAAGTTAAATAGTTTGATTAGAAAGAGCAAAAGGCAGAGTGAAATAAATCTAGCTAGAAATAGTAATAAAGATCCAAAGAAATTCTTTAGTTTTTATAAACATAATAAAAAGTATGATAAGAGTGGCCCACTAGAACATGACAGGATATTTGAAAATGATGAGGATATGGTTGATATTTTTAATGTTTATTTTAGCTCTGTTTTTAGTGAGGAAAATTTGAATAATTTTCATTTTAATCCTTCAGATTCCGTAATTTCAACCATCCTTCATAAGATTCATATAAGGAAGGATGATGTTTAGCAAGTGATTCATACAATGAAGTCAGATAAAGCTGCTGGACCTGATAATATATATGCTAGGATTCTCAGAGAAGGGAAGGATAGCTTATTTGAAGCACTAACTATTTTGTTTGCTAGGTCTATTAATTAATTATGCAAAGGTACCAGATGAATGGAAAAAAACAAATGTAGTACCCATTTACAAAGAGTAGAGTAAAAAGGAGGTAGGAAATTATAGGCTTCTTAGTTTAACATCAATGGTAGGTAAGATACAAGGAAGAATTCTAAAGAATAATATTCAAGATCATTTGGAAAATTTTAATCTTATTTCAAGTTCTCAACATGGATTTAGATCAAGGTCGTCTTGTTTGTCTAATTTCTTAGACTTTTTGGAGTTTGTAACTGAACAGGTAGCCTTGAACGGCCAAGCTCTAAGGGGCTACTTTAACTTATAGCCTAAGTTAAGTTAGACTAAAACAAACTTACGGACTTGGAGGTCCTATTAGGTCCTACCTCAGGGTTGCTGACTCGATGTTGGCTTACTTTAGGCCTCAGTGGCATAAAATTAAGAAAAAACAAAAGGGGCACTATTTATATAATTCTTGGACACATGCCATAGCTAAACAAATAGTGACTGGAGCACAAAGTTCCTCAATCTCTACAGCTTGGACCTTGATGGTGGGACTTTGTGGTAATAAACCCTTAACCAGAACTTCTACCTTCTTAACTTTGGTTCGGTTTTGAACTAAACCCCCAAACCCAGAAATTCTTAAATTTTCCCTCTTAAGTTCCTTAAACTTCAAATTTCTGGAAATTCTGGTCTTAATAAAGTTACATTGGCTACCACTATCAAACAACACTCTTACAGTAACTTCTCCATCATTCTCAATTAATAATGCTGCAGCTGTTTGCAATAACCCCCCTTTACTCTTTACTCCCTTTCATAGCGGTGGCATGTGCCACTGATGTCTCTACTTCTGGGGGAGGCCTACTAGGAGTGTTTTCACACAATAATGGCTGATGCCGACCATGGCATTTTTTGCACAAAATTTTAAACTTACAAAACCTTGCTCTGTGATCTTTCAAAAAACATTTAAAACATGCTGTGGACTTAGCTACCCTGTCCTTTCTCTCCTCAATAGGTAGAGCTTCAGCTACCTCACATTTATGACTTGTGGTTGCCTTCGCAAAATATGCATTCCTTGATTCCCTTTAATTTATTCTCACAGGATACATGTAGAGCTGACACTGTACCTGGGCTATTCCTTTTTGTAGAAACTTTGGTGCTGTGCCTGCCTTTCTCCCCTTGTTTAATATCCACTGTGCAAACTCAATTCCTTCTCGTCTTGCTAATTCTATGCTTAAAAGACTTAACATCAGCTGAAGGGGAATGTACACATGTTCTGTAGAGTGTCCCCTACTTAATTCAAGCAAAATTGAGCTAGGCAATTTAGACTCCAGTATAGTGACCAACATTATACCATACCTTTCCATTCCTACACCCAAGCTGTCCAGGGATCTAGTTCTAACTTCAAATTCATCATATAACTGCCGTAACTCCTTGACACTATTGGGATTATTAACAGGAGGTATAGCTAAAAGTTCGCGGAGGTGGCTTTTAATTAAGAACTCTGGCTTACCAAACCGTTTCTTTAATATATCCCAAGCCACATTATAATTAGCCTCTGTTAATGCTAATCCTGCTATTGTCTTTGCTGCCTCCCCTTCCAAGGGAGACTGCAAATAATTAAACTTCTCCACATCACTTAACACTTGACTAGAATGAACTGCTGACTGAAAACTGTCGGCCCGTCCTTGCCATTCCTAAATACTCCCAGAAAATGTTTTGAGTACAATCCTCGGTAATTGAACTGCAGATCTGTTAACCTTAACTTCACAAACACCGTTTGTTGAGGGCTGTGTTTCATTATTAGACCTGGTCTTTAACTGTATTGAGCTGCTAAACTCTTTTGCTCTGTGGCATACTTTAATTATGTCATCAATAATCTTTTCAAAGGAAATTATGTCATTTTCTGTTTCATCCTCTTCTATAAGAGCCTCAATTTTAACATTTACTTCGCTTAGAGCAACCTTTTTAGTTTCTAATATGGAAAGCTGCGCAGTCACTAAGCTTAAATCCTCTTGCTCTATGGCAGAATCTATAGTGGCAATGACTTTGTAGGCGCTTCTCCTTTTTCTAAACTTGTTCAATTCAGCTGCACTCATCTTCAGTGCAAAGAACAATTGGGCTCAATGCCAAATAAGCTGAATTGGCGAAAATACTTAACCAAACTGATCAAACTCAAATTTTGCCTTTTTTCATATAAACTGAATTGCTTGGTTGGGATACTGACCAACCACCAGTATGGTATATCAAATTTTCCACCAAAGTAACTGGCGCACTGAAGTCTGCAACCTTCGCCTATGAACAATAAAACCAAAATTAACCAAATTGGTAAAAATGCAGTCCCAAAACAACGACAGACTAGCGGCCAAGTTTCGCAGTTGGGCGACCAAACTTTCTACCCTGGGACTTTAACTCAATTATGCTCAACCCGTCCAGGCCTAACTTAGGCTACAATTTGCACAATCAGAACTTTACCGAAAAATAGTCACTGACTCAGTCTTGGGCTAGAATCCGGTTCGAAGGAACATGTTTTTTTTATTTTATTGGGTTCAGAATCCCAGCTGAACCCTGAACGGCAAAACTCTGAAGGTCCAGTTCAACCTACAGCCCAAGTTAAGCTAGACTAAAACTTACGGACTTGGAGGTCCTATTAGGTCCAACCTCAGCGTTGCTGACTCGATGTGGACCTACCTTAAGCCTCAGTTGCATAAAATTAAGATAAAAAACAAAAGGGGCACTATTTATGGTCTTCTTTCTAAACCTTGCAACAACACACAACCTGCACCATTGCACGATGCAACAATCTTGTATCTAAACAACCAAACTGAATTGCAAGAGAGCTCTCTATAAGACCACGCCCTGTAAGTGCCGCATTCAACAAACAAGTGGAAAAGACACGCAGTGACCCATAAAAATGATGCCAAAAGAGTGCCCAAACAATGATGCCACAAGAGCCCAAAAATGCTAGCTCTAAATTAAGTGAATTTTTCACTAACCTTACAATTATGATATATATATATATATATATATATATATATATATATATACCTTAACTTAATATATACAAGCAATGCTGCATCAATCAGCTTAGTCATCATATCGCCTTGGGACAACAATGGCTCTTCCTCTTCTGGATTTTCTAACAATCATCTTTTTTTTAATGTTTCTACGGAACTCCTCAACATATATAACTTCATCATTTTTCTTCCATGTTATGAATGGAAAATTAAAATCACAAATTAAAATATTTGATGCTAGGGTTTTAAGTTATTTTAGCACGTTTTCTATTTCTTTTGCAACGACTTGGAATTCACTTTTTTGTGATGTTTGATGGTTTGTACACGTTCATAATGATTGGGGTTCAGTCAGGGCCGCTGAGAGGGCGGGGAAGCCGGGATAAATCCCCGGGACCCGGAAAGAGGGGGGGTAAAATCTAAAAATATTAATAAAGCAATTGATTAAATAACAGAGAGGAAATATAATTAATGAACATACATTTTATAGAGATTATAATAGTCAAACTGAAACATAAAATATCTGCAGTCCACCGATGCCCAAGACCGACTGACAGATCTGGGAACCATTGTAATTGAAAGCCAGTTAACCCGTACTTTAAATTTCACCAGAATCATTTACCACTTTGCTAGAGAGAAGGCAAAGAAAGTACACTTCTAATTATGAAATATTGCAGTAAACAATTGTCTTGCCTGCATGGACTGGTACTGCATTTGTAAATTGTATGGTGATATCTTATATATATAAAAGAGGAAGTTTGTTTGTCTGTTTGTCTGTTTGTTTGTTCTCTATTGAAATGAATATGGCTGCACCAAATAGTGTTTAAGGTAGTGAATCAGATATAACTTTTCACGGGGAATCTAATGGTGTGCACAGTAGGTAGGTACAGTAGGTAGGTACAGTAGGTAGGTAGGTAGGTAGGTACAGTAGGTAGGTACAGTAGGTAGGTAGACTAGACAGTAGGTAGGTAGGTAGGTACAGTAGGTAGGTAGGTAGGTAGGTACAGTAGGTAGGTAGACTAGACAGTTTTATTTAGTAAATGGGTAGGTACAGTAGGTAGGTAGGTACAGTAGGTAGGTAGGTAGGTACAGTAGGTAGGTAGAGTAGGTAGGTAGGTACAGTAGGTAGGTAAGTAGGTAGGTACAGTAGGTAGGTAGGTACAGTAGGTAGGTAGGTACAGTAGGTAGGTACAGTAGGTAGGTACAGTAGGTAGGTAGACTAGACAGTTTTATTTAGTAAATGGGTAGGTACAGTAGGTAGGTACAGTAGGTAGGTAGGTAGGTAGGTAGGTAGGTAGGTACAGTAGGTAGGTAGGTAGGTACAGTAGGTAGGTAGACTAGACAGTAGGTAGGTAGACTAGACAGTAGGTAGGTAGGTACAGTAGGTAGGTAGACTAGACAGTTTTATTTAGTAAATGGGTAGGTACAGTAGGTAGGTACAGTAGGTAGGTACAGTAGGTAGGTAGGTAGGTACAGTAGGTAGGTACAGTAGGTAGGTAGACTAGACAGTTTTATTTAGTAAATGGGTAGGTACAGTAGGTAGGTACAGTAGGTAGGTACAGTAGGTAGGTAGGTAGGTACAGTAGGTAGGTACAGTAGGTAGGTAGACTAGACAGTTTTATTTAGTAAATGATACATTAAAATCTTGTTTAGTTTTGAATGACGGCATAAAGTCACGGGATTTAAGTGGAATCTAATGGTGTGCATAAAAGTTTCAAAATTTTCGAGAACTTTTTAAAATATAAGGTTAAGGAATAAGTTTTTTCATTTTAACACAAAAAAGCTTAAAATCATTATTTTCGAAAACTTTTTAAAATATAAGGTTAAGGAATAAGTTTTTGCATTTTGACACAAAAAAGCTTAAAATCATTATTTTCGAGAACTTTTTAAAATATAAGTTTAAGGAATAAGTTTTTGCATTTTGACATTTGAGTGTGACTTTTGCTATGGGTGACAATGGCCCAAAAAAGTTGGAACACCTCGCAATCTTTATGTTTTGACACCCAATGGAAAAACACGTAACATTGTTTACACTGAAGTGCTACAAAATGTCTGATGTTTTCAAGGAATAAAAACAATTACCAAAACTTTGTGTTTATGTGTTCATTTAGTTTTGTTCATCTTTTTACCTTATTTTGACACACCCTTACATCCCGGGCAACGCCGGGTATCTCTGCTAGTAATTAATATAATTGATTCGAAAAATAAAATGGTCATTTTCCTCTGAGTTGTTTATTCATACTGTATGTTTTGAATAGTGACTTGGACATATAATCAGTTTGCTTGTTATGTACACGAAATAACATTCATAATAAAATACTGAGTAAACAGGGGGGCCCATATACCAATCCTTCCGCGGGACCCGGGGCAGCTCTCGGCGGCCCTGGGTTCAGTTCTTTTACTTCTAAAATAAGAATTTCGAATGTGCTGTTTCATTTGCTTACCTTCACTTCACGCGTGTATGTTTTTCTCATGTAAGTGTAAGAGCCTCCTCTTTTTCTAGCAAATCTATTCGCTCTGTATATGTTGCAGTCCTTTATTGCTATTTCAGTGTCTTCGATGCAATTTTCGCATTCATGTAAGTGTGTTTCCGTTAGGCATATGCCATTCATACTCGTTTCCAGAGCTAAATTTTGCAGGTATTTTAATTTGCAGTCTGCATGGCCAGTGTACAGGGTGTCTGTATTTGTGTATAATAAATTTACAGGGTTAGTAATCTTCGTGCTTAGTTTTCCTGGATAATGGTCGTTTTCTGGTCCACGTTAACGGTTCCCGTTCGGTATTATGGGTTGGGCCTCTCCATTTGAGGATACTGGGAATGCAGCCTGTGGTACCTTTGTGGCTATTGAGTGAGCGGGAGAGTGTATATATATATATATATATATGAAAATTATTTCACGAAAGTAACACGTGAAAAATATTTATGATGAATAAAACCACGAAGGAAAGGAAACACAAAATGGTGCTCAAGCGCTTTCGTCTAATGACATCCTCAGGAACACTGAAGTACATAAAAAGTTAAGCCTATATATAGGTTACAGAAAGAAAAAAAAAGAAAAAATAAATAACATACATACACACACACACACATATATATATATATATAATATATATATATATATATATATATATATATATATATATATACATATCTATATATACAAATACATACATACATACATACATACATATATATCAATAAACAGAGAAGTAAAAATAAAAAATAAAAAATTAAAACCTTAAAGGATTACAGTGAGGCGTACAGATTTGTAAGGAAAAATATCGATTTTTAGCACAAGATCAAATGGATTATAAAAATACAAATTTATACTGGAACTCTGCCCGGGTTTTAACACACTGCTGCCTATGGTCAGGTTTCGATATATATAAAAAAATAAATGCAAATTAAAAGTTAATAAAGTAGAAACAAGTTTACCAAAGATTTAATGTTTTACCCTTCTTATCTAAATCTGTTTTAAAGGAATTCAAAATAACAGGATCGAGTTGACAAAGACCTTTGCTTATGTTGAAGTTATTTGAAAGTTGGATAATGGCAGACTCAAGAATATTTCTATTAACAATGTTGCTTGAATGGAATAAAACTGAAGCATTATTCCAATCAATACAGTGGGCTAACTCTGACAAATGGACAAAAAGGGCACTGGACAACTGTCCTGTTCTAACGGAATATTGATGCTGTTTTATACGTGTGTGCAAATCCTTTCCCGTCTGACCTATGTAAAAGGAATCACATTGTTTACAACCAATTTTATAGATAATGCCTGAATTATTGGTAGGGCTATTTTTTACTATGATATTTTTCACAATATTGTTATATGAAAATACTACATTAATATCCAAAAGTTTAAGTACATTAGCAATGCCTAAAAAGCCCGGGAAAAATGGAAGTACTAAAATATTTTTTGACAAAGTACGAGTGTTAATATTGACACGATAGAAAGTTCGTTTTGCCTTGTTGAGACAAGATTCCATAAACGCAGATGGATAACACAAATCACTTCCAATACCGTTGATTTTTTCCAATTCGGCATCGATGTATTCCGGACTGGCGATCCTAAGGGCGCGGAGAAACATTGATGAAAATATGGCCTTCTTAGTGGGGGTATCATGTCCCGAGTAAAAGTGTACGTAGGACAAATTGTTTGTCGTTTTCCGATAGATACTAAACTTAAAACCTGGGCTTTCCCTATGTACACGCACATCCAAAAATGGGATTGAATTGTCTTGCTCCACTTCTAAAGTAAACTTAATGGAGGGGACTTGATCATTTAACTGAAGGAGAAGCTATCCAGGTCACGATTCATGGGCCAGATACACAAAATATCGTCGACGTACCGCAACCAAGGGATGCCAACCCCCAGGATTCTCGGAATATAGGTAATTTCGAAAAACTCCATATAAATATTGGAGAGGAGGGGCGATAAGGGGTTGCCCATAGCCATCCAAAACTTGTTGATAATACTCGTTATTGAAAGTGAATTTACAGTCTTTGATGCAAAGCTTAATGAGTTCCAAAACAATGTGTGAAGGTAGTGGCAGGTCATACTTATGTAATTCTTGGGAGAGAAAGTCAAGCATATCGTCAATCGGCACTTTTGTAAACAATGAACAAACATCAAAACTGATCAATTTATCGTTAGTTTCAGTACGTGCATTATTCAATTTTTCCGTAAGATCCATGGAATTTTTTACATGTGAATCAGAGATAGTTCCGAGAATGGGGGACAAGACTTTGACAAGCCATTTGGAGAGTTTATAAGTAATAGAGCCCACCGAGCTAATAATAGGGCGCATAGGGTTACCAGGTTTGTGGGTTTTAATAAGACCGTAAAGGTAGGGCAGAGCAGGTGAAGTGGACATGAAAAGCGGAATTAAGTCCTTATGATCTTTGAGAAGGCGTTTCAAGCCACTATTAAATGATTTGATGACGTCATCCTGCGGGTTCTTCCTAAGTTTGGTGTATGTGGCGGGGTCCTGGAGAAGCTCGTTCATCTTTCCGATGTAGTCCACTTTGTCCATAATAACTATGGTGTTAGCCTTGTCTGCTTTAGTAATATGGAGCTCCCATCTTTTTTTAATTGTGAGAGGCTATTGCGAAAACGTTTAGGAAAGTTATCTTCGTAATTACCATTCGCCGCACTATAAACGAGGCCTTTAACTATGTTAAACAAATACTGAGGGAGATTACACTGTTTTCAAAACACGCGAGACTGTAACAAATTTGTAAAGCCGAAGGTTTTTTAACAATAAAAAAGGACATACCATATCCAAGGGCACTTTTTGCATCGTCACTAATGTTTTTCGAAGAAAGGTTCAAACACACTTTGAGCTTGCTTTTTTACTCCACTGACTATCTCGAATGAGACTTTTAATTTTTCGATCCAAAATGTTACGAAGTGAAGTAGTTCTCCGACGCAACTCGTTGTAAATTTCATCAAACAAAGGTTGGATCCACAGTTGGGGAATAACGGTTACAAAATTATATTTGGCGATGTTTAAATTTTTGAAGGCGGACCACTCATTTTGTCTGGTGACTTCAATATGTTTCTTTAAAATTAATCTGCTGAAGTTGTTGAACGGATGGTCGTCAATTTGTCTGAGGCGAATCGGAAGCAGGGATTTGGGAAGAACTTGCTCCTCCAGACACTTAGTAAGAAACTTCCGTCGGATACGAATTGCATGCCCCTTCATTAATGTAGAAGAAAACACGGACACAAACGGAGACAAGAGAGGGAACAGCAAGCCGAAGGAACGCGTGGTGTTCATTATCAACAAGTTTTTGGGATGGCTATGGGCAACCCCTTATCGCCCCTCCTCTCCAATATTTATATGGAGTTTTTCGAAATTACCTATATTCCGAGAATCCTGGGGGTTGGCATCCCTTGGTTGCGGTACGTCGACGATATTTTGTGTATCTGGCCCATGAATCGTGACCTGGATAGCTTCCTCCTTCAGTTAAATGATCAAGTCCCCTCCATTAAGTTTACTTTAGAAGTGGAGCAAGACAATTCAATCCCATTTTTGGATGTGCGTGTACATAGGGAAAGCCCAGGTTTTAAGTTTAGTATCTATCGGAAAACGACAAACAATTTGTCCTACGTACACTTTTACTCGGGACATGATACCCCCACTAAGAAGGCCATATTTTCATCAATGTTTCTCCGCGCCCTTAGGATCGCCAGTCCGGAATACATCGATGCCGAATTGGAAAAAAATCAACGGTATTGGAAGTGATTTGTGTTATCCATCTGCGTTTATGGAATCTTGTCTCAACAAGGCAAAACGAACTTTCTATCGTGTCAATATTAACACTCGTACTTTGTCAAAAAATATTTTAGTACTTCCATTTTTCCCGGGCTTTTTAGGCATTGCTAATGTACTTAAACTTTTGGATATTAATGTAGTATTTTCATATAACAATATTGTGAAAAATATCATAGTAAAAAATAGCCCTACCAATAATTCAGGCATTATCTATAAAATTGGTTGTAAACAATGTGATTCCTTTTACATAGGTCAGACGGGAAAGGATTTGCACACACGTATAAAACAGCATCAATATTCCGTTAGAACAGGACAGTTGTCCAGTGCCCTTTTTGTCCATTTGTCAGAGTTAGCCCACTGTATTGATTGGAATAATGCTTCAGTTTTATTCCATTCAAGCAACATTGTTAATAGAAATATTCTTGAGTCTGCCATTATCCAACTTTCAAATAACTTCAACATAAGCAAAGGTCTTTGTCAACTCGATCCTGTTATTTTGAATTCCTTTAAAACAGATTTAGATAAGAAGGGTAAAACATTAAATCTTTGGTAAACTTGTCTTCTACTTTATTAACTTTTAATTTGCATTTTATTTTTTTATATATATCGAAACCTGACCATAGGCAGCAGTGTGTTAAAACCCGGGCAGAGTTCCAGTATAAATTTGTATTTTTATAATCCATTTGATCTTGTGCTAAAAATCGATATTTTTCCTTACAAATCTGTACGCCTCACTGGTAATCCTTTAAGGTTTTAATTTTTTATTTTTTATTTTTACTTCTCTGTTTATTGTATATATATGTATGTATGTATGTATGTATGTATTTGTATATATAGATATGTATGTATATATATATATGAAAAATTATTTCACGAAAGTGACACGTGAAAAGTATTTATGATGAATAAAACCACGAAGGAAAAAGGTCAAGCTTGTATATATATATATATGTGTATATGTGTGGGTGTGTGTGTGTGTTTGTATATATGTGTGTATATGTATATATATATTTGGGTATGCGGGTATATATGTGTACGTGTATTATTTGTAATTTTTTCAAGTTATATTTATTTTTATTTCTTTATTCTTTGCGACCTACCGTTTTCTCAGACAATAATTATAAAACAAATTTGGTAATTTTTTTCCCTTATGCATATATATATATATATATATATTCTGTATATATTGCGTTTATATTTCGTATATATACCGTAAATATGTTGTATATATATTTTATTGTTCTTTATATATCATCTAGGGATCATTTTGTTTTCCAATTTATATTTACTTGTACTTTTGTATTCGTTTGTGACGATAATATGCTTATGTGGTAATTTTTCCCTTATAAATTGGTGTGCCTCTCTTAAAATTTATCTTTCAATTTTTATTTTTTAATAATGTGACATATATATCAATTTGGCAGCATCTATTAAATCGATTGTAAAAACCTCCCTCTTGAGCTTGAATTGGTAGACTCCACTTACAATATTTATATTTATTTTTATTTCTTTATTCTTTTGTGACCTGTTCCATAAAAAAGCCATTTGAATTTATATGGAAGGTCGGCCAAAGTGCTAAAAGTGTCTTTATATATATATATATATATATATATATATGTATATATATTATATTATATGTATGTATATGTATTATGGGTTTTTTATTTGCCTGTTTATTTCTTTATGATTATTTAGGCTGTGACATATATATCACTAAGGCACTATTTTGTAATTAATTTTTTCTCAATTTATATTTATATTTATTTTATTTCTTTAGTCTTCTGTGACCATATAAATGTTGGCTCCTCCCACAATTTTTTTTTTTTTTTTTTTCTATGCTTACTATATATGTATATATTTATATATATATATATATGTATATATATATATATATGTATATATATGTGAATGTGTATGTATGTATGTTTATTTTTGTAACCTATATATTGCCTTGATCTGTCCTTTCACTCAGTGTTCTGAGGATGTCATTAGACGAAAGCGCTTGAGCACCCCTTTTGTTTCTTTTTCCTTCTGGTTTTATTCATCATATATATATATATATATATATAATATATATATATATATGTGTGTGTATGTATGTTATTTATTTTCTTTTTTTTTCTTTCTGTAACCTATATATAGGCTTAACCTTTTTATGTACTTCAGTGTTCCTGAGGATGTCATTAGACGAAAGCGCTTGAGCACCATTTTGTGTTTCCTTTCCTTCGTGGTTTTATTCATCATATATATATATATATATATATATTGGTCGAATTGTAAAATTTTAACAAGGGGGATGATGGTGAGAGTAGGTAGGGTAGGGGGGTCCGGGGGCATGCCCCCCGTAAAATTTTTCAAAATGTAACTGCATAATGTTACATTCCGGTGACTTTTCAAGGAAAGATGTGGACAAAATCATCAGTTTAGCGAAACGGTTTTTTTTTTTAGTGATTTCCATATTTTTTCATGAAAAGTAAATTATGACACCTGACTTGGAACTTGTATTTTGAAATACCATGATGAAATCCATTTTAATCACACTCAACCGCCCCCCCCCCCCTGTTCCCTTCCCTTAATCACAACACATTATATGACCATAGAATATTTATTTTAAACCAGTTAAATCACATAAAAACATGTAAACCAAAAAAATTATACTGAGATATTTTAGTTTACTTTTTGTGCTTTAGTCGGAATTAAGTCATTGTTAAAAAGCGTATTTTATTTAGATAGCAAGGGGATGCCATCCCCCCTTAATTTGAGCCATATATATTATATATAATATTATATATATATATATATATATATAGGGTGTCCCATAAGTCCGGCATCATAGGAGAAATTCATATTTTTCTATTTCTACAAACCATAATTCATATTTTTCTTATGCTCGGGATGCCAATTTCCCTTCCACCATTCTGTTCAGTGACGAGGCTGTTTTTTATGGAAATGGTGAAGTAAATCGACAGAACACCCGCTACTGGTCTCAAAACAACCCTCACTGGTTTTCCTCTTCAAAGGAACAAGGTGCATCTCGGGTGATGGTATGGTGTGGCATTTGGAAGGATCGCATCATAGGCCCCCCTCTTTTTCGGTGAACATGTCACTGGAGGCACCTACCTACGTATGCTCAAGGAAGAAGCATTTCCCAGTGTCTTGAACGAAGAAAGAAACATGGTTTCAGCAAGACGACGCTCCTCCACATTACAGCACCCAAGTAAGGGAATACCTGTACCAACAATTCCCTGGTCATTGGATAGGACATCGAGGGCCTGTGGAATGGCCAGCTAGAAGCTCGGATCTCACGCCACTAGATTTTTATCTCTGGGGCCACTTGAAAGCGCTGGTATACGCAGAGAAAATTAGGAGTGTTCAACATTTGCGCCAGCGCATTATTGGGGCATGTAACACCATTACTCATGACATCATTCACCGTGTGCTTGCCGACTGGGTATCACGTCTGAATTTGTGTATTGAAAACAATGGTGGACATATTGAGCACGTTCTGTAAATAAAAGCTTTTGTTTTGCCTTTTTTTATTATTTTTCGTATGATGCCGGTCTTATGGGACACCCTATATATATATATATATTATATATATATATATATATATATATATAATATATATATATATATATATAGGGTGTCCATAAATGTTTACCCTGAAAACAGTATGCTCTCGTGTTTTAATGACGAATCTTACATCCGTTTTCTTTTTACAGGTGATCTCGTACACGCATAGAGTTTCTGTGCTGGTGTGTTTCATCTACCGCACAGTGTTGCCAGATCTACAGATATATCTGTAGATCTACAGATTTTATGAAGCAATTCAGATTTTCAGATTTTTTCAATAATTTATGCATAATCTACAGATTTTTAATCCAGCAAGCAATCATTATTATTTACTTCCAAAATTTACAACAAGGAAATATTAGGCCTACAGTCTCAATCAATAGGACACAAATGTTCTCGGTATTCAGTTTCAGAAGTCGAGTCGACTCGCTTCTGACTACGATATACATGCCGATTAAATCATTTAATCGGCGCTGATTGGTTGATATTCCCTCTACGTCATGGTAGCATGGAATGTTTTTGTTTTTGTTGAAAAAAATGATATTTATCTGTTTAAATCTAAAAAGGATTTTTTTTGGTTTCATTTGTGTGTATGAATTAAAGAAGTATTCCGGTGTTCTTATAGTTATTACAGCAATAACCAAAAGGTATTTCCTTTGTCACAAAGTAACGGAATTCAATTTGTTTACTTTCATTTACTTTACTTTTTTTTATGTTAAAGTGCCATATTTATATAAGTTTATAAAAATAAAGAAAATATTATACAAGATTTTATCATTGATAATACCTTAAGACAGTAAATTAAATAAAAATATGTCAAAATTATTATTTAGATAAATATTATAAATCTACAGATTTCTACAGATTTTTTAATCAGATTTATCAGATTTTTGAAAATTCCATCTGGCAACACTGCGTACCGCATTCGCCGCTAGGAGCGCTGTAGTAGCTGTTTAGTTAAGATGGCGTCTGTGACAGAGAAGGCACAATGTGTTGTATGGCTTGCAGAAACAAAATCTCCTGTCATTGTTCAGCGAAGGTTCAGAACAAAGTATGGAAAGAATCCACCTGATGTGAAGTTAATTAAGTCGTGGATGAAAAAATTCTTGGAAACTGGAAACGTGGAAAAGGGAAAGAGCAGTGGTAGACCATCAGTTTCCGATGGGACGGTGGAAAACATTCAAATTGCTTTCACACGGTCACCAAGGAAATCGGTGAGACAAGCTTCATGCCAACTAAAGATACCGAAGTCTACTGTGCACAAGGTGTTACACAAACGTTTGAAGTTACACGCCTACAAGGTACAAATTGTTCAAGAACTGAAGCCTGATGACCGTCCAAAACGTGAACAATTCGCTATTGACATTTTGAACAGCATTGACGAGGATAATGACTTCTTGTTACGGGTCTGCTTTTCAGACGAGGCTACGTTTCATCTTAGTGGTAGAGTCAACAGACACAATGTGCATATTTGGGGATCGGAAAACCCACGTGCCGTAAGGGAGCATATTCGGGGCACATTTTACGTGCCACTAGGGGTGCACATGTGGGAGCTTATTAAGTTTATTGACTATGTATCAAAACTTTGTATGTTTATCTACTTATGTTTAAAACTGTGTTTGAATACGAGTGTTTATTTAAAAGTTATAGCATGCTTTAATCAGGGTAATCACTTATGGACACCCTGTATATATATATATATATATATATATATATATATATATATATATTACTTGAAGTGATGAAAAATGCTAGTATGGAATTTCACCAAAAAAGTTTGAGTAAAGTAAAGCAAAATAGCCAAAAATTCCTTACCTTGTCAAAAAAATCTGAATATGAGGGGAGTTCAGTTAAAGTAACAAGATAATGAAATCTCAGTATAAGCCTCGTTACCTTATTTATTGAACACGTCTCTACTTTAATTTGACTGAAGCTATACTGTATATACAATTATCCGGTGCATTTAACTTCTCTTCAAGACTTTTCAAGGCTTTTTTTACTTTTTTATAATTCATCCATCTATGGTTATGAATGATCAAATTAGCCTAACCAACTGTTGTAACATCTTCGATTCTTAGTTTCTTACAATGTCTTCGTGACACACACACACACACACACACACACACACACACACATATATATATATATATATATATAAATAATTATATATATATATAATATATATATATATATATATATATATGATGAATAAAACCACGAAGGAAAGGAAACACAGAGTGGTGCTCAAGTGCTTTTGTCTAATGACATTCTCAGGAAAACTGAAGTAAATAAAGAGATCAAGACATATAGGGTATAGGTTACAAAAAAAAAATAATATATATATATAATATATATATATATATACACACCCATGTGTGTATATATATATATATATATATATATATATATTATATATATATATATATATATATATATATATATATATAGTGGACCTAGTTTTAGCCGTTTAAGGTGATAATGATTTAATTGTATGCAACGATTGATTAAGGCAATGACTGACTGATTGCTTATTAATGAAAGGCTATTTGAGTAGATCCACCATACTATTGGAAGTGACCGAAATGGCAGCGAGGGTCACCAGCTTGATTTACGCTCAAGCAAATTAATGTTAAGGTTATAAAAGACACCTTATGGGTTTTGTAGTTTATTATGAAAATAAATCCGTTATTTTATTCACTGTGATATAACAAAGAATTGACAGTAATTAATTGGTAGTTTTACGTTGTGCTTATGACATGGACTTAGCTAATAAGATGAAATGTTAATAGCTTAATTGACACGTAATACTGTACTCATTAATGGTATGTAAATGGCATGCGATATGGAACATTGAATGGGCCTAGTTAATGATATAAAGAATGCACGTGCGTTTGGTACATTGAATGGAAAAACATGACACTGATTAAGTAGGCTAAATGATTGCATGGATGCACATAGAATAACTGATGTGGCCTAATAATAATGATTGAAATGCTTGCACAAATATCATTTATATATAAGAACATATGTGATGTTAAATGATTACGTCAAGAGAATAGTTAACACACAAATATATGATTGAACATAATGACGGATGATACGCGGAATAACGGTATAAAAATGACACTTGAATTGGATGACAGGCCTACTGCGTTATTAACGGGAGTCAATGGACGCGTGATTACACACTTTGGGAGTATAGCCTACCGTTCGGCGGTAGGCTAATGTAGGCTTCAAGAGTACTTAGGATAGGGGTACTTATCTTATGGTGACGTAAACTTTGTTGAAGGCGGGTTGAAAACGAACCTATTACGCAGATTGGAGTTGTCGTTGTCCGTTAAGCCTCTTGAGATGATGGATGTAGGCTTCGTGGAGGCCTGAGGTGATGTTACTTCTCGAGGTGCAGGCTGGCCTTATGAGGTGCGGCGTAGGCCGCAAACCGCATGCCCGAAGTGATTCCGGTTGGGCCTCGAAGGATTGCTTCTGCAGGCGGTCTGTAGATCTTACGTGATGACAACTGTAGGCCCTGAAGAAAGTAGCGGCCGCGGCCCCTCGGCCAGGGGGCCGGAAAACGGCTGGTGGACGCGCTGCTCACGTGATGATGGTGAGCGTACGGGTGAGTGAGAGTGAGTGAGCGTGGGTGCTTTCTTTTATACCGTTTCTGTGACGTAGAACTGTACCAAATCTTAAGACGCTTGGTCCGCGTGTCCTTTGTTTGATAAAAGCTTACATTGGCGCCCTTTGGGAAGAAACAGACGCTCCATTGTTTTGACTCTTGCCCACGTGTGTTTTCCAAGTTCTTTGATGAAGCGTGGAAGTAAAGTATTTCTGTCTATTTGTTGGTCTATTTCTTGTCGATCCGCTACAAGTAGTTCCCTCTCAGAGACGAAGGAACGATACTAAGAAGAAATACCATTTGTTGGGAGACCTGATGAGGCCACTCCGAGATTTGACGCTTGGCCTGGTATGTCGTGGAATTCCTGACGCAGGAAGGAGTGAAAGGTCGTCTCGGACGGGGAGATGCTCGGAAGAGGAGGCGCTGTTGGATGGGTGGGGGTTCCGCAGGGGGGTGGGGTTGGGGTACGGCAGGAATGGGGGACAGTGAGGAGCGAACGGAGGAAACGAGAGGGGCAGGGGGGACTGTGTTGAGTTCGAATGCTGTGCCCGTAACTCGTCGCGTGGTTGTTCTCGTTGAGGTCGCTCCTGCCGCAGGGGTTGGACTTCGGCAGGAATGTGGAGCAATGAAGAGTGGACGAAGGAAACGAGAGGGGCCGAGGAACTGTGTTTGAGTTCGAATGCTGTGCCCGTAACTCGTCGTGTGGATGTTGTCGTCGAGGTCGCTCCTGCCGAAGGGAGAAAAAGAAACGTCGTTCGAGTCCACGAGCAGCAGGAAGTAATCCACAGAATGATGCAAAGAGACAGTTGATGAAAGCAGGGGATCGCCACCCCTGTGCCTGAAGTGTCTGTTTTGCGTGGATGCATGTGTGCGCTCTGCTCGTTGACTGGGAGAATGTTTTCTTTTTAGGCCTTCCCGTAGGGATGGGGAAGGGAAAACCCGTCGTGCTTACGGAAAAAAAAATTCGCTGATGCAATGAGGCGCGTCACCAGATTTATCGCCAAATGATTTACCGTACAACGGCCGAGACGGGACCGTTGAATATTTTGGACGAGGTGGTGACGAAAGAATGCGCCGCTTGAAACGAATTTGGGACTGACTGCAGCGCTGGGTGGGGGGGGGGGTGAGTGTTGTCCTGAGGCGTTAGGTGGTGGATTTCGTGAGTCCCTCTACGATCCGTTTGACGGCGGAGCAGGACCCAATGCCAGTGGTGGCTTCTCTAAGGGGTCGCCGCGCCCCTGCCGTCAGGAGGCAGTGAGACTCGACTCAGGGGGACGCACTCGGGAATTTGAAAGTTGCGGTGGTTGTGCGACGGCACATGACCGCGAGACAGTAAAGCATTACAGTACCGCGCGGAACGAATATCACTGTTTGCAAGTAGGCCTAGTTAATTTCACTGAATTTATGAATACCGTACGTACATAGAAATTATTTGATATGGCTGCAGAAAATCACATTCAATTTATGAATACCGTTTTTACATAGAAATTATTTAATGTGGCTGCAAAAAAATGAAATGGTCAATAATAGCTAAACACAAGGATCGCTGTGAATAAATAACGTAAAATAAGTTCGAGTCACTCCGGGGTTACACCAATTTGTAGTGGACCTAGTTTTAGCCGTTTAAGGTGATAATGATTTAATTGTATGCAACGATTGATTAAGGCAATGACTGACTGATTGCTTATTAATGAAAGGCTATTTGAGTAGATCCACCATACTATTGGTAGTGACCGAAATGGCAGCGAGGGTCACCAGCTTGATTTACGCTCAAGCAAATTAATGTTAAGGTTATAAAAGACACCTTATGGGTTTTGTAGTTTATTATGAAAATAAATACGTTATTTTATTCACTGCTGTGATATAACAAAGAATTGACAGTAATTAATTGGTAGTTTTACGTTGTGCTTATGACATGGACTTAGCTAATAAGATGAAATGTTAATAGCTTAATTGACACGTAATACTGTACTCATTAATGGTATATAAATGGCATGCGATATGGAACATTGAATGGGCCTAGTTAATGATATAAAGAATGCACGTGCGTTTGGTACATTGAATGGAAAAACATGACACTGATTAAGTAGGCTAAATGATTGCATGGATGCACATAGAATAACTGATGTGGCCTAATAATAATAGATTGAAATGCTTGCACAAATATCATTTATATATAAGAACATCATGTGATGTTAAATGATTACGTCAAGAGAATATTTAACACACAAATATATGACTTGAACATAATGACGGATGATACGCGGAATAACGGTATAAAAATGACACTTGAATTGGATGACAGGCCTACTGCGTTCTTTCACGAGAGTCAGTTGGACGCGTGATTACACACTTTTGGAGTATAGCCTACCGTTCGGCGGTAGGCTAATGTAAGCTTCAAGAGTACTTAGAATATGATGTACTTATCTTATGGTGACGTAACCTTTGTTGAAGACGGGTTGAAGACGAACCTATTACGCAGATTCTAGTTGTCGTTGTCCGTTAAGCCTCTTGAGATGATGGATGTAGGCTTCGTGGAGGCCTGAGGTGATGTTACTTCTCGAGGTGCAGGCTGGCCTTATGAGGTGCGGCGTAGGCCGCAAACCGCATGCCCGAAGTGATTCCGGTTGGGCCTCGAAGGATTGCTTCTGCAGGCGGTCTGTAGATCTTACGTGATGACAACTGTAGGCCCTGAAGAAAGTAGCGGCCGCGGCCCCTCGGCCAGGGGGCCGGAAAACGGCTGGTGGACGCGCTGCTCACGTGATGATGGTGAGCGTACGGGTGAGTGAGAGTGAGTGAGCGTGGGTGCTTTCTTTGATACGCCGTTTCTGTGACGTAGAACTGTACCAAATCTTAAGACGCTTGGTCCGCGTGTCCTTTGTTTGATAAAAGCTTACATTGGCGCCTCTTTGGGAAGAAACAGACGCTCCATTGTTTGACTCTTGCCCACGTGTGTTTTCCAAGTTCTTTGATGAAGCGTGGTAGTATAATATTTCTGTCTATTTGTTGGTCTATTTCTTGTCGATCCGCTATATATATATATATATATATATATATATATATATAGTAAATATAGAAATAAAAATTGTGGGAGGAGCATACAAATTTGTGAGGAAAAACTACCAATTTTAGCACTTTGCCCGAATTCAACACAAGATCAAATGGATTGTTTACAACCAATTTTATAGATAATGCCTGAATGATATATAGGTCACACAAAAAAATAAAAAAAATAAAAAATAAAAATAAATTGAAAAATAAAAATTGTAAGAGGAGCATACAAATTTATAAGGGAAAATTACCAAAGGTTTAGCACTCTGCCCTTCTGGTCTAAATCCGTTCTGAACGAATTCAAAACAACGGGATCGAGTTGAAAAAGACCTTTGCTCATATTAAAGTTATTTGTAAGTTGGATAATAGCAGACTCAAGAATATTTCTATCAACAATGTTGCTAGAGTGAAACAAAACTGAAGCATTATTCCAATCAATACAATGAGATAACTCTGACAAATGGACAAAAAGGGCACTGGACGACTGTCCCGTTCTAACGGAATATCGATGCTGTTTTACACGCGTGTGCAAATCCTTTCCCGTCTGACCAATATAAAAAGAATCACATTGTTTATAACCAATTTTATAGATAATGCCTGAATTATTGGTAGGGCTATTTTTTACTATGATATTTTTCACAATATTGTTATATGAAAATACTACATTCATATCCAAAAGTTTAAGTACATTAACAATACCTAAAAAGCCCGGGGAAAATAGAAGTACTAAAACATTCTTTGACAAAGTGCGAGTGTTATTATTCACACGATAAAAGGTTCGTTTTGTCTTGTTAAGACAAGATTCCATAAACGCAGTATCTATCGGAAAAAAAAAAACAATTTGTCTTACGTACACTTTTACTCTGGACATGACCCCTCCATTAAGAAGGCCATATTTCCTTCAATGTTTCTCCGCGCTCTTAGGATCGCCAGTCCGGAATACATCGATGCCGAATTGGAAAAAATCAACGGTATTGGAAGTGATCTGTGCTACCCACCTGCGTGCTACCACCTGGTGGGGTGTGGTTCGGATTTCACGTAAACTGTAGGTCTAAGGTGGAGTGAAACACTTGACCTTCGTTAGAATGAACAATTCGGGCGAAGCAAACCGAAGGTTAACCAAAGGTAAGGTATATTATATATATTATATATATATATTATATATATATATATATATAATATATATAACTGCAATGACCACGCAGTATATTAATGTATAGAAACGATTAAGTATAGTGGAGTGTTCTGCACACGAGGAAGAGAAATAACGAACAAATGAAAAATGAGGTGACCGCCCGGGAATCGAACCCAGGATCTTCCGATTGCCGGTCAGATATGCATATCTGACCGGCAATCGGAAGATCCTGGGTTCGATTCCCGGGCGGTCACCTCATTTTTCATTTGTTCGTTATTTCTCTTCCTCGTGTGCAGAACACTCCTCTATACTTACGTCGTTTCTATATTATATTATATATATATATATATATATATATGATCAAATAAAGATAAGCACCCCCAACCTTTTTTAGTTAGCTTTATGAGGCTAACTATCGAAATATCACGACCTAACCTAACCAATCGTCAAGGGCGTACAGTTGACCTCACGATTGGTTAGGTTAAGTCGTGATATTTTCGTTAGTTAGTCTTATAAAGCTAACTAAAAAAGGTTGGGGGTGCTTATCTTTACTTGATCCTATATATATATATATATATATATATATATATATCCCCGCAAGGGGGTTCTAAGCTCGTGCTCTTGAGTGCTCTTTGTGCTCGTTTGTACGTGCTTGTTCCTGGAGGTTTCACGTGCGCCCTCCCGGCCCTAGCACCCAAGGATGATGGGGCTCGACCCTGCAGTCCTTGTCATCCTTGGTCTTTTTCCACTTCGACTGTCCCCTCCACCCTTTCTTTTTCCTCTGTCTTTCCTCTCACTTTTTCTTTGTTTTTCCGCTGAGATATGCCCTTTAAATAGAGGCGAATCGGTTCTTCCCGAACTAAAAAAAAAAAATATATATATATATATATATCACTTAAGTTCTACATGCCTTAATTTTCATATAAAGAAATAAATTAAAATTTTACAATCTTATTTCAATGATTACGGATTCTCTTTGGATTCATTGACTAGGTTTAATTGTCTCTAAAATTCTTAGTTCACATTATCGCCCCGAAACTCCTATTAATGCTGTCCCTAAAGACCTTATTTTTCACTACCCCATCTTCGAACTTTAACCGAGTTCTTTCCATGGAAGGATTTTATTTTTTGTTTCACGAATTCATTGATTACGTACACAGTAGCTGCGGAATGTCAGCGCGCGAGGGAAGGACAAGTAGGATTGATTAGCATACTACTAGACTAGATTGCGCGAACATGCCAAAGTGCTACAGTTATAAACTTACAATTTACGAAATATTTTACATAACCAAAACACAAAGTAAATCTTTATTTACTTTTTACCTTGAAAAACTTATTTTTCAAAGTTTAAAATGTCAAAATATCTTCGCTGGCAAGGGGGTGCCGCCGGCTCCCAGGGCCCCCCTCCCTCCGTTCCGCCGTCTATGACTATATAGACTTTTTCTTTAAGTTCAAGGACCAATTCCACTCTTGATAAAGTCTGGATTAGTTTATGAGTTTAATTATCCCTCTTGCAAAGATGAAATATGCATCAGTTTTACGTCAAGACTTCTCAAAGTAAGAATTGACTCGCATATAGTTGTTGGCCGTAGGACAGGAACACTTCTTACTAACTCGCAGTCATCAACCACATGTAACCACGCTGATAGATGTCGTCATAAATTGGAGTATAAAGTTTTTAAAATGCTTTCTTCAGCTAACAGAGAACAAGCCCTTTTAATTATAGTCAATATATGTATAAGCATACTCAAATTATTATAAAATTTTATTCCTGTATACGTCATTTGAAACAATTTAAGGGACCAGATATTAGAAAATAAGTTTTTGTTAAATTTTAAACCATTTTTTGTATTATTTTTAATCTTTTTCTAATACAGAAAATTAATTTGCAGTTCAAATTATAATATAACAGTTTAAGTCTTGAGAATGGACCAAGAGCTGAAAGTTGCCATAAATAAATATTTACATAAAATCCTGCAAACATTTGCAATTATCTTCCTTTCATTTGAAATTAAATTGAAGTTCATTACGAACGACCCGATTAACATATTATATATACAGGGTGTCTCAGAAGTCGCGTACCATAGGCTTTATTCAGATTTACGAGGTTTACGAGTTGAAATGGTTTATAAGTGATGTTTAATTACAATATATGTTCGAATAATAAAATTAATGGTGCTGGTTAAGTGTGCGGACTACCTAGCTTTTAGTTAGCCTTATAAGGCTAACTAATGAAACTATCACGACTTAACCTAACCAATCGTCAAGGGCGTACAGTTGACCTAACGATTGGTTAGGTTAAGTCGTGATATTTTCGTTAGTTAGCCTTATAAGGCTAACTAAAAGCTAGGTAGACCGCACACTTAACCAGCACCAAATTAATAGTATGTACAGTTAATCATAAAGCTACTGTATCTTAAAATAATTAAATTGAATGCAGCTACATTAGCCAATGGTGCGCGACTTATGAGACACAATTGGCTAATGTAGCTTCATTCATTTTAATTACTTTAAGATAGCTTTTTGATTAACTAACTGTACATACTATTAATTTTATTTTATTCGAACATTATCCAACATATATTGCAATTAAACATCACTTATAAACCATTTCGACTCGTGAACCTCGTAAATCTGAATAAAGCCTATGGTGCGCGACTTCTGAGACACCCTATATATATATATATATAATAGTGATAGTGATAAGCTTTATTGGCAGGAGTTATGAATCCTATAAAAAAACTGTACAATATTTATGAAGGTATAAGCGGTATGATTACTCCAACAATAATAAATTTAAGAACTGAAAATGAGGACTTAAAAGAGAAATAAAAATAATACACGTTAAGAAACAAGTAATAATAAAATTAATAATAAAAACTACCCAAAGCTAATACTAAAAAATATTTAAAAAAAATACAAAGAATGAAAATAAACAATATTGATGTTGAGTGGAGCTATAGATAAACACTCATACCAGGTTTATGGTCTAAAAGACATAAGGCAGAACTCATGAATAACTTGGATAGTTGGATTGTCCGAGTTTTTAATTCTTCGCATTAGACTGTATTGAGCACATCTTGTTACCTCTGGGATGCTCGAGATATTATGGTCAGCGAACATTTGTGAAGCTGAGCAACTTGGGAGGTAATTTAGGCAGTAGTCTAAAAGAGGTTATAAAGCAAATTTACGGTTCTGCCAGAACCTTTTTTGTAATTAGTCCAAAGTTGCTGCCCATAGATATTAGTGCAGAAAGTTTAGTTTCGCTTGTACAGAATTTCAAGTTCCTTATAATCACGTTTGCGTTAGCACAGGAAATTCCATATTGTTTTCTGTTGGGTTCCAAATTTCTCCCGGGTAAACGTTCCTTTCCCGGTGACCCCATGAATGAAAACAATTCAGTTCATCCGTTGCTTCGCTCGTGGGTGGGTGTTGACGACAAACATGCACGTAACACTAAGGATGGTAGCGTAACCATTGATGTCTTTCTCTGCACATTATTTGATTTATTTCCCCTTATACTTCAACTAAGCAACAACCATTGCTTATCGTTGTAATATTTTCAGAATTTACCTTTAACCCACTAATATAAATTTACACTATGAAAACGAAGTTTCTGTACTTTATGTAGGATATGATGTTATTCTTTAACCGGATTCTCAGTATGTCGCTTCCTCTCACCAACAAGGAAGTTTATACCGTTTAATTAATGTGACTGACGTCCCGGTTCTTCTTTTCGTACTTACTTAATCTGACTGCGAGTTACGATAAAACAATTTATACCTTCGCTCAATGGCGTACCCTCCCTCAGTCCGTTGAGGGAGTGGAATACTTCTCTCGTTGAAGGATATAAAATGACGCGTTTTTCCTTTTGTAGCCTTTATTTCCAAGGGTTGGAAACACTTTTAAAATACTAGATTTCTTTTACATTACAGAGTAATTAGAAAATCAAATCCTTTTCACTACACTTGTTTAGAGAGTTATTAACGAACAAATGCTTACATCAAAAGCTACGAGGCCCAGCCAACCGGCTGGCCCAAGAAAGAACACTCACTTCCCTGAAGGCTGAGGCGAGACTTCCTCTCTGAAGGTGTTTGCACTCTGCCCTGGAGAAACTCCCATGGTGCCACGTTTACAAAAGATTCTTAAGGTTGCAAAGGTTGTCTAACAGTGATATTAGCAAAAGAATTTATATAATTCCATATTAGCAAGAGAATATATATAATCGTAGTGTGATTTATTTTAATCGAAAAGAACATTTAGAATGTAGGAATCTCTGTTTAAGATTATAGACGTGGCAACACTGTTTTCGTTAGGTTTAGACAAAGGCCAGATGATCCACTGGGCATTGAGACACTTTATACAATATTAAAAATTTAAAGGAACCATATTTTAATTTATATGAACAGAATAATATCTTTTAAAGGATTAATATTTTAATTTATACAAACAGAATGATATCTTTAAATTTTAACATAAATTTATTTTCTTGTGGAAACACTTTTCCACACTTTTAATCTTATGTTCTTTCACAAATTAATTTTACACTTACATTATACAATTAATAAAGAGGAATAGGTTTTGGTCGGAATTCAAGTAGGCCTAAGGAAATGAATATAGCCTAGCGTGGGACAAAAGTAGGCCTAGAGTTCTAAAGGAAAGTTTTATTTCAGTATGCCCCAGGAGAGAATTGAATTTGCTTTACTGGCCTAAGTTCATCTTAAAAGTGGGCCCCATTGTCCATGGGCACGAATGGATATCAAAATAAAGATAACAAAGGGAGGAATAATGAATTTCTGGTTGACTGCTGTACAAACTATTCTCTGTAACAAGCTCTTCTTCAGACTGACTGCTGAATCTTCTCCCTCATTTGCGCTGCGATCTGCTTTATTCCCCATCAGAATCTGGGTTTTCATTTTGCATTCGGAAATACAATTTCACGTTCCTTTTTCATTGAATCTAAAACTTAAAACCACTCATTAATACATTCTTTTACTGTTTTTATAATTCCTACCTGTTTTATATTTGTTATTGACTTATTTGGTCTATTTAACCGTATTAAATCCTATCATTATATATATTTAGTGCTATCTACAAACTAATTTGTTTTTAATGACATGATTGGATGAAAAGAAGACGTTATGTCACGTGATTATTATACTCGTTTCTAATTGGATAAACAAGATGACAAGTATGAACGCGACGAGACCTGTTCCTCTGGCTTCGTGCCAAAAATCATATACCCCTCTGAGGCCTATTTCCTAACTTTATAATCTATTCATTAAACCTAACTTATGTTTTTTCCAATTGAGCATTATGGATTTTATTATTATTTCGTATTTATTAATAAACCACAATTTTACATTCCCAACATTTCTTATGTCTCAGTCGTCAGTCAAGGAGCTGGTGATAATTTGACCCATATACTTAATTCTTGGACTTGCTCTATTGGTGTTAGAAAATCTAGAAGAGGAAGAGCTATTGTTGTCGGGCAAGGAGATATGATGACAAAGCTGATTGATGCAGCATTGCTTGTATATATTAAATTAAGGTGTGTGTGTGTGTGTGTGTATCCATCTCATAATTGTCAGGTTAGTGAAAAATTCACTTAATTTAGAGCTAGCATTTTTGGGCTCTTGTGGCATCATTGTTTGGGCACTCTTCTGGCATCATTTTTTTGAGGCACTGCGCGTCTTTTCTACTCGTTTGTTGAATGCGGCACTTATAGGGTGTGGTCTTATAGAGAGCTCTCTTGCAATTCAGTTTGGTTGTTTAGATACAAGATTGTTGCATCGTGCAATGGTGCAGGTTGTGTGTTGTTGCAAGGTTTAGAAAGAAGACCATAAATAGTGCCCCTTTTGTTTTGTAGCTTAATTTTATGCAACTGAGGCCTAAGGTAGGCCCACATCGAGTCAGCAACCCTGAGGTAGGAGCTCCAAGTCCGTAAGTTTTAGTCTAGCTTAACTTGGGCTGTAGGTTGAACTGGATCTTCAGAGCTTGGCCGTTCAGGGCTCAGCTGGGATTCTGAACCCAATAAAATAAAAAAAATAACATGGTCCTTCGAACCTGATTCTAGCCCAAGACTGAGTCAGTGACTATTTTTCGGCAAAGTTCTGATTGTGCAAATTGAAGCCCAAGTTAGGCCTGGATGGGTTGAGCATAATTGAGTTAATTGAGTTAAGGTCCCAGGGTAGAAAGTTTGGTCGCCCAATTGCGAAACTTGGCCGCTAGTCTGTCGTTGTTTTGGGTCTACATTTTTACTGGTTTGGTTAATTTTGGTTTATTGTTTGTAGACGAAGGTTGCAGACTTCATTGCGCCAGTTACTTGGGTGGAAAATTTGGTATTCCATACTGGTGGTTGGTCAGTACCCCAACCAAGCAATTCAGTTTATTTGAAAAAAGCAAAATTTGAGTTGATCAGTTTGGTTAAGTACTTTTGCCAATTAGCTTATTTGGCATTGAGCCCAATTGTTCTTTGCATTGAAGATGAGTGCAGCTTCATTGAACAAGTTTAGAAAAGGGAGAAGTGCCTACAAAGGTCTAATTACAAAGGTCATTGCCACTATAGATTCTGCCATAGAGCAAGAGGATTTAAGATTAGTGACTGCGCAGCTGTCCATATTAGAAACTAAAAAGGTTGCTCTAAGCGAAGTAAATGTAAAAATTGAGGCTCTTATAGAAGAGGATGAAATAGAAAATAACATAATTTACTTTGAAGAGATTGTTGATGACAATTAAAGTATGCCACAGAGCAAAAGAGTTTAGCAGCTCAGTACAGTTAGAGAACCCAGGTCTAACAATGAAACACAACACTCAACAAACGGTGTTTGTGAAGTAAAGGTTAACAGATCTGCAGTTCAATTACCGAGGCTTGTACTCAAAACATTTTCTGGGAGTATTCAGGAATGGCAATGATGGGCAGACAGTTTTCAATCAGCAGTTCATTCTAGTCAAGTGTTAAGTGCGGGTGGAGAAGTTTAATTATTTGCAGTCTCCCTTGGAAGGGGAGGCAGCAAAGACAATAGCAGGATAAGCATTAACAGAGGCTAATTATAAAGTGGCTTTGGATATATTAAAGAAACGGTTTGGTAAGCCAGATATCTTAATTAAAAGCTACCTCCGTGAACTTTTAGCTATGCCTCCTGTTAATAATCCCAATAGTGTCAAGGAGTTATGGCAGTTATATGATGAATTTGAAGTTAGAACTAGGTCCCTGGACAAGGGTGTAGGAATGGAAAGGTATGGTATAATGTTGGTCACTATACTGGAGTCTAAATTGCCTAGCTCAATTTTGCTTGAATTAAGTAGGGGACACTCTACAGAACATGTGTACATTCCCCTTCAGCAGATGTTAAGTCTTTTAAGCATAGAATTAGCAAGACGAGAAGGAATTGAGTTTGCACAGTGGGATGTTAAGCAAGGGGACAAAGGCAGGCACAGCACCAAAGTTTCTACAAAAAGGAATAGCCCAGGTACAGTGTCAGCTCTACATGCATCCTCTGAGAATAAATTAAAGGGAATCAAGGAATGCATATTTTGCGAAGGCAACCACAAGTCATATAAATGTGAGGTAGCTGAAGCTTTACCTATTGAGGAGAGAAAGGACAGGGTAACTAAGTCCACAGCATGTTTTAAATGTTTTTTGAAAGGTCACAGAGCAAGGTTTTGTGAGTTTAAAATTTTGTGCAAAAAATGTCATGGTAGGCATCAGCCATTATTGTGTGAAAACACTCCTAGTAGGCCTACCCCAGCAGTAGAGACATCAGTGGCACATGCCACTGCTATGAAAGGGAGTAAAAGTAAAGGGGGATTATTGCAAACAACTGCAGCCTTATTAATTGGGAATGAGGAGAAGCTACTGTAAGAGTGTTGTTTGATAGTGGTAGCCAGTGTAGCTTTATTAAGACCAGAATTTCCAGAAAATTGAAGTTTAAAGAACTTAAGAGGGAAAATTTAAGAATTTCTGGGTTTGGGTGTTCCGTTCAAAACCGAACCAAATTTAAGAAGGTAGAAGTTCTGGTTAAGGGGTTGTTACCACACAGTCCCACTATCAAGGTCCAAGCTGTAGAGATTGAGGAACTTTGTGCTCCAGTCACTACTTGTTTAGATATGGCATGTGTCCAAGAATTGCAAGTTAAAGGAATTAATTTGGGCAATAATAAGTTTGAAGGAACAGAAGATATTAGTCTTTTGATTGGAGCTGACTATTATTGGGACTTCATCACTGGTAATATTGTCCGTACATCTCAAGGCCCGGTAGCTATTGAAAGTAAGCTAGGCTGGATGCTACATGGTAGCTATTGCAATGAAATGGAAATTAAGGCTCTTTTTGTTAAGATTGAGGAGAACAGCCATGGTTTGGAAAGGCATTTGAAAGCGTTTTGGGAACTTGAATCCATTGGCATAAAGGACAAACAGGCAAGTACAGTGAACAATGATGTTTTAGAGCAATTTGAAAAAGGGATTGGGTTTAGAGATGGTTGCTATGAAGTTGGCCTCCCTTGGAAAGATTCTTGCAAACCTGGTTCAAACCTTCAGCTAGCTAATCGGAGGTTGGAGACTTCATTGTACAGGCTAAGAAAAAATGAGGAAGTAAGTTGCAAGTTGGTTGCTGCAAAGAGCAGAGTACACCTTTGAAAAAGCTTTCTGTTCCAAGGTTGGAATTGATGGGTGCAGTTATTGCTAGTTGGTTACAGTTATGTGCAAAAGTCTTTGGCCCTCTATGAAATTCCAAGCTATTACACTGGGGAACAAATTTCAACTTTTTGTCTATTGAATTAGATTTGACAGTTAGTTCTAGGTAATTTGGGTGCGCTGAGCACGAATTTTTACTCGGTTTTGCTCTATCAGGTCCTGATTTTGCTCAACACCCCTCCTCTTTCGTCGTATTCATAAAAAGGTTTTTTTCTCAATACTCGCTGTCTTTTTGCAGTTACACATTATGCAACTAGGTTTTTATCTAGGTATTTGTACCTATTGTTATGGTATTGTTGTATTGTATATTTTTATATGTAACACCCTAAAAATATTTTTAATTTTGTCATTTTTAACCCATTTTAATATTAGTAAATTAAGCTAAAAATATCATAGAATTCTAAAATTTTCTCGAGCGTTCCTGTTCTCTGTAGAGTATTCTAGAGGGACAACTAAAATATATAAAAGCGACTCGTTTCCAGAGTTAATCAGTCAAATTCAGTCAGTCAGTCAGTCAGTTGAGTTAGTTAATTAAGTTTGGGCATTAACATAATTTTGATTGGCATATGATTTAGTGAGTAATTTTGTCATCGTGATTTAATATAGTTGATTTAATTAGACGTAATTTATATTGTACCTACTCATCCGTGTTCTAGTTTAATTTCATAGATTGTAAGTACCTATTTCATAATAAGTACCTATTTAAACTAATTTTTGTGTTTATATTTAATTTTCTTAAATTTATATGAATTAAGGGCTTTAAATACCTTTACAAATTGGCAGAACAATCAAGCAATATGTCATCAAGCACTAGAAAGTTCAAATGCAAAAACAACCCTGATTCCTTCTGTTATATATGTGGAAATTTTACACTTCCACATCAACGAGCAAATATAACTGACTTCGTAAAAAGAGCTTACTTAGCTTATTTTGGCATAAAACTGGGGGACCAAGATAAATCGTGGGCTCCACATAAAGCCTGCACTATATGCATTGAAAGACTGCGACATTGGACGAAGGGTTCGGATTCAAAAATACCTTTTGGAGTTCCGATGGTAAGTTTATGATTTCATAAAACTACGTAATTTAATCACTAGTATACTGTAACTTACTAAATGTAATTGTAACTTAGGTACATAAACAAAAATTTACAGAAAATGTTTATAAGAATCTCAAATATTGCATAAGGTTGAAACACATAGAAATGTTAAATGTTTGGGTGATAACTTTTGATAAAATTCATAAAAACAAGTCTCTCGTCGCTTTTGTTAACGCTTTACAATTTTTTTTCCATATCAGGTGTGGCGAGAGCCTACTAACCACGAGACCGATTGCTACCTTTGCTTTGTCAAGACTTCGGGCTTCACTAAGAAAAATAAACATTGTATCGAGTACCCAAATTTCGACACCGCGATACGACCTGTGCTACATTCAAATGAGATCCCCATTCCAAAATTTAAGGGTCTGCCAACTCAAGAATTAGTTGAAGATGTTCCTGAAAATATTGTTATGCACTTTGAGGAGTCAGACACCGATTTTGACCCCAGCGTATTTGAAAGTCAAAACGATCCGCAAAAGTTTAACCAGGCCGAGTTGAATGATCTTGTAAGGGATCTAAATTTGCCAAAAAAGGCTGCGGAAATTTTAGCTTCAAGACTTAAAGAGAAAAACTTGCTTACTTCAAACACATACATTTCATTTTACAGAAAAAGAGAAGAACTTGTTAAATATTTTAGAACAGAGGATAGTTTAGTATATTGCTGCGACATAGTTGGTTTGTTAAAGAAGATGGGGGTTGAGTCTTACGATGCAAATGATTGGCGCTTGTTTTTAGACAGTTCGAAAAGAAGTCTTAAGTGTGTGTTGTTGCATAATGGCAATCTATACGGCTCGATACCGATTGGGCACTCAACAAAATTAAAAGAAAAGTATGAACATATAGAAAAGGTTTTAAATCTTATCAAATATAGGGAGCACGAGTGGATCATATGTGTTGACTTAAAAATGGTTAATTTTCTGCTAGGACAACAAGGAGGGTATACTAAATATCCCTGCTTCCTTTGCTTATGGGACAGCAGAGCCAAGGAAGAACATTATTTCAAACAAATCTGGCCAGCACGAACATCACTTACTGTCGGAGAAAAAAACGTAATTAATCCACCTTTAGTGAGCAGAGATAAAATCATATTTCCTCCTCTGCATATAAAACTAGGCCTCATTAAACAATATGTAAAAGCTTTAGATACGAACGGCGAGTGTTTCAAATACATAACTTCAAAATTTCCAAGTTTAAGTTATGAAAAAATCAAGGCGGGAATTTTCGACGGTCCACAAATAAGAACAATGATTAAAGACAGCAATTTTCCTAATGTCATGAATGAACGCGAAAAAAATGGCTGGTTCTCATTCGTGGACTTGATAGAAAACTTTTTAGGCAATTATAGGGCAGATAACTACGAAAAATCGTAAAAAAACTTTTAAGGGACTACAAAGAGTTAGGTTGCAATATGAGCATAAAAATGCATTTTTTGAATAGCCATCTTGACCAATTTCCAAGTAATTTAGGTGATGTAAGTGACGAACAAGGGGAGAGATTCCACCAAGATATCAAAATTATGGAGGAACGGTACCAAGGCCGCTGGGATTCCCACATGATGGGTGATTACTGCTGGTGCTTGAAAAGAGACCTGCCATCAACAAGCAAATACGCTAGAAAGTCTTACAAAAGAAAATTTTTGCCACGTGAAAGCTTCATATCTGTTTGTTTTTTTATTTTAAGTCATTTCTATCGTTATAATGTAATTTTACTGTAGTTTGAACTGCTTGTATTCATGAAACTTGAAAAAAAAATTTAACACATGACTTAATTTTTTAGTCCTAATTTGAAAAATCTGGAAAATGGCACATAGGCTGTCGACAAGAATCAGGACCTGATAGAGCCAAACCGAGTTGAAATTCGTATTCAGCGCACCCAAATTACCTAGAATCAAAGTTCAGATATCATTCAATAAAATACGTGTTGCCCAGTGTTATTGGACAGACTCCACTATAGTTTGGCACTGGTTAAGAAGCAGGCAAGGAAATGGAAACCATTTGTTGCCAATAGGGTGGAGGAAATTCAAGCACACACAGATCCCAAGCAATGGAAGCATTGTCCAGCACCCAAAACCCAGCTGATTTACCAACACGAGGAATTTCAGTGAAAGATCTTGCACAGTCAAGTTTGTGGTGGAATGGGCAGAGTGGCTAAAACTTGGAAATGAAAACTGACCTTCTAATCAGCCTATTGTAGGAGAATGCCAGGATCAGAAGAATGGGTGAGTGAAATGAGAAAATGCGCTGTGAACAGTTGTCAAGTTATGCAGCAGGACCCCATATTGAGGCTTGAGACATTAGCAGTCTCAAAAGGTTGTTAAGAGTGACAGCATGGGTATATAGATTTACAAACAATATTAAGGGAGAAACAAGAAGGGAAGGAATTCTGAACAGTAAGGAGATTCAGCAAGCCAGGCAATACTGGGTGATATATGTGCCGAAGAAAAATTTGGTGAAGAGGGAATTGCTCACCAGCTCCATTACAGGTTCTACTAACACATTCTGCTCTCAAGGGTTTGGATGTGTTTTTGGATCAGGATTTATTGAGAGTAGGAGGTAGACTACAGTTTTCTGGGCTTCCAGAGGAGAAAAGACATCCAATTTTGCTACTTCTGGGGGCACTTTGTGGACTTTTGATCCTGGATACCCATCATAAGTTGTTACATGCTGGAGTTAGAGAAGTGATAATAGAGATCAGACAACAGTTTTGGATTCCCAAAATTAGACAAGTAGTAAAAAAGGTCTTGCATAAATGTGTGGTTTGCAAGCGTTGGAGTGCAAAGCCTTATTATGAAAAGGTGGCTCCACTTCCAAGAGAACGGTGTGTCTATACTGCCCCATTTGATGTAGTGGGAGTAGACTTTGCAGGTCCAGTCTATGTGTATGAGAGAGGGGAGTCTAACAAAGGTTATATATGTCTTTTCACATGTGCTACCACCAGAGTAATCCATTTGGAGTTGGTAAGCAACTTAAGTCGTGATGTATTTCTTTTGGCCTTTAAAAGGTTTGTGAACAGAAGGGGTTTCCCAAATAAAATCATATCGGATAATGCAAAAACCTTCAAAAAGGCTGCGAAGGAACCAAGAAATTTGGTCCTTGCTAAAAGAGGAAGGATTCCAATCCTACTTTTCACACCAAGGGGTACAGTGGGAGTTTATTGTTGAGAGAGCACCATGGTGGGGAGAATTTTGGGAAAGGCTAGTGAGAAGTGTAAAGTGTCCATTAAAGAAACTTTTAGCTAATGCTCATTTGAGCAAAGAAGAATTCTGCACTGTTTTATGTGAAGTAGAAGCAATGGTGAACAGTAGGCCTATCACTTTTGTTTATAACAGTATGCAGGATGCGGAGCCATTGACACCAAATCATTTTCTTTGTGGTAAACGATTAACATCAAGCCCCAGTGTGCCAGAAGACTTGCAGCCTATCCAGAACACTCAAGGAGAGTTAACCAGACAGTTCAGGTACCTTGAAGAGCTACAAGATCAGTTATGGAAGAGGTGGCAGATGGAATACTTGCCAGAACTCAATTATTCCCCATCAGGCAAGGTAAAGGGCTCCACTGCAAATTGTATCAAGGTGGGAGAAGTGGTAATGATTGGGGATGAAAGACCAAAGCAATGCTGGAAGCTTGGCATTATTGAAAAGTTGTTTGTTTTGCAAAGACAATTTAGTTAGGTCTGCACTGGTAAAGACTTCAGGAGGAAAGTTAAAGAGACCTATACAAAAACTCTATGCTTTAGAAATCAGCAAAAACACAGATAGTCAAGATGAAACATTTGAGTTACAGCCTCATGGAGAAGGCTTGGCTAACCTTGCAGAAGGTAATGACAACAATGCCTCTTCGGTGGGGAGTGTTAGAAAATCTAGAAGAGGAAGAACCATTGTTGTCCCAAGGCGATATGATGACTAAGCTGATTGATGCAGCATTGCTTGTATATATTAAGTTAAGGTGTATATATATCCATCTCATAATTGTAAGGTTAGTGAAAAATTCACTTAATTTAGAGCTAGCATTGTTTGAGGTCTCAGGTGGCATCATTTTGGGGCGCTGCGCGTCCTTTCTACTCGTTTGTGGAACGTCGTACTTACAGGGTGTGGTCTTATAGAGAGCTCTCTTGCAATTCAGTTTGGTTGTTTAGATACAAGATTGTTGCATCGTGCAATAGTCCAGGTTGTGTTGTTGTTGCAAGGTTGAGAAAGAAGACCATAAATAGTGCCCCTTTTGTTTTTATCTTAAATTCATACAACTGAGGCCTAAGGTAGGCCCACATCGAGTCAGCAACCCTGAGGTAGGACCTAATAGGATCTCTAATCCGTAAGTTTTAATTTTAGCCTAATTTGGGCTGTAGGTTGAACTGGCCCTTTAGAACTTGGCCGTTCACGGCTCAGCTGGGATTTTGAACCCAACAAATAAATAACTAACAAGGACAAAGGTGGTGTGTCCTTGAATGACTGTTTGGATGCTGAGCCAAATTTAAATGCAGATTTATTTTTCTTGCTACTGAGATTCAAGTTTGGTAGAGTAGCATTGACTGCAGATGTGAAGCAAGCCTTTTTGAGGATAAAGTTAAAACCAGAGGACAGAGATGCAGTAAGGTATCTGTGGGTGGATACGAAAGACTTGTTGGAAAATGAACCGAAGGTTCAAGCATATAGAATGAAGTCAGTGTTGTTTGGCGTTAGCTCTAGTCCATTTATGTTGGCAGCTACTATGCAGTACCATTTTAAGAAATATTCTGGTCTATCCTAACACTATTGAATACATAAGGAAAAATTTTTATGTTGATGGTTTGCTGTGTTCAGTGGATAATACAGAAATGGCTAAACAGATATTCATGGAGGCTATAGCTATAATGAGGGAGGCTGGCATGGAGCTTAAAAAATGGCAGACCAATCATTCTCAGTTACAACAGTTTATGAGTGAGTCCTGTGTAGGACCTGATGCAGCAGAAAGTATTGAGGATTCTGGTATTAAGGAGTTGTGGGCAATAGACACAAAAGTGCTAGGCATTGTTTGGCAGCAAGGAGAGGATTTGTTTACTTTCAATGGGAAATCTTTAGTATTGCTGGCTGAGAATGAGACAAGGTGGACAAAACGTACAGCTCTTAGTTTGGCTTCGAAGGTCTTTGATCCTCTTAGATTTCTGGCTCCATTTGTGATAAAGTAAAAAATTTGGTTTCAGAACCTCTGGGAAGTTGGACTTGATTGGGACCAAGAGTTACCTGATCATATGGTGGTAAGGTGGAAATATTGGTTCAAAGAATTGGCACATCTTGGAGACATTGAAATCCCAAGATGGTACTTTGGAGAGTTCAACAATAGTCCAGACAATTTGGAGCTGCACATCTTTTGTGATGCAAGTAAGGAAGCCTATGCAACTTGTATTTATATAAGAGGCACATTCAAAGAGGAAATAAGTTGCAGGTTGGTTGCTGCAAAGAGCAGAGTAGCACCTTTGAAAAGGCTTTCTATTCCAAGGTTGGAATTGATGGGTGCAGTTGTTACTAGTCGGCTTGCAGTTACAGTGCAAAAGTCTTTGGCCCTTTATGAAATTCCAAGCTATTATTGGACAGACTCCATTATAGTTTGGCACTGGTTAAGAAGCCAGGCAAGGAAGTGGAAACCATTCGTTGCCAATAGGGATTAGGGTGGAGGAAATTCAAGCACACACAGATCCAAAGCAACGGAAGCATTGTCCAGGCACCCAAAACCCCGCTGATTTACCAACACGAGGAATTTCAGTGAAAGATCTTGCACACAAGTTTGTGGTGGAATGGGCCAGAGTGGCTAAAACTTGGAAGTGAAAACTGGCCTTCTAATCAGCCTATTGTAGGAGAATGCCAGGCTCAAGAAGAATGGGTGAGTGAGATGAGAAAATGCACTGTGAACAGTTGTCAAGTTATGCAGCAGGGCCCCATATTGAGGCTTGAGGACATTAGCAGTCTGAAAAGGTTGTTAAAAGTGATAGCATGGGTATATAGATTTACAGACAACATTAAGGGAGAAACAAGAAGGGAAGGAATTCTGAACAGTAAGGAGATTCAGCAAGCCAGGCAATACTGGGTGATATATGTGCAGAAGGAAAAATTTGGTGAAGAGAGAAGATTGCTCACCAGCAGTCCATTACAGGTTCTACCAACACATTCTGCTCTCAAGGTTTTGGATGTGTTTTTGGATCAGGATTTATTGAGAGTAGATAGACTACAGTTTTCTGGGCTTCCAGAGGAGAAAAGACATCCAATTTTGCTACCTCCTGGGGGGCACTTTGTGGAACGTTTGATCCTGGATACGCATCATAAGTTGTTACATGCTGGAGTTAGAAAGTGATAATAGAGATCAGACAACAGTTTTGGATTCCCAAAATTAGACAAGTAGTAAAAACAGTCTTGCATAAATGTGTGATTTGCAAGCGTTGGAGTGCAAAGCCTTATTACGAAAAGGTGGCTCCACTTCCAAGAGAACGGTGTGTCTATACTGCCCAGAGGCGTACCAATACTTTTTGCCGCTCGGGGCGAAAATGCCCCCCCCCCCTGCAACAATTTTCAATTTTAAAAACAATTCCTTTACAAAAATACACTTCTAAACAAAACTTTTATTGGAAGAAAAACTTAAATAAAGCAACTTCAATTTTAACAATACTACATAATGTACCGTACATAATACACTACATAATTTTAACAATAACTATATAATGTATAATGCCTAGTTAAATTTTCGGACTTCATAACAGAAAATTCATGAATGATTTTTTCTATGTCCATTGTCTCTGCAACTTCGCGTTCAATTGAAATAATCGCCAAATTGCTCAGTCTAGATTGACTTATAGTTGACCTGAGGTAAGTTTTTATAAGTTTCAGTTTCGAGAAACTTCGTTCGCAACTTGCCACGGACATGCATGTAGTTAGACAGATCCGGAGGGCAATTGTTATATGAGGCAAAGATTCCACTAGATCCCATTTAACGATCCACTGAAGTAGTTTTAACATATCCCAGTTCTTTGGATCATCGTCGACGCTTATGCTTTCGAAACTGAGCAAATGTCTGCGCAAACGCTTTATTTCTTCCAGTAGACTTCCTGGATTAATGTCATTGTAGATGGAAGAAAAATTATTGACCTTAGTATTAATTTCTTCATCTTTGGACTGATTCAAAAGGTACGAAGGAGACAGAAATTCAAAGCGATCATTCATGTTTTTAAGACAAACTGTGCGTTTTTCAATTTCTGCTAATAAACGATCCATGATTTCAAAAAATTCTCTGCGTACATCCTCTTGCACGGTCAATCCAGCATCACGAGCTTGCTCTCCAGACATTCTTCTCCGTCTCCTGACTCTGCGGTCTATACTGATATCCATTTCATTACAGAACTCTTCGGCGGCATCTGCAGCGTTTGATACTACTGCCTCTCGTTCATTAGTTAAAAACACGGATAAAGAGTTCATTTTTAATGCACACTGGTCCAAAGCAAGTCCCTTTCTTTGAAAATATAGCTGAGCATCATTGATTTCTTTCAGCACTGGATCCCAGAAAAATAAGTACACAATGAATATGTATGACATGATGGAGGTAAACAGAGCTTCAGCATCGCCCTTTGTGTCCAGATTTTCGGAGACCCCTTCACTCAGTTCTTCCAAGGCACTAACAACGTGAGTCAAGTTCTTCTTAAGACTAGAAACAGCATCATACTTAGCACTCCACCGCGTATCAGAGACTCACTTGACAGTGATTTTGGAATGTTTTGTTAAGACATCCCAACGATGAGTAGAGGAAGAAAAGTAGACGAAAATTCGTTCAATTGTTCCAAAGAAAGTTACAGCATTAGGATTCAGTCCCGCGGCATGAACTCCAGCCAAGTTCAGCGAGTGGTTATTGCAAGGAATGAAAACAGTGTGTTTGCTAACATCAAGAATTCTGCGTTGAACTCCAAGATGAATACCTGCCATCGTAGCAGCATTGTCATACCCTTGACCATAACAATTCTGGATATCCAGCCCATCCTCATGGAGCTTAGTGACAATGAGATCAGTAACTGCCTCAGCAGTCTTCCCTCTAATTTAATAAAATCAACGAAGGATTCCTTCACCTCTACATTACCATCTTTAATCGACACATAGCGAATTACCTGAGACATCTAATCAATATGCGATATATCTGGTGTACTATCGAAAATTATTGCAAAGTACTTTGCACTAGACACATTATCAATTATACATTTTCGAACATTACAGCCGATTAGTGTGATGAACTCATTTTGAATGTTAGATGACAAATACGTAGTGGATATCTTGTCAGTCATTCGTATTTTTGTAAGATGTTCCCTAATTACTGGGTCATATTTGCCCATTAGTTTTATTAACTCCAAAAAGTTTCCAGAATTGCCAGCTAGCCCAGCTTCTTCATTTAAGTTCTCTCGGTGCCCTCGGAATGCAAGATCTTGTTTTGCCAAGAACATGATGCAGTCATAATTCGTCTCAGTATTTCTTTCCACTTAGCAGTAGCATGTTTTATTTGCAACTGATGTGCATTATCTATTGTAGCATTCAACTGAAGGCGCATAGACAACTCTTTCCATTGTTCAAAGCATCGGGTATGATATGGACTGTTTTCATGTTCAGGTACTCTTGGATTCAGTTTCCTCCAGGCAAAAAATCCTTCTTCTTTTCCAAATGCACTGGAGATGTTGTTGAAGAGACGACAGCAAAACAATGCAAGCTACATTTTGAAGGTGAGAATATTAGCCATGACCTTTCAATTTTTTCTCCATTTCCAAAGTTTTGAAATACCAAACTTTTGACATTGACCTATTGTTTGAATCAGCTGGAAAGGGTCCATTCATGTTTTTCAAATGTAATGGTCCACGTTTAATGAGTTCGATTCTCAAATTGTCCGTCATTGGAACGGGCCAGTTGCCAGAATCGTTAAACAGACTCTGTGGGTGATGGGTGGGGTGGGTGACTTTGTGATGTAGATGAGGGTTGATCCTGATTATTTGGGGGTTCACTTGAAGTTGCCGCTTGAACATCTATCTCTAAAGATATATCACACTGCGGTTGATCTCCTTGCTTCCCAGAAGGCACTGAAGGTGTGTCTGAGAATCTCATTAACTGATGAAATCGCTTAGCAGCACGCTTGCCTTCCTCCTCTTTTTTTTCGCGAAGATTCTTGTATGCAGCACCACTCAGTCTCTGTCGTTTGCTCATGTTTGCTAATTCAGTAGGGTATCTGAAAAATAAAACAACCATTAATTATTAACATCATCAAAGCTCAAAGAATGCAAAGCCTAACCTAAATAATATAGGGAAAGTCTGAAAAATAGGGCTGGCAACCTTTCCGATGTGAAAATTTACCGCAACTATTTGTGGAAATAGTGGCATTGAGGGTGGCATATATAGCATTTAATGATGATTTTTCATCAAAACCATGCATATTTTGTACACAAATAACGCGCGACAATGATGAGATATAATTTTTTGGAGGGTTGCATTTTAAAACATAAAAACCCAAAATTTTGCATACTGCGCCCCCCTGACAGTAATTTGCCGCCCTCCCTTGATACGCCACTGATACTGCCCCATTTGATGTAGTGGGAGTAACAAAGGTTATATATGTAAGAAAGGTTATATATGTCTTTTCACATGTGCTACCACCAGAGCAATCCATTTGGAGTTGGTAAGCAACTTAAGTAGTAATGTATTTCTTTTGGCCTTTAAAAGGTTTGTGAACAGAAGGGGTTTCCTAAATAAAATCAAAAAACCTTCAAAAGGGCTGCAAAGGAACTCCAAGAAGTTTGGTCCTTGCTAAAAGAGGAGGAATTCCAATCCTACTTTTCACACCATGGGGTACAGTGGGAGTTTAATGTTGAGAAAGCACCATGGTGGGAAGGATTTTGGGAAAGGCTAGTGAGAAGTGTAAAGTGTCCATTAAAGAAACTTTTAGCTAATGCTCATTTGAGCAAAGAAGAATTCTGCACTGTTTTGTCTGAAGTAGAAGCAATGGTGAACAGTAGGCCTATCACCTTTGTTTATAACAGTATGCAGGATGCAGAGCCATTGACACCAAATCATTTTCTTTGTGGTAAACGATTAACATCAAGCCCCAGTTTGCCAGAAGACTTACAGCCTATCCAGAGCACTCAAGAAGAGTTAACCAGAAGGTTCAAATACCTTGAAGAGCTACAAGATCATTTATGGAAGAGGTGGCAGATGGAATACTTGCCAGAACTCAATTACTGTATTACCCATCAGGCAATGTAAAGGGCTCCAATGCAAATTGTATCAAGGTGGGAGAAGTGGTAATGATTGGGGATGAAAGACCAAAGCAATGCTGGAAGCTTGGCATAACTGAAGAGTTGTTTGTTGGCAAAGACAATTTAGTTAGGTCTGCACTGGTAAAGACTTCAGGAGGAAAATTAAAGAGACCTATACAAAAACTCTATGCTTTAGAAATCAGCAAAAACACGGATAGTCAAGATGAAACATTTGAGTTACAGCCTCATGGAGAAGGCTTGGCTAAACTTGCAGAAGATAATGACAACAATGCCTCTTCGGTGGGGAGTGTTAGAAAATCTAGAAGAGGAAGAGCCATTGTTGTCCCAAGGCGATATGATGACTAAGCTGATTGATGCAGCATTGCTTGTATATATTAAGTTAAGGTGTGTATATATATATATCCATCTCATAATTGTAAGGTTAGTAAAAAATTCACTTAATTTAGAGCTAGCATTTTTGGGCTCTTGTGGCATCATTGTTTGGGTACTTGTGGCATCATTTTTTGGGGGCACTGCGCGTCTTTTCTACTCGTTTGTTGAATGCGGCACTTACAGGGTGTGGTCTTATAGAGAACTCTTTTGCAATTCAGTTTGGTTGTTTAGATACAAGATTGTTGCATCTTGCAATGGTGCAGGTTGTGTTGTTGTTGCAAGGTTTAGAAAGAAGACCAAAAATAGTGCCCCTTTTGTTTTTTATCTTAATTTTATGAAACTGAGGCCTAAAGTAGACCCACATCGAGTCAGCAACCCTGAGGTAGGACCTAATAGGACCTCCAAGTCCGTAAGTATTAGTCTAGCTTAACTTGGGCTGTAGGTTGAACTGGCCCTTCAGAGCTTGGCCGTTCAAGGTTCAGCTGGGATCCTGAACCCAATAAAATAAATAAAAATAACAATTAGTTCGTCTCTCGTTTTGTATATATTAGCTGTGTGATTTGAGCTTTTAGTATGGAATTGCATAACCTTAGTTTTAGTAACATTAAAATTAATGCCATGGTTCTGGGAATATAATTCGCAATTTTTATAAGATGATCCACACCTTTAATTGAAGGACTTATTAATACCATATCATCAGCATAAACAAAGTTATTAATCTCGTGTTATCTATACAACATCCAACTTTTGCCTCATTAAGAGAAATAATTAATCCATCAATATATTCATCTACCCTGTGAGCAGTCCCGCATGCTCTCAAGCACACACTTCTCCCTCTGTTCTACACTACACATACCGTACATGCATCTTACACGTTACACAATCTTTTAAAGTAAGAAAAGCATCTTTTTAAGGACCTTGACTTCGGCTCTATCCTTCTCCTTCTATTCTGGGTGGGAGCATTTTTATTCCGATTTGATTTTTTTTTGTTACGTAACAAAATTTTAAGGATAGGAAATACACGTTTTGTGGGGATTGGAATAGTTACAGGTTTCATAGGGTAACAAATTGTAGGAAATTTATAGCAGATTTCCGGAACCTTTCTTTCCAGAAAAGAGCACTGCTAATATCCAAAAAAAGCAGCTATAACTAGTTGAATTGCTATCGCCTATCAGTATATTTAAATACAATCTTCTATCTTCTTCAAAACATAAATAAATTTGTCAAGAAGGAAACGGGTGCCAAAACTACTTGAGAAAGTTTTGCTGCAGCGATTAAATTATTACTTATTGACGTTTCCAATCAGTTCAATGGGTCCTTTAAAAATTAAATTGACTAGGAGACGTCAATAAGTAATAATTTAGTCGCCGTAGCAAAACTTTTTCAAGTAGTCTTGGCACCCGTTTCCTTCTTGACAAATTTCCAAAGTTTGTTGTTATAATTATTCAAGTTAGCTTCATAGGTTTATGCTGCTCGAAAAGGAATCTTCTTCTTGTTTTGATCCCCCATTTATAAAATACAAAAAGGTGGGTACAAATATACAAGCGGTAGCTCGCTATCGCTCGCGACCGTTGTACAACTTGGCCCTCCGGGCGGGTAGCACTGTGATCCAGCTACAAAATTAAAAAACCGCCATTACCCCCATTACCCCCCACCCCTCTCCCCCATTGCCCCCACTCCCCCATTACCCCCACACACAAAAGTAAAAAACGCCATTACCCCCATTATCCCCACCCCTCTCCCCATTACCGCCACCCCCATTCCCCCAATTACCCACCCCCTCCACCACTACCACCAGGAGGGTAGCGCTGTGACATACACTGCTACCCGCCCGGGGGCGGGTAGCAGTATATGTCATACAATGTGAAGCTCAAGATTTTCACGACTGCGTTCTTTTCTGTAGTTTTATCGCGGTGCTGGGGTCTTCAGACCCAGTAATTGTGACCTAGGACCGGGAAACTTGACAGAGCACATCGGCAGCTCATGGGTTATCAGTTGGTGGTGGTTGCAGAATTTTCCGATGTGCCGTTTAGTCTGTGCACGATTCCAAAGAAAGGGGACACACACACACACACACACACACACACACACACACACACACACACATTTTAGCTCAATAGTATATAGGATTTACACAGTAAGATAAGGGGCCACAAGAGAGGACCAGGAACAAGCAAAAATGCTAATGGCTCTCACAAAAGAGTTTATGCTGACACAAGAGATAACAGAAAATACCAGAAAAAATAACTGCCTAGATCTGGTATTCACGAATAACACGAACCTGATTGCTGATATAAAAATAGCCCCAACTATTATCTCAGACCACAACATAATCGAGCTATCAACAAATATGGCGATAACATTAAAAGACAATACACATACGGAAGGAAGAAGCAAATTTGGGGCGTTTAACTTAAACTCCAAGACCATAAATTGGGAAGAAATCAGATCACACATGGCCCAAATAGAGTGGAGAACAGTCTTAGAGAATAAAACAATGGAGGAAATGCTAACAACCTTGGAAGAAAAGACGGTGAAAATTTTAGAAAAATATGCTCCGAAATCACAGCCAAAAGGAAAGAGGAACTGGCTAGGGAGGTAAAAGAGAAGAATATTCCGCAAAAGAAAGAGAGTAGCAACGAAGTTAGCTAATTGCGGAGACAACAATGCCAGGAAAGCAATACAAGAAAAACTGGAGAGTATCGATAGGGAAATACAAACCCTGATTAAGGGCCATACAGAGAGGGAAGAGGAAAAGGCGGTAGAAGCAATAAAAAGCAATAAAGGAAAATCCAAAATACTTCTAGAGCTATGCGAAAAGGAAAACAAAAACGCACGCTACCATCGGGCCCTTAAGGAAAGAAAATAATGAACTAACAAGGAACCTCCTCAACACTGAAGGAAAATAGCTTGGTTGTCAGGGAACCAAGACTTTTTAACCAGCTTCCAAAGGACCTCAGACACGTTACAGGGGTCAAAGTTGAAGTCTTCAAAAGAAGACTAGATGCCTGGCTCAGGATGGTACAAGATGAGCCGGGTGTACCTGGCTATGTGCGGTGAAGAGCGCAAGAGAGCAACTCGCTCCTCCACCAAGCCAGGTCTAGAGGCGGGGCCACCAGCTTGACCTTCGTGTGAAGAGAGACCAACACACGGAAACTGAACGAGGTTAACGAGGTGTATATGTATATATATATATATATATATATATATATATACTGTATATATATATATATATATATATTATGTAAAAAAAACAATATAATGAGTGACCAGTGTTGCCAGGTGATGCAGATCGACGATCTAGAAATTTAGCAAATTTTTTTGGAAAATTGGGCTAAATTGCCATATAAACTCGTACGTTGGACTATCTATTCTATTATAACTACAGTAGCTATTACCATAATATGAGTTATGCAATAATTAATTAACTACTCACTACTACTTTTAAGTTCTGCTATCTCTGATTGGGGCAGAGAAAACCTTGTGGCTTTTCAATGCCTCAAAACCTCAGTTCCCCATGAGATCGATTTCTTTGGAAATGAAGAATGGCAGGAAATTCTCCTGACCTGAACGTCTGTGAACACATTGGATCAGTTATAAAGGACAAGGTTGAATGTCTCTTGTTTCAAGAACCTGCAGCAAATCGATTTTCGAAGGATACAATGACGCAACACATTGAAACTGTTTTAGCAAATTTGCGTAACGATCAAGATCTATTCACGTCACTTTTGGCAAGCTACCCAAAGCGAATTCAGGCTGTCTTGGAAGCCACTGGCGGGAACACCAAGTTTTAATTGTTTCTCATTAAATGCAGGATTAAATTCTTTTATGTAAGGTATGTTTAGTTTTACTGTACCTCTAATGGTTTAGGCCATGGGCGGGGGGGCTAAGGTTTATTGGAGCCCCGTATATAAATAAAGTCCTCATGAATCATAGACATAAAATCAGTTCTTGCTTAGGCAGTTTTCTTGCAAGAGTATCAAGTTTGCATTATTACAAATGTTATTAATATCTATAAATTAATTTCTTACTGATCTCACGTTATACGAAACTAATCTCAGTATATTAACCGCCATGAATGTATGGCCGATTTTATATATATTTATACAGGGTGGGCCGTAAGTTTCCATACATAGGAAAATTTAAACGTTTGTTTTTATGTTTCAGATACCCTAAGAATATGCGTTTGTAAGATCTTGTTTACTGATGAAGCAAATTTTTACGTCAATGGAGAGGTTAATCGGCAAAACATACGTTATTGGAGTAATGCTAACCCTAACTGGCTGAGTCCGACGAAGATGCAAGGTGCCGGTAAAGTGAGTGATGGTGTGGGGGTATGGGGTGACAGAATTATTGGACCAATTTTTGTCAGTGGAAATCTTAATGCCGAAAGGTATCTTAACATGTTGCAAGAAGAGATTTTCCCATCCCTGCTAAACGAGGAAGGTAACTTCCCAGTTTACTTCCAGCAAGATGGAGCTCCACCTCATTATGGTCTTCACGTGCGTCGGTATTTGGATCAGCAGCAGTTTCCGGATGCTTGGATTGGTCGGCGTGGTCCTGTGGAGTGGCCTCCCAGATCCCCAGATCTCACCCCCCTTGATTTCTATCTTTGGGGCACTTGAAGGCCATGGTGTATCAGGAAAAGATACGAGACATAAATCATCTAAAGGAACGTATCACCAACGCCATTACAAGCATAACGTCAACTGTGCTAATGCGTGTTCATCAACAGTGGGGAACACGTATTGAAATGTGTTTTCAAAACAATGGCAACCATGTAGAGCATATTATATAAATAAAAATGGTTGTCCATAAAAAAATGTTTATTTTTCCTATGTATGGAAACTTACGGCCCACCCTGTATATACTCGTGTATATATAATAATTGGTGATTTACCCGATTCTTATTTAGCGGGGTGTCTACATTATCCCCTGCAAACAATACAATACCTGCTATGGGGGATAGGGGGGGGGGGAGACAGGCAATAGTCTTAAGGTGAAATTAGAAAGGATATTCTGTCAAAATTGGACTAGAGAACAATGCTATTTTTTAACATGTGAAAACTAGCTGTCGCCTTATCGACTGAAACCACTGAAATACTTATATAAAACTACAGATAAACACAAGTTGTATTTTAGATAGTCTTTCTTGCTTAAAATTTCTTGTAAAAAAAAAATTATCTCCCTTTGACTTATCTTCTGGATTTTGTAATTTTGGTGAGGTTGCTGTTTCTATTCTGAAAAGGGGTTTCAAATTTACTCCTTAAGATTTAACGTATCCACAGCGACCCCTGAATATGGAAACTTATCACCCAACTAAGCGAAGAATTCCCCTTTCCATTTATATTTTTTACTGCAGTCTCAATTCGGCTGTCATGTGATAAGATAAGAACCGAAGAGGGCTATAAGGAAATAGCCGAAACGTTGTCTCATTTTAACATTTTAATTTTTTTTTTCTACGTGGCTTTTTTATTTTAATTTGACAGAGCATAGTTTTTAGTATAACATTTGTTTAATAAAATTTTAATACAGTAAGCTTTCGAAAGAACGGCACTCGGAAGAACGGCACATTCGAACTAACGGCACTTTTGAAAAGTGCGGCGTTTTCAAAACGCCACTGACGCGCGGAGGCAGAGCACGACAACTCAACGAATCAACGCTCTCTTTGTTTACAGACGCCATTTTGGAAGAGTGCTCACTACGCATAGCACGTTACTCGCATTTACACCACTGTTTTACGTATGTACAAGAAGTTATTCACCTCTCAACGATGGCTCCTAAAAGTGATAAACTACATTCTACAAAGAAACCAAGAACAATATAGAAACTTAGTGATAAACTTGAAATAGTTAAGAAAATAGAACGGGGTGTAAGTAGGAGTGTTTTATGAAAAAAAACCCACTCTAATAGACACTCTAATAGGTGGAAATAAACTCTGTCTATTAGAGTGGGTTTTTATTTTCATATTTTGACCTTCACGTAGAAAAAAGTGAAGTTTTTTGCATTTATTAGGAGTGTTTTGATGAATGAATACAACATTAGATCATCAACATTGTACGACATTAAGCATTCAAAGAAAAACTTTTAGAATTTACTACGTCTTCTGAGCCGAACAATAACATTGCTGAAAGAAAAAGTTTACATAAGCCAAAATTAGAAAATCTTGATAAAGTTTTGCACGAGTGGTTTTTATTAAAACGATCGGAAGGTATGGCTATTTCAGGACCAATGATTGTCGCCAAAACAAAAACTTTTAAAGAGCAAAATGATATAAATTCTGCGTGTACTTTTTCTGATGGATGGGTAACTAATTTAAGAATCAGCATGGAATTAGGAAACTAGATGTTGCTGGTGAGAAACAGTCTGCTGACATGGAGGCGGCTAAACAGCACAGTGCTACTTTTGAGCAGCTTATTAATGGCAACAATCTTACAGCCGATCAAATTTACAATGCGGACGAAACAGGGCTTTATTGGAAGTGTTTACCAAAAAAACTTTGGCTGGTGGTGCTGAGAAAAGTGCTAGTGGTTTTAATTCAGATGGTTCAGATGAAGAAGAAGCTGTGCAAACGAAAAGATATCTTGGGCTGTTGCCGATAAATGTATGGAAACTCTTCTATCATTTATAGAACAAAATCTAAACTTTAGTGCGCAAGAAGTTACGCATGCGCACATGATGAAAAATACAATGATTGCAAAAAAACAAGCATGCTGCAAATAGGGTGATATCAGAAAGTTTCTTAAAGAAGTTATTACGAATTCTCAAGAAAGTGTTCCATCGACTTCCGCAATCGATCATGATGAAACAACAGAAGCGGAGCTGTCATTAAAAGAGAATTAAACAAAGTGTTTTGCTGTGATCGTTTGATGTGATCGTTGTGATCAATCTTTAGTATGTACTTTATGTGATCGTTTTTTCAAATATTTTTTTTAAACATGTCCTTTTTAATTCTGTATCATTTGTAAGATGTTCAGTATTTACATTTCAGCAAAACTGTGATTAAATTGGCAGCATATACATGTCCATTTCTTATTTATTCCGCCTAAAAAAACTCGCAATAACGGAAAATTTGAAAGAACGGCACCACCCAATTCCCGAGGGTGCTGTTTTTCAAAAGTTTACTGTACATATACATAATTACATATATAGTGGTCCACGGTATTCCGACCTCCCTTATTCCGACTCTAGACTGCCGAACGGATAATCTGGTGAGTTATTTGCTTTTACATGGACTGAACTTATTTTATAGTTTTTTTTATTATAATACGAATGTTCTAATATTAGTTTAGAATAAAAATATCAATAATTTTATTCAAACCATTAAAAACAACAATATGATTTTCGTAATAAACTGATAAACTTGTGATAGCTTAGGGGGGACCCTCACTATTCCGATTTTCAGCTTTTCTAACCCTCCGACCGACGCTTTAAATCGGATTAGCGAGGACTATATATATATATATATATATATATATATATATATATATGTGTGTGTGTGTGTGTGTGCAGGAAGAAATTGTAGACACCAATCGACCAGGGAAGTACTCCAGGGAGGGGGGCACGTGAGACAGGAAACAGGGAGTGCTGAAACTCCTGTTTCTCTTGTCACTGTCCTCCTTAGCTAATCTTTTTCCGTGTCTTATCTACCCTGTGAACAGTCCAGCATGCTCTGAAAAACACGCTTCTCTCTCTATTCCTCATTACACATACATAAATTTTACGCACTACACAATCTTTTCAAAATTAAAACTGGACCTTGATTTCAGCTCTCTCCTTCTCCTTCTGTGTGTGAGGTGAGGGGGGGGGGGTACTTTTCTGGGCGTTCGCTCTTGGCCCCTCCTTCCTGCCTAATATATATATATATATAATGGAAACCCACATGGAAAAATAAAAAGCAATTCCAAGACCTTTCGTGTATTGAACACGTTATCACGGAATGAAAATAGAGGGCAAGAGGCAGACTATATACTGTATGTGTATCTGTACATCGCACCCAAAGAGATAAGAAGGTTAACAAATACCGATGAAAGAAAAAAACATATCTTAAGATATGATTCATTTTATAGGTTTCCGAACTGAATGTTATTAAAGTTACTGAAAAAGTGTACGAATGAATATTCTAGAATGTTCCTTTCCCTTATATCTATTTTTTAATAGAATTTTTTAACCTTCCCAACTAACACTATACATTAATGTGGAAAAGGTTTTCCACAGGATATAAATTTTTGTTAAAATTTAAAAAAAAATATTATTCTGTTTATACAAATTAAAGTATTAATCCTTTAAAAGATATTATTCAATTCGTATAAATTAAAGTATTAATCCGTTAAATTTTTAATATTTGTATAAATTGCTCAATGGCATCCTTTTCGATAAGCCTAACGACGCTCTCCAAAGGTACCACATCTATAATCTTAAACAGAGATTCCTGAATACTAAATATTCTTTTCGGCTAATATAAATCACACAAAGGAGTTAAGTTTGGAACCAAAATTATATAAATTCTTTGGCTAATATCATTATTAGAGTATGACTTTGCAACTTTAATAATCTTTCGTAAACGTAGCACCACGGAAGTTTCTCCAGGGAAAACACCTTGAGAGGAGCAGTGCGTGCGTCCAGACATTAATATCAATGCATATGGTTAAAAACTGCATTGGAATTATTCGCGGCTCTGCACGCATATTTATGTTGTTTTGCCATAACATAAGGGCGTCTCCAGGATTTTTCGAAGGGCCGGGTGGGGAGTCGAGGATGTGTCAGCAATCCTGAACACAAATTGAGTTAATATACTATTTGCACTTTAACACAGTTATTGTTATGACTACAGAAAACCATGAAAAGAATTTACTATTATATCACAGTGTGTGGCTTAAGGTTCATACTGAAACTCATTTGTATAAATCAGTATATATACATAAAATGCAGCATACAATACCTATATATTACAATCAAACAAAACGAGTGTAATGAACGTAAAACAGCCCATGCTACACTAAATAAAAAAATAGGGCTAAAAAAAAGTGGATATCACATATTAAACTGAAAAATCAATTCATAATATTGAAGAAAAAAATAAGAATTCATAGCTCAGAAAATGGCCATACACGCAACAAATCTGCTAAACAAAATATTTACACCCAAACTAAGGTTGGTGAAACTTATTCTTGACCCATTATGGTGAAAATTGATGAAAGATGAAAGTCCAGTATTGGATAAGGAATAAGGAAAGGTGTCGGATGTCGAGGTGTCGAGTGTACCAACCCTAAGCAGGGAGGGTTTCGACCCCCCCCCCCCACCTGGACACGTGCCTACATATAGAGCAGTGTTATTTAACCTTTTTCGCACTGTTGCCCCTTGAGCTAGCCAACAAAACCGAAATTAACTACTCCCTTTTTTAAATGGCAAATATGAGCAAAGGAAAATTAGGAAAGAATAACAAAATTTTAGTGGAAATATAACTCAGCTTTTTTTATGGACAGTGGCGCCAACTCCTTCCCCCCGCCCCCCACACTCCGAAAAAGGCCGAAATACCCCCACTCCCCAGGTTAATTAGGGGCCATTCAAAAACCACGTGGTCCTTAAAGGGGGAGGAGGTTCCTTATTCGACCACCAAGCGTCACATGGGGGAGGGGGGGGTCTTGACGTTTAACCACGTGACCAATACTAAGCATTAAAATATCCTGTTTATAATATATATATATATATATATATATATATATATGCTGCAAACCCACAAGAAAAAAGAAAAACGATTCCAAGGCCTTTCTTGTATTCAGAGCTACACCTCGTCATTCCCTGACGAGGTGTAGCTCTGAATACACGAAAGACCTTGGAATCGTTTTTTTTTTCCTTGTGGATTTGCCACATATATATATATATAATATGATAAACAATATTATAAACAGGATATTTTAATGCTTAGTATTGGTCACGTGGTTAAACGTCAAGACCCCCCCTCCCCCATGTGACGCTTGGTGGTCGAATAAGGAACCTCCTCCCCCTTTAAGGTGTAGCTCTGAATACACGAAAGACCTTGGAATCGTTTTTCTTTTTCCTTGTGGGTTTGCAGCATTCATTCATTTCACGTGTTTAATTGTGAAATTCATCCAATATATATATATATATATATTTCGTAAACTCCAGAAAATTCTAGAAGACGAGTCTTTTAAACACAAATTCACTGTACCTTTTTTCGGAAAATTCTTCAAGATTCGAATCTTTATTCATGAAACACAAATTCACCATACTTTTAATTTGATTATTTTTAATTTGCTTTATTTTAACTTACATAAGATAAAGAAGAGGTTGGGGTGACATCAGAAGACCACGTTTTGAAAACCACCCAAAAAAGGACCACGTGGTTTTTGAATGACCCCTTACCATTGATCTAGAGTTTCTCCAGTTTGACCAATACAAGACGAATCGCATTGCTTACAACTGATGGAATGGACGCATCCAACCGGATTATCTGAGCTGTTTTTAATTAGGGGAGATTTAATAGTATTTTTATAATTAAAAACTGCGTTCATTCTAGCTACTGTATTTTAAGTAAGGTCAGAAGATATTTAAAGTTTACATGATAAGGGAGACTTTTAAGGATATTTTTATGATCAAACTGCGTGTGAATTATTATACTATTATGACATCTTTTTATTAGTTTTATTTAAACAATTTCCGAGTAGTGGAACAGGATAAAATAGTTTACCATTATTGTTCATAAAAATGCATATGAACTCAAAATCTTCATTTTTTTTTTATGTTTCTTATAGTACTGAGTTGTTAGGCCTGAATGTGTGGATTTTGGTTTTTTTTATTGGTGCTTCATGGGTATGGGACATTTTCCTATTTTTTAATGCGCGGGTATGGGACATTAGGGCATACTCTGGGTTTAGGGTTGAAATTTTGGAAAAACAAAGTGGCTAATATGTATTCCTATGTAAAAATTAATTCTAAGATGGGTTTATTATTTGCAACTTTTCCGAAAAATCTCATTTTCATGGTCAAAATCGCGATTTTCTGATTCGAAGGCTGCCTAACGCAGCTTCAGGGCACCCAAACCAAAGCGCGCAGCTGTTCTGCATATGATTTAGTCTAAAAGCTGCTTTTCTGACATCATCCTTGCTCTCTTGCGTGTTTCAACACCTCTGGGTGCTGAAAAAATGTTTAGATTTCACGTAAAACTTAAGAATTTTAAGTTTTTCTTCAAAGAATAGGCGCGGCTCCCAGCTCTACTCTGATCGAGTAGCGGGAGACTTGCCACCTCCACGTGTAGGTTTACACGCCTGTTCTTCCTGGATCCCTGAAAAGCGTGGCCTCATAAGATCTTATATTATGATCTTATGAGGACTTTCAGCTCTTATGAGCATTAACGATGGCTTCAGCCTCTTCATCAGCCACTCGAACCTGAAACGCTCTTAAGTATGTCCTGCTTCAATCTGAACACTGGCAGCATTTCTCGATGGTCTATCCTGGCTCTCACCCACCCATCTCTCCTCTCGTGACCGTACACAGCTTGAGAAGCAGTTGAGACTTCCTGTACAGCTCTCTCGCAGGACTGAGTATGAACAGAGAAAGCGTCCACTTTGAGTGGAGTTTTCCTGAGATCCTCGAGCTCAGTCAAGGTCATCTTGCAGGTGAAAATAGGCTCGTAAATATTCTCTGATTCCCAGTTGATGAGATCCTCAGGTGAAGTGGCTTGTAGATTGACCTTGGGATTTTTATGGGGCCTCACTGTCGTATCACCAAAGTCTCTTCCTTCTCTGATCTTCTCTATCTGGCTCACAGCAAAAGCTCTCTGATGCTCATCCTCCCTGCACAGGAATGGAGCCAGGATGTTTTCAGGATGTGCGTGGTAAGCTCCTCTTATCACTGCAGCAGAGATGATGTTCCTGACCTCGGTAGTCTGGTTCCTCAGCAGCCTCAGGCTTGAAAAAACGTGTGCAGGACCAAATTTGAGGTGGTGCTTCACTTTGATGTCGTAGTACATTTTGAAGTAGAAGTTAAGGCAGAACTTCACGAGGACCTCGAGCCTCCTCAACACCTCCCCCTTCAGTCCGTGCTCCCTCATCCACAACAGCAAGATGGCCTGTGCAGTAGTGAGCCACCTGGATTGGTTCAGAGGTCCGCACTTGAGACCAGCCAACTGTGGACTGAGACTTCCAGACTTGATGGCTTTGATCAAAAGATAGCAGTTGTGCTGGTCTGTGGAGAGAGATTTGACTATCTCTACTGGCAGCTCTATGATATCGTCAGTTCCTTCCACTGGTTTGAAGTTGAAGTTGACCTCAAGTTCATTCACTTTCTCAAGAAGTTTTCCAATAGGCCCACTGAAGCCTGACCGGAGAGTTACAGGGCCGTCCAGCTTGATGATTAAGTGCCTCAGGGGGAGCTCGTTCACATGGCGCTCACAGATCATCCAGTGGCACTTGCGACCCAGCATCTTCTCCAATAGGGCTATGGCGCCTCCAGACCACCCCGTGTTGGTGTTGGTAGAGTCTCCTCCAATCATTACAAGGCTCTCGTCAGCTCCGTGATCCAGAAGCCACTCATGCAGGCCCTGAGCAATCTTATGAGCAGGCTTTTCTTCTTCCTCAGGTTCCTTGGGAGTGAAATGGAAGAGGTACTTTCCTTGAGGCTCCCACGTGATAGTGTAATGCTCCTCGACCACTTTGCCAGGATGAAATCTCCCTGTCACTTCGTCATATTTCGGCACCTTTGTGCTCCTATCCTGCTTGCCATCAAAGAATATCCCAGAGATCTTCTCCTCCTCTGACCTCTGCGTGAGAGCTTCAACTGATGAGGCCATTACTTCCTCCTTGGCCCTCCAGACTTTCATGCCATCTATGGCCAAGTAAGCCTTGTCTTTGGAAAGATGACCGGCCTTACCGAAAAAAATGGCGTCCACTCACTTCTACTTTACAATTATAACTGGCGTAATTGCTCAGAACCATCTATTGAGAGAATGTTGAACTTCGCCTTCTGCGTCCAAGTGGTTACAAAGATTCAAATGGAGTAGATTTTTTTCTTATGTAGGTATGTATTAAACCTGTGTAAGAGTTAAACAAAGTTAATGTGTCTAAATGGCAACAAATTACGACAAAAGGTTAAAAATATGAGGTTGTGTTCAATTGAATATTTGGTATTTCAACATAGAACAGAAAACCGCAATTTTGAACATGATAACGCGATTTTTGGGAAAAGTTGCAGAAAAGAAACCCCTCTTAGAATTAAATTTTACATAAAAATACATATTAGCCAGAGTGAAACTCGGACTCGGAAAAGTGTGATATGCCCTAATGGGACATTTTTCCACGTTTACCCGACCATACATAATTTAAGACCCATAAGTAATATCTCCTTAATAGTGATATCAAAGAATTAATTTAAATATTTTTTATTATCTTCATTATAAAGAGTTTCGGAAAATTTTAGCCGATTCGATTCTTTGTCGAAAAATGGGAAAAACACAACGGCTTTGTATTTGAAGGAATCTAAAAGCAAACACTTTTTATTCTCTTCAAGTTTTGCATAGATGTGTGAATGACATCGGAATTCCTCCCTTTCAAATATTTATTAATTAAAGGCAAACTTTTGCTTTTAACTTTCATAAACAGACATGATGAGGAACATGCGATTTTGGGGTTTTAAATGTCATCCGGTTTTACCTTTTCGATTTAGAATTTTTTTTTAGTTGTTTTTAAGTTTCACACACACACACACACACACACACACACACACACACACACACACACACACACATATATATATATATATATATATATATATATATATATATATATACAGGCCCGGATTTAGCTATAGGCGAACTTAAAGTACTTTTCAGGTTTATATCTGAGAAAACAGATCTCGGAAATGCCCTTGTTTATATAGTGCAAAAACAACTAAGTGAGATTTATCCTAATGTTTATGTTGCACTTCGAATAGTATTAACCATCCCAGTTACTGTTGCTTCGGCTGAAAGAAGTTTCTCGCGTCTCAAACTTATTAAAACATATTTGCGTTCCACCATGTCTCAAGCGAGATTGCAATCATTAGCTATGTTATCACAGAGTGCAATCTGGTTGGAAAAATTGGAAGAAAGTTTCAGGGGTGTTGTGTGACCGAAGAATAGGCGCAAGGGTTAAGGGAAAGGTGTATAAGACTGTGGTAAGACCGGCTATGATGTACGGGGCTGAGTCTTGGGCTATAAAGAAAGATCATGAGAAAAGACTAGATGTAACGGAGATGAGAATGCTGAGATGGATGTGCGGAGTGACAAGGTTGGATAGAGTAAGGAATGAAAGGATAAGGGGCACAACAAACGTTGGAGAAATCTCGAGGAAGATACAAGAAAGTAGACTGAAATGGTATGGACATGTGATGAGAGGGGACGAATATTATGTAGGTAAGAGAACGATGAATATGGAGGTGCATGGCAGGAGAAAGAGAGGCAGACCGAAGCGAAGGTGGATGGAGAAGGTGAGGGACGATTTGAGGGAGAAGGGTTTGTCGGAGGAAGAAGCCCAGGACCGGGCTGTGTGGAGGAGGCTGGTCAGAAACGCCGACCCCGCATAGAGGCGGGAACGGGCGAAGAGAAAGAAGAAGAAGAGCTATGTTATCAATAGAAAACGATATAACAAATTCATTAGATTATTCTCAATTAATTGAAGAGTTTAGCTCGAAGAAAAGTAGAAAAGCATTGCTGTAATATTCAAGGAGCATCTGAACCAAATATTAAAGCATTAATATTTAGCCTGATAAGTCGATCGCTCACTATTATAAAAAATGAAATGTCAACATCTCTTATACATCACATATGAAAAACGTTTGTATACTATGGAAAGTCATTACCTATAATATTATATAAATCTTAGAAATCATTGTCTTATATTTTCGATACAAATCTTGATTCATATTATAATTTATACTTATTTGTATGGTTTATTTATATTTCTTATACAATTTCCATGCGTGATTATTTTGGTTTGGTTTAATTTTTAAGTGCTGGCGGGATTCTAATATTGCTGGTATAGTACCGATAATTAAGTCCATATTTTCATATATATATAGGCCTAGGGCCTCGCAATTTCTAGATCCGCCTAGGGCCTCGCAACTTCTAGATCCGGCCCTGTATATATATATATGAAAATTGTTTCACGAAAGTAACAGGTGAATAATATTTATGATGAAAATAACGACGAAGGAAAAAAGAAACACAGAATGGTGCTCAAGCGCTTTCATCTAATAACATCTTCAGGAACACTGAAATAAATAACAAGTTTGAGACTATTATAGATCACAAAAAATAAAAATAAAAAAATTGTAGGAGGAGCATATAAATTTATAAGGAAAAACTACCAGAGTTTTAGCACTTTGCCCCTCTTGTCTAAATTCGTTCTGAACGAATTCAAAACAACAGGATCAAGCGAAAAAAGGCCCTGGCTAATGTTGATATTATTTGTAAGTTGAATAATGGCAGACTCAAGAATATTTCTATTAACAATGTTGCTGCTTCAGTGAAACAAAATTGAAGCATTATTCCAATCAATACAGTAGGATAACTCTAACAAATGGACGAAAAGAGCACTGGACGACCGTCCCGTTCTAACAAAATATTGATGCTGTTTTACAAGTGTGTGAAAATCCTTTCCCGTCTTATAAATTTATATGCTCCTCCCACAATTTTTTTATTTTTATTTTTATTTTTTGTGATCTATAATAGTCTCAAACTTGTTATTTATTTCAGTGTTCCTGAGGATGTTATTAGATGAAAGCGCTTTTTCCTTCGTGGTTATTTTCATCATCATATATATATATATATATATATATATATATATATATATATATGCAGAAACCAATGCCCTGAGAGGGCACCCTCGCAAATCGTGAATATGTGCATTTAACTGCAATGACCACGCAGTATATAAATGAATAGAAACGACTATATATATATATATATATATATATATATATATATATATATATATATATATATATATATATTCGAGAGGAGAGGGCGACAAGTTTGACTTTCATGAAATGAAGAATCATCGCACGGAACATTTGAAAGGTTGACAGGTGTACCTTACCTTACCTTATGAACCTTATGTTGTTTCGTGCGTTGGTCTCTCTTCACACGGAGGTCAAGCTGGTGGCCCCGCCTCTAGGTCTGGCTTGGTGGAGGAGCGAGTTGCTTTCTTGTGCTCTCCATCGTACATAGCTAGGCACGCCCGGCTCATCTGGTACCGTCCTGAGCCAGGCATCTTGGTGTGTGTGTGTGTATATATATATAGTGTGTATATATGTATATATATATATATATATATATATATATATATATATATATATATATATATATACACGAGGTGTAGCTTTGAATACACGAAAGGCCTTGGAATCGTTTTTCTTTTTCCTTGTGGGTTTGCAGCATTCATTCATTTCAAGTGTTTTATTGTGAAATCACATATATATATATATATACTTACGCAAGAGTATAAACCATCCATCTGGACATTTTAAGGAGTTGACATTTCCACAAAACGTAAAATATATTTGAAAAATAATTTGTCATTTTTCTCCATTAAAAACATAATGAGTAACAGGAGCATTATACAGTTTGTAAACGATGCAGGTCATGGTTGTGCGGATGGAGTGAAATGATGGAATGCCTATAGGATTCCTTATTATCATGTCAAAACTGTAGTTTTATGATGATAATGCTTTATTTAGCTTTGCAAGTGTAATTAATCAGTTTGTCAATGTCAAAATGTCAAAGACAAAGAGAAGTGACAGAAACAGAAAGAGTACAGATTCAGCTGCTCCCAAGGTTTTAATGAAATTGCTATTGCGAAAAAAATTGATTGCTATCAGTACGTAGTCAGACTACAGTATCTTGATACAGTCTCAGGATACATATTCTAGTAGGTGTCGTAGTCGTACAACAAAAGCTACAACCACTCGCGATAACAGACATCAGACATCTGAGGCATGTGTCACCTCGGGATCGTAGAAACACACTTCCTGACTTCTGTCACTACTTGCGGTTGGCAACTGGCAAAGACGCGTATTAGAGCAAATCATCCGAAGGCTAAATCAAGGAGGTCTCAGAGGATGCGGACTTCGAAGAAAGTCCTTGGTTTTGGGGGTCAACAAAAAAAAAGAAGCTTCATTGGACTTGGAGCTACAAAAACTGGGCCTCTGACGAATGGGCGAAGATTCTTTAGTCGGATGAAAGTAAATTTGAGTCGCTTTACTTGGTCATTAAGGATGGGATATATATATATACCTATTTGAATGGTGTCAGTTGTGTCGAAGGTTTTAGGTGTGCATTTAAAATTAATTATAGCGGATTTAATCGTCGTTGCCACATGAATTTGGATTCTCTGGAACTGTGGAAAGCAGAAGGTGAGTTGGGAGTTGGGGAAGCTTTCTACCTTGATTGCATAACTCCAGCTGTAATATATGGAAGTGGAAACATAGTATAGGGGTGCGTGTCATTCACAGGAAGGGAAAAACTATTTCTCTGTAGGATAAGAGTGAATTTACATACATATACAATATACAACCATGTTAGATCAAGTTTCAAAGCCATCTATTGAAAAATTATACCTTAATTCAAATCATAGTGAAGTGATACTCCAGCAACGATAATGTCCCTTGTGTCTTGTCACACATCGCAAATAACCACAAGTTCGTTCACCTGCCAACGGGGTATCACACTACTCAACTGGCGCCCCCTCAGTTCCCCGACTTTAATCCGACTTAGCACCTATGACCAGTTTTGGGTAAATGTGCTTGGAAACATAAATATTCATCAACTAGAGTCTAGTCTCTCTAGTCTAGAGATCTCCATTTCAACTTAATGGAGAATAGGAAAAGATTAGCATCTCGTTAACATTATACCCAAAAGAGTGAGTCAGCGCCGAAATCAGAGCTAAGGGAGGTGTTACCAAGTATTAAATATTGATTTTATAACCAAAATTAAATAATTTAAGTATTATTACTAATATTATTCTTTCTTTATTTTGCTCGACGCGGCTCACAGTACCTAATACTTTTGACCAAGCCCGTATACACCAGGTAGCGCAAAAAAAAGTATTTTATTTAAAACGCTGCCATTCCGCTTGCATTTACTCATATTTCAGGGCGGTGAATTTATTATTAAAGTAATAATGGTAAATTCTTCTGTCAAAGGACAGACAACACCTACTCATATCTTATTTTTCATTCTCGAAAACTCTCATTTTAAAAAAAACCTAGTTTGGAACTTCCATAACGTGACTGTCACTTGAAATATCTTCATAAAATTTTTTATGGGATGAATTTAAATATATACTGTAGGTTTACTCTTACTTTTAGAAATTTCAGCTCCCTGAAATAAATGCAAGCGGAATAACAGATTGTAGTCACCAATCGACCAGGGAAGTACTCCGGGGGAGACATTAGACAGAAGATAGGGAGTACTGAACTCCCGTTTCTCCTGTCACTGTCCTCCTTAGCTGATCTTTTTCTGTCTCATCTACTCTGTGAGCAGACTAGCATGCTCTCAAACACACACTTCTCTCCCTATTCCGCACTACACATACACGCATCTTACACACTACATAATCTTTTCAAAATTTAAAAAAAAAAAATGGCATCAACTTCAAGAGCCTCGGAGTCCCCTGGAGACTCTGATTGGGGCAGAGTAAACCTTGTGGCTTTCAATGCCTCAAAAACTCAGTTCCTCCATCTGTCTACTCGTCACAATCTTCCACACGACTATCCCCTCACCTTCAACAACACACAACTGAATCCTTCCTCTTCTCTTAATATTCTTGGCATTTCCTTTTCTGATGATCTTTCAGGGAAAGATCACATATATTCTCTTTCTAGAACAGCTTCTAAGCGGTTAGGTGTGCTGTACCGCCTTCGCAGTTTCTTCACCCCAACTCAGTTACTGTCTCTGTACAGGGGTCTTGTTCGCTCCTGTATGGAATATGCTTCTCATGTGTGGGGTGGCTCAACCCACACAGCCGTACGTGACCGGGTGGAATCAAAGGCTTTTCGTCTCATCACTTCCCCGCCTCTTACTGATCGTCTTTAATCTCTCTCTATTCGCCGCAATGTTGCTTCACTCTCTCTTTACTATCGCGATTATAACGGACGCTGCTCTTCTGAACTTTCTAACTGCATGCCTCATCCTTTAGGGAGAGCACGCAACACCAGACTTTCTACACTTTCTTATTCCTTTTCTGTCCAACTTTCTAACGCAAGGATTAATCGCTATTTTCAATCTTTCATCTACTCAACCGGTCATCTGTGGAACAATCTTCCTCAATCCATCTTTCCTCCTGTCTATGACCTCCCATCTTTCAAACGCGGTGTCCAGGCATCTCGAAAACCCTGGACTTTGATTTTGGCTCTCTTCTTCTTCTTTTAGGTGGGGGGCGTTCCTTCCTGCATAAAAAATAATGATGAATAGAGGACATTTAGTTTGCATCACCTGTTTTATATATATATATATATATATATATATATATATATATATATATGGGATGAATTTCAATTAAACACGTGAAATGAATAAATGATGCAAACCTACAAGGAAAAAGAAAAATGATTCCAAGGCCTTTCGTGTATTCAGAAGTACACCTCGTCAGGGAATGAAGGGAGAATGACAAAAATGAGATGACAAAAATATATACAAGCGGGACAGAAAAACAAAAAGATTAGCACATGATTAACAAGAGTTGATTAGAGGCAAAAAGTATTTAAACAGGATATTGTCAATTTTATACATTCTCGCACTGTTATTGAAATTATTTTTAAAATGGATAAATGCACATTCTAGTGTATTCCTTTCAATTATATCTCTGTTTTTAACGAGCGCTTTAGAACTGTCCCACTTGATACTATGATTACATCTATACATATGGTTAAACAATGCATTAGAATTATTTATGCTGATTTACTCTAATATCTAACGTTTTACCCGTTTGACCTAAATATACTGAGTCGGAAAATATCTTCCGACTTTACTTAAAGCAATTGGTATCAAAGTAGTCTTTAAAGTATAGGGTGTTCGGAAAGTCACTGTGCACTTATATTTATTTAATAGCATACAATAGTATAACATTGCATATATGATAGAGGTTATGGATGGGACCATCAGAACTTATAAAAGGTGTTGAAAGTGATGTCCTTTAACAGCAATACAGGCCTGGACCCGTCTTATTTTATTTTGAAACACCTTTGTCAGTTCTTCTTTTGAAATGGACCTTATGTACGCAGTTATTGCAGTTTTCAGGTCATCAAGCGTGAGTGGACGATCTCGATCATATAAGTGCACAGTGACTTTCCGAACACCCTGTTAAATCACGCCTAATAAAGAATAGCCCGGATAATGTGGTTGGTTGTGTGTAGTCGATCGAATGTACACAATGTGACTCAGTAAATATAGGTCAAACGGGTAAAACGTTAGATATTAGAGTAAAACAGCATAAATATGCGTGTAAAACAGCAAATAATTCTAATGCATTGTTTAACCATATGTATAGATGTAATCATAGTATTAAGTGGGACAGTTCTAAAGCGCTCGTTAAAAACAGAGATATAATTGAAAGGAATACTCTAGAGCAGTGGTTCTCAACCTTTTCACCACAAAGGACCCCTTTTATTTTTATTTTTTTCCCACGGACCCCATGCTTTTGAAAGATTCCGTCTACCAAACAAACTGTTTTTATTAACTAATAATTAACTCGTTTTCTCATTTTTCACTATCAAATAAAGGACATATAAGAGAGTATGCAATTAAAATACAGCCTATTAAATAAAGTATTAATAATTCCAGCCAAGAGCAAGGAAACTTGAAATTTTAGCCTGAGCGCCCTTATCGTGGGTAAATGTACGATTTTCATTGGAGCCTCTCGAAATATTGAAAGCTCACGGACCCCCAGTACTACCTTCGCGGACCCCCAGGGGTCCGGGGACCCGAGGTTGGGAACCACTGCTCTAGAGTCTAGAATGTGCATTTATCCATTTTAAAAATAATTTCAATAACAGTGTGGGAATGTATAAATTTCACAATATCCTGTTAAAATACATTTAGCCTCTAATCAACTCTTGTTAATAATGTGCTAATCTTTTTGTTTTTCTGTCCCGTTGAATATATTTTTGTCATCTCGCGTTCTCCCTTCATTCTCTGACGAGGTGTACTTCTGAATACACGAAAGGCCTTGGAATCATTTTTCTTTTTCCTTGTGGATTTGCATCATATATATATATATATACAGCGTTTCCCAAAGAAATGTATACCCACTTTGTTCGATAATACCAGCTATGAGGATAATAAATATATTACTTTTTATATGTTTTTTAATAAAGAATTTTCTCCTGAATCTAAATATGTAATTATTTTTATTAAAAATTGAAGAACAAAAAAGTTACAGATGTTTAAATTATAATTATTATTTTCGAGACTTCATGTGCGATATTTTTAATATTTTAACCGACTGTTTTGAGATACTTATGTTTAGTGTTGATATTGAAGCATAAATGTTGTAATTATTAGTTAATTCAAAAAATTTACAAATTCCATGGTTAAATGACACTTTATCTAAGATGTTCGACGTCTTCCAGAACGTTGTTTTTGTAAGTTTTGCACAGTGCCGTCGGTTTCAAACTTATCTCGTATACGTGCAAAAATATTAGAAAATATCGCACATGAAGTCTCGAAAATAATAATTATAATTTAAACATCTGTAACTTTTTTGTTTTTCAATTTTTAATAAAAATAATTACATATTTAGATTCAGGAGAAAATTCTTTATTAAAAAACATATAAAAAGTAATATATTTATTATCCTCATAGCTGGTATTATCGAACAAAGTGGGTATACATTTCTTTGGGACACGCTATATATATATATATATATATATATATATATATATAATATATATATATATATATATATATATATATTAATATATTTATTTATATATATATGTAATCAGGGGCAGATCCAGGGGGGCGCCGGGGGCGCCTTCCCCCGAAATTTCTGACTTTTATCAATATTGTAAGCAAAAATTTAATAAAGCTAGTTCTATTCACTAGGCAGAGTCTAGCCCTTTCCAAATAACTTAATTAATTTGAAAATTGTATGTGATATATGTTGCAACCAACATGGTTATCCGTTATTGTATATCTTGTATATAAATTTGTATTACTATTCTTTTGTAAGGAATTCTTTAATTTCTGATGCAGGTACTGTTTACCAGTATCAACTTCAACGGTGGAAAGATCATTTTCCATCATGAAACGGCTGAAAACCTACTTTCGTAGGTTTTGTTGTAAGAGCGATTGGATGGTTTAGCCCTTATGCGCATCCATCAAAATCTTAGCATTAACGTAGACAATGTTAAATGCAAAAAACTTCACTTTTTTACGTGAAGGTCAAAATATGAGAATAAAAACCCACTCTAATAGACAGAGTTTATTTCCACGACAGTTTCGACGCCCACTGGCATCCTCCTCGGGTGGATACAGAAACATGTTTCTGTATCCACCCGAGGAGGATGCCAGTGGGCGTCGAAACTGTCGTGGAAATAAACTCTGTCTATTAGAGTGGGTTTTTATTCTCATATGTAGACAATGTTATTGATCAGTTTTCACGACCAAAAACGTCGACTTCAAATGTAATGATTTGTTATTTTGTGTTTGTTATTATTTCTCTTTCTATTATAAATGTTTTAACTTCTAATTAATATATTGCTAATATACAATATTTAATGCTCTGTATTACTTTTCTACACCTTGTATCATTTCAGTGAGAAAAATATTAAATCACTGTACAGACTAACAAAATAAATGCGTCTTTCGAATACAATAAACCTGCATTAAATAAGGACATATTTAATTATTTTTTTGAGTTAGGAAGGAAATTATTAGCTTTTTTGTTGTATATTAAATTTGTTATATAAATATATGCGCCCCTTCCCCTGAAAGGAAAGTCTGGATCCGCCTCTGATATATATATAATATATATGTGTATAAATTGTATATATGTGTGTGTGTGTGTGTATTACTGTGTTTGCGTAAACCTACTTGACGTCATTTTAACAGCGCAACATTTTCAGCGCCAGAAGACAGGTGCAAATCCAGTTCTCATTTACAATTATGGTTTATGGTTTTCTTGAGCATTCATTTTTGCTTCATCACGTGTCAGGACAGGGAAGACTAAGAAGTACAGGGTGTCTACAAAGTCCTGTTCCGGTTTTAACATTTTATTACAACAAAACCAAAAGAGATAGAACAATGCGTTTTTTGCATTTTTTTTGCTTCACTAATGAAGTTTTTTCTTGATTTACAAGGTTGTATTCCGAGTGTTAAGTTGCTATTGATAGAAGCTTGAACGAAAATGGCGATTACTCAGGCGAAAGCTTAATGTGTAATCTGGTTTGCAGAGTCGAAATCAGTGACAACTGTTCAACGGAATTACCGCCGTCAATATGGCAAGGATCCTTCCTCCAAACTCAGCATTAGGAGGTGGTTTTGCAAGTTTCGGGAGACAGGAAGTGTGATTGATTCGCCAAGACTTGTCCAAGAGACGTTCCAACGCAACCCTAGAAAGTCTATTCGTCGTGCTTGAAGTGAACTGCAGCTACCAAGATCAACGGTACACAAAGTTGTACACAAGAGATTACATCTTTACGAGTATAAAGTGCAAATAGTCCAAGCTTTACAAACCAGATTACACACTGAGCTTTCTCCTGTGTAGTCGCCATTTTCATTCAAGCTTCTATCAATAGTAACTTAACACTCAGAATACAACCTGTAAATCAAGAAAAAAAACTTCATTAGTTAAGCAACAAAATGCAAAAAAAACACGCATTATTCTAATTCTTTTGGTTTTGTTGTAATAAAATTTTTAAAACCGGAACAGGACTTTTTGGACACCCTGTATTATCATATTATTTAACATTTTATTATCGTTTTAGTATCGTATTATCGTAAACCTTTACTTCCTGAACCACTACAATTTGACCATGAATTTTATTGCACGATTGACATCTTTGCCTTAACATTGACCGACATATGTTTGTAAATGTAAATTATCTCCAGACTAAATTTCGTACTTTGAATACTGTTAAATGTTTTTATTTTTATTTTATATCTTGAATAGGTGAATAATATTAAGTTCTGGGGACACCAGATTTTTAACCCCTGATTGGCTGAAATTTTATGACGTAGAAAATAAATAACAAACGTAGAACGACTACCTAACCTAGCGTAACCTAAACCGAATGTAAGAGTCACCCTGATTGGGCCAAAGTATGAAATGGGTGGATCACCGAAGTCTGGTGTCCCTGAAACTTAATATTAGTCCTTAAATGACTGCGGAAAAGCCAAACGTGTTCTTTTACGCCATTTCTTAAAATTAATTTTGGTTACAGTAAATATTTTATCAGCCTCTCTCTCTCTCTCTCTCTCTCTCTCTCTTCTCTCTCTCTCTCTCTCTGACAGAATAGAATAAATAGAAATTATAGAAAATTGATTCCATCTAACCTAACCTAACTTAGTTATATCCAAATCTTATACTTAATCTAACATACTATAGTAAGTCAGATTAAATAACGCTTCTATACGGTTAAGTTAATTCGCCAATTTAATATTACTTTTTAATTCAAGCATTTTGGATGGTCAATTAAATACAGTATTTAATGAAGATTTTAGTTTATTGTGTAAATAAAAGGGATGATTGGAACATTCAACATTTTCAAGACACGAAGGGCGATTAAGATGGGCAGTACATACCGCCAAAATCGAGGGCTATCAACCGATACGGTACATTAATTCACAGTGAAAAAAAAAACTGGTGAAAAAAATATCAATGTTTCCCACTTAATATCCGATAGAAAACGGAAAATATGGCAAAACTCTTGAAACTCTTCACTGAGAATTAGAAAACGGAGCAAAGCTTGGAAGTTTGCTCATAAATTCGATACAACTGTAAACTTTCTACAACAAAGGAAACTCCTCTGAAAAGAGAGAAAATCAAAAGAAAAGTTATTTTCTGGTCAAATGAATTTGGTGGTCGAATATACTTTTCACCTACTTCCGTCTTAGTGTTCATAATATTAAAAGGCCAAGAATGGTGGTTACGTATACTCTTTTATCTCGTACTTAATCTATTAACAGATGTGTAATGAACAGTGATAATATACGGGGTTGGACAGAATAATGGAAACACTCGCATTTTCGGTGCTGTATTTTCTGATATCATTAATGGCGTTATGTACTTTATTAAATTAATATGTAACTGCATATAATATTGAGAACATCTTCTATTTTAATATGTTCATATTGGTTTTCATGTTCTTTTAGAATAAATAAAAATATAGCGCTTGGAAAAGATATTACTGCCTGTGAAGGGGGCATGATAGTAGGAGCCCGTTTGTTGGTGTTTCAGTAATAAAAATCACATAATTGCTTCTGTATCTCGAGGAAGAGGCCTCAAGGTTATGAATACACGCAAAAATAATAAAAAAAGAACGTCAAATAAGGAATATAGTGAGCGTAAAGCGACACTGACAGAATGCGACAGAAGAACTTTATATGATAATTATGAGCTGTGAAGAATCAATCAAAGTCTGTTGCATCAAAAAAATTTTTTTCAGAATTTAACAATAGTCCGCAAAGACCAGTTATAGGAACTGTAGTAAAGCCTATTTTAACACTAACCAGTACCAAAGTTCTAATGAATTTGGAGTTGGGGAGAATGATGGGAACAATTCTGTGCTTATGTGGTGTAGTTTTTTTTAATTTCTTTCCATGTATTCATAACTATGGGACTGTTCTTCAAGGTGCAGGGACAATCACGCGACTTTTAATATTGAGACACCAACCAAACGGGCTCCTACTGTCATGCCCCTTTCACAGTCGGTAACATTTTTTCCAAGCGCCATATTTTTATTTATTCTACACGAATAAAAAAACCAATATGAATATATTAAAATAGAAGATGTTCTCAATATTATATGCAGTTACATATTAATTTAATAAAGTACATAATGCTATTAATGATACTAGAAAATATAGTATCGAAAATGCGAGTGTTTTCATTATTCTGTCCAACCCCTGTACATAGTGATCCCTCACAAAAAAGGTGCTCCCAAAACATATGTACGTAATAAGCTAATTCTGGGAACACCTTTTCTGGATCACCCTCAGTTTTAATTTTTTTTTCATTCTGGCTACCCGTATTACAAAGTTCTATTTATGTAGATCACACGTCCATGTTATTTCTTATTTCCATTCTCTCTCTCTCTCTCTCTCTCTCTCTCTCTCTCTCCTTTTCCACTTTCCATTTTGTTTGTAGGATAAGTAGACCTCAAGGGCTCAGCCCCAAAATGGCAAAAAGAAGTTAAACTCAGAAAGCCACAAGCACGCGCGGAAAGAACATTAAAATAATTATTTATTCTTTGAAAATAAAAACCCACTCTGTCTATTAGAGTGGGTTTTTATTTTCATATTTTGACCTTCACGTAGAAAAAAAGTGAAGTTTTTTTGCATTTATTATTTATTCTTTATAATAATAAAATAAAAATTGCGTATTAACGTTCAGAAACCTTCTTCAGAATACATCAATTCCTCCCAGTGACCAAATTTAGAAAAAAAATTAAAGAATAAATCGGTGTAGCATATTTTTCCAAAGTATCAACATGTATCACTTTTTATATCAACAAGAGCATAAGAGCGAAATGTTGAATATGTCTCTCATTATGTTATGTTATGACTACGATTATATCTTTGTATTTTCCGACTTAGTAGGTAATAAATAACACCGTGAATTTGTTCAATATTCTGTCTTTGATTTACGAATTCGATAAAGGAACATGATCTGCCGAAAGGAAAGTCTATTTCCGACATACGCATCTGGATGTCAGATTTCTAGCGCGAGTGTAATGGCGTATATCTTGTGATTTCGAGAGTCGTTCATTCTTTATGATAATCTGTGACATGAAGCAGTCTCAATTTGTAAACAAAAGGAGGCGATTGTAGACCCCAATCGACCAGGGAAATACTCCTGGGGAGGACGTTAGGCAGGAGGCACGGAGTGCTGGAACTCCCGTTTCTCTTGTCACTGTCCTCCTTAACTGATCTTTTTCCGTATTTCATCTACCCTGTGAGCAGTCCAGCATGCTCTCAAACACACACTAATTTTTTTTTTGTTTCTGGCTCTCTTCTCTTTCTATATGGAGGGGGTGTTTTTGTGGGCATTCACCCTTGGCTCCTCCTTCCTGCATAAAAAAAAATATATATATATATATTGTCGTGGTTACTTTCTTTAAGGGCCCATTCCTTCATTATTATAATTCATTATTTACTTTACTTTTATTCATTTTCTCTTTATCCTTCATCGTTCTCTTTACATTCTTTTCGCTATACTTTATAAATACGGTAGACGTGACCGAGTGGAAAGCCGTTATAATTCAAACAATGCAAGGGAGACCGAGGGGGTTAATTATACTCTGCTTAACATTTTGCTAACTTTATTTATACCGAAAACAGTTAAACGGGGTAATGCGGGGGTGGGGTGGGGAATTTAACGTTAACATTTTAGTCGGAGAGAGATACGAAATAATATTCTACATTCACACAAAACATCTTAACACCAAAAGACACCTTCTTATACCCAAGGCCATCCGATGACTGCCGGGCATTCCTACCCAGCCTTTAGCCTGTGTTCAGGTGTTGCCAACTCGTATTTTATATATTTTTTTATAAACAAACCATTATTTATCGTGATTATATTTATTAAATATTATTATCTTCTTTATTAATTTCTTATAACCAAAACATTCTAATTTTTAATTAGACATTACTACACTCGCATCACCCCTTTGAAAATAAGTTTTACACTAGGAAAACTTATTAATATCGTTTAACAAATTTATTTATTTATTCAACAAAGTTATTCATTTTGCAATTTTTTTTTCTTTAACAAGTTCACAGTTAGGATAGACAAGAAATCATTTCATTGACAAATTCCACACATCGATATTTCGTACCATTTTATAAAAATCGAGAAAAAAAAAACTATAATTTTCACATTTGCATAAAATAACATTTCACACTACTGATCAAATTTACAACCTGTAACGAATCTGTAACGTGACAAATAACGGATAATTTTCTTAACAGGCCACAACAAATTTCAAGTTCACAATCTATTCCAGCGATTCCTCATCAAAAATCGCTTTACATTCGAAACAAATATTCCTATAGTTATACACTTACTATCAGGGCAACATAGAAAGAACGAGAAAACGTTTATATAAAATACTGACCAGAGCGCACATACTATTTTCACGAAACAAAACAAATATGGGCAATAATCGCACCCTTTCACTTACAATTTCATTTCATAATAATCAGTACAATAATAGCTGGACGTTGTTTAGATCACAATCCACACAGTTGACAACGGACTTCTTCAATTTTCAATCGCAGCTTTCCTGCTCACTTCGCTAGAATGCAAGGGATTGCATCACCATGCAACAGGTCAGCACGCTTGAGGTTGGTTCCGCTCTCTCTCCGAATGGCGAAAAAAAAACAAGAGAGACGTCCAATTCTAAGAGGATCAGGGGGGAGATATACTGAAAGTGGAACCACGCACCGGAATTTGCAATTCTAAAAGTCGACGAATCAACTCGCCCGTCTCATCTCGACTTTTGTCGGTGAACGCTGCTTTTCCTACGTCCAGCTGTAAAACTCTCTTACTGTCAATAATCAAACGATCACTTCGCCGTAGGCGGTTTCACAACGAACCTACTGTATGTCTGTATGGACAGTAAAGCCTTAGACACTCGTTCAAACTCTCGTGGTTTGCCTACCGAGTGCTAAAACACATATTTAGCGAAGCATCGCGCAGCGTGACCAGTTACTGCCCGAAAAATACCAGTAGACCATCTTCGACGGAAACTGTTCTGTGCCAAGTCCCTGCACATTCGGTTTCTCTTCTCTCACTCTGCTCTCTTCTCTTCCGAAACTGTCCTGCGCCAAGTCCCTGCGCATTCGGTTTCTCTTCTCTCTCTCTCTCTCATCTCATCTCTTCTCTCTCTCATCGGTGATCGATCACCTATGGGGTCAACTAAACTCAATGGATGGAATTTGGATCCAACTTGGTTGCCTCCAAATCGACCTCTTGAAATTTTGACAAAAAAAATTATCAAAGTTTATACTGCTACTGATTATCACGTCATATTAATTTACCAAATTTTCTTGACAGTTCACTTCGAAACAATAACTATAATTTGCTCTGGCCAAATTCACGGAAAAAAAATGACAAATCTCAAAATTTCGCAAAAATTTAATCACGCCTAGCTACCAATAAGATCACTTATGGCAGTTACATCGGAGAAGATAAAAAAAAATCATCAAACGTACGAAACAAAATTGCACAGTAGGAATATAAAGCGCCCATACATAGTAACCACTATTATAATTTAACAAATATTATTATTCAAACTACCTTCAGAAATTACATCGATACATTTAAATACAAAGGACAAAAATGAAACCCAGAAACTTCATGTCATCAATTCTCTGAAAATCATGAACCCTCTTACACTTTGGGAGAAGCACACATAGATACCACAAAAACGTTACTGGCCATCTAAAAGGCTCCATTTCCGGGTGAACACTCGAGCCAATGTTTTAACTGCATTAGTAAACCCGACTGAAGTTTTAAACAATAACAATTTTCCAAAACAGTTATTAAATAAAAAAAATTTAAATATTACTACTGAAAATTAATTTAATACGTTAATTCCAGCCTGAAACGCTAAATTTCATAGGAAGAAAACTCGTAATTCACAAATTACATCTGAGAGACAACTCTCTCCTTCAACGCAAAACCCAGTATGGTTTGTAAATTACAAAAATCCTAGTAATTTATCGTTTCCAAGTGAAACTACAAATTTACATCGTTATTCTAAATAAGAACAGATATTATGAACCCAAAAATACAACGCAACCTACAATGTAAACAAACCAAAAATTAAAACAAATCACTGCATAATGAAGAGTGTTCGCTTTGTTTGTAAGCGAGCCTCTATAAAAATATTCCTAACCGAATTTAACTGCAGTACATCGGGAAACAATTTTTGTAACATTTTCTATGCAAACGCGCGAACGAAAAAAAACATTTTTTTATTTAATATCTAAAATAAAATGTTGAAACACTCCTTAACACAATAAAATCTAATTTCAGAATAAGGTGCTTTCCTGTTAATGGGAATACCCAACCGCCCGCCACCAAACTGTTTATGTATTTTTGCTCTCGTCATTTTCGTTTAAACTAACGAAAATATCACAACTTAACCTAACCAATCATCAAGGGCGTACAGTTGACTTAACCGGGCATTCAATTGACCTAACCGGGCATTGAATTAACCTAACAGGTTACTATAACGGAAAATGCCCTGTTAGGTCAACTGTACGCCTTTGATAATAATTGGTTAGGTTAAGTCATGATATTTTCGTTAGTTTAAACGAAAATGACGACAGCAAAAATACATCATAAACAGTTTGGTAGTCCCGATAATACGTAAGTACCGAATTTATTAATCATTTAAATGAAATTAGTTAGTATGTAAGCGATAAATAATCAGTTAGTAGAGGGCCAAAATGTCTTTGTCATCTAAAATCGCAGAAAAAACGTCGCTGCTTTCGGTACGTTGTCGCCACGTGAATTCCGCAAGATACGAGTCCAGATGATGGCGGGAGGTTGGGTATTCTCGTTAACAGGAAAGCACCCAGAATAAAAAAAAATTTAAACAGCCTAAGTATACAAAACATCACTCGGAATTGTCTTGAAAATGAAAGAAAGAAAAAAATAGATAACAATAATCAGCCCACCTATAAAAATATAAACATTACTGAATTTATAAAAAAAAAATAAAAAAACAGAAATTAATTTATCAAAAGAATTTATGAAAACAATTTCTCTATTTCAATTTCAATTTTTATCTTTTTATAACAAATTTTGCTTATTTTGAAGTCTCTCACAATTTATATACGGCAAGCAGAATAAACTTAAACAGTCCGAATTTGACCCAGTATAAATTAGTGTCTTTAACGATTATTTTTCGACTTTAAACCTTAAAATTAATTTAACAGTATAAAGCGAACTAAAAGACTACAAAGCGATCCTTAAAAGTAAACACATTTGATGTTGATGTGTCGGCCTGTAAATCCATATACATCCAGTCAAAGAATAATCATAAAAACTACCTAATAAATTCTGAAAACTTTGCTACTCGCTTATTGAATCTCTTAGAATGCTCTACTATATATATATATATATATATATATAAATTATTTTAGTTGTTTGAATAGATTGTGACATGCATTTCTATACGGTAAGGTTTAAAAATGTTTGAGCGTATAGTGACGCATTTCTAGATAATAATAATAATAATATATATATATATATATATATATATAGAAATGCGTCACTATACGCTCAAACATTTTTAAACCTTACCGTATAGAAATGCATGTCACAATCTATTCAAACAACTAAAATAATTTAATTCATATAAGTAAGTGTAAAATTTATTTACTAATCATTATTATTATTATTATTATCATCACAATTATTACTAATTCCGAAATGTAAACACAAAAAGACTTTAAACACAAAATAGGTTGGCTTTTAGACAGGAGTAAAAGTGGAAGGAACGAAAAAAAAAGACCTAGTCACCGGACAGCAATTATCAATTTTGAAATTTCTCTCTCCGACCGAACGAAAACGAAATCTAAAGAAAAAACGGAGTGAAGAAAGAAACAAACGACTCTCGAATTTTTACTCTAATTTTTTACTCCACATTACAACCGTCTCGGCAAGACGACTAAGAGAAATTTTGAGTCAGAGCGGTTTGGACATCTAGACTCTAAGAGGAAAAAAAAAAACAAAATTTTGACCGCGAAAATTACGAAAAATGCTCGCTATGAGAAGAAATTTGGAAAATGATGGGCACCATCTTGAATCATCGAATTTTGAAGAAAAGGGAATCAGAATTTGCTTAATTTTATAAATACTCTAAAACGGGTAGCGAAACAGAATATCTACTAATTTTCTTCATCCGAAGAACGTGGAAAAATGATCGTGATTAATCGAAAGAACACACGCACAAATTTTCAATTCCTATTCATAAGACACGAAAAAAATGCAAAAGTTTATGTTAATGACGGAGTGCGTAGGTTTGTATTATTAAATTGATAACAATTTAATAAGGTTAGCTGCCACCAAAATGTCGTGGTTACTTTCTTTAAGGGTCCATTCCTTCATTATTGTAATTCATTATTTACTTTACTTTTTATTCATTTTCTCTTTATCCTTCATCGTTCTCTTTACACTCTTTTCGCTATACTTTATAAATACGGTAGACGTGACCGAGTGGAAAGCCGTTATAATTCAAACAATGCAAGGGAGACCGGGGTGGGGGGGTGGGGGGTAATTATACTCTGATTAACATTTTACTAACTTTATTTATACCGAAAACACTTAGTTAAACGGGGTAATGCGAGGGGGGAATGTAACGTTAACATTTTAGTCGGAGAGAGATACGAAATAATATTCTACATTCACACGAAACATCTTAACACCAAAAGACACCTTCTTATACCCACGGCCATCCGATGACTGCCGGGCATTCCTACCCAGCCTTTCGCCTGTGTTCAGGCGTTGCCAACTCGTATTTTATAATTTTTTATAAACAAATCATTATTTATCGTAATTACATTTATTAAATATTATTATCTTTATTAATTTCTTATAACCAAAACATTCTAATTTTTAATTAGACATTACTACAATATATATATATATATATATGAATTTCACAGTTAAACGCGTGAAGTAGATAACTGATGCACACCCACAAGGAAAACTGAAAAGCAATTCTACCAGACACAGCGTCAAGAAATGATAAAGTGTACTGTGGAATACATGAATGGCCTTGGAGTCGTTTCTTATTTTTCCTTGTGGATGTACATCAAATATATATATATATATATATATATAAGTTTTATATATATATATATACAGTATATGATACACACGGACCGTGCATGGAACAAGGAACTCTTCTAGGATAATTAAATCCACTATAGACCGAATAAGTAATGGTAAATGACAAATACAATAGTTTTCCTTTTTCATGATGCTATCCCGACGTGGGCAAATGAGGCGGGATGCTGGAGAGAGGTAGATCGCAGGCCGATCATGAACTGCTGTTCAAACCCTCATAAAGTAAATATATACAGGGTGTTTCATAACATGTGGGACGCACTTTCAGGATGGATTCAGGACCTGAAAACAATGAACAAAGTTTATATAAACGTATGCCTGAAATCGCTTTGTTTTCGAGTTACAGCCCGTTATGTGTTCCAGCAAGTATCTGCCTTACCTTTAAAGGAAGTACTCAAAATGACACCCTTGCGCTTGAATACACGCCTGAACACGCCTCGTCATAGACTGCCTGACGCGTTCAAACATTTAGGTATTGCTCGGATTTTCTGGCATCCTTGTTCTACACGTTGGCGAAGCATTTCAACGTTGTCAATGGGTGTCACGTAAACGATGGATTTCAGATGACTCCACAAGTAAAAATAGAATGGATTCAGGTCCGGAGAGCGAGCAGGACACGCAATGGGTCCTCCACGGCCTATCCCTTTATCAGGGAAATGGTCATCCAAATAGTCTCTGGCTACTCGACTAAAATGAGGCGGAGCGCCGTCATACATAAACCACATACGACGTCGGACACTAAGAAGAACTTCGTCTAGTAAATCGCTTAAATCATTCCTTAAAAAATTGGAATAGGATTCTCCTGTTAATCTTCCAGGCAAAACAAAAGGACCGAGTAAGTTGTCGGCAATGAGTCCTGCCCATACATTGATACTAAATTGTTGTTGGTGCCTTGACTGGATGATGGCATGCGGATTCTCTTCGGCCCAGTGATGAGTGTTGTGAAAATTGATCACGCCATTTCTTGTGAAGGCAGCCTCATCCGAAAACAACACTGAGGAGGATGGAAAAAGAGGATCGCGAGCACATTGGTGAAGGAACCAAGTACAAAAAGCCTCTCGTGGTGGGAAATCAGCTTAAGTAAGGCCTTGTACTCTCTGAATGTGATATGGGTAAAGCTGTTGTTCCCGTAAAATTCTCCACACAGTTGTGTATCTTACACCCTCTGTTGCTGCTATCATTCGGGTGCTGACACCAGGATGTTCCTCCACGCGATTCAGGACCCGCTCCTCCAACTCAACAGTTCTGGCGCTCATTGGTCTACCACCATCTGAAACTCGCTTGTTTAATAATCCTGTATCACCAAGACGCTCGTCTATTCTCTGAAAGGTCTTATCTGGCAGACGGCGATTCGGAAGCCTATCCGTATACAGACGTCTTGCTGCGGCCGCATTACACTCGGCAAGTCCATACATGAGATGCATGTCTGCCATTTCTCTGTTTGAATAAGCCTCCATTCTCACTTCAAATGCACACTATCACTGAATAGCACAAAAACTTTTAAAGGTTTTGTTTTTTCACTGGACTGCACTTATTCACGGTAAGAAGTTACGAATACGAACAGTGAAACAATGCGATGCACCTCTGACTGACTGATGGCACTACACTCATCAATATTGAAACATGTCATAGAGTGTACGAAACATTACAATCGGCAAGAGCATACGAGTACATGAAATAAATCTCGTATACACTCACAAACATTGTCGGCAAGTAGTGTTTGTAAACAGTTTACGAAAAGAATTGCTAGAATACAAAACGGGCTGTAACTCGGAAACAAAGCGATTTCGGGCATATGTTTATATAAACGTTTTTCCATTGTTTTCAGGTCCTGAATCCATCCTGAAAGTGCGTCTCACTTTTGATGGTTTCGAACAACTACTCCAAGTCACTATATGTTCAGCCCATCTACAGCATCCTACCTCATTTGAGGGTATTTTCTGAAGGAGAGAGTTGCTTTCAACTCCCATCCTGCAATCATAGTCAGCTACTCATTGCTCGTCAGCGACTTATATATATATATATATATATATATTATATATATAATTACTCCACCAGGATTCGAACTCAACGGCTTTTGAGTAGGAGGCGAGGGCGGTGACCATTACAATCAGGTAAACAAATTGGGAGGCCCTTAGACAGTACTTCTTTGAATTCCCCTGGAATAATTACTACTTCCGTGCCGGGGTCTCTCCGAGTGCGCTGAGCGCAAATGGGAGGTGATTCTCTCGGGCATGGAGCCGTACATTCCATATTTCATATTCTATTCCTACTGCTAATGCAAAAAAACTTGGTTTAACTTTGCTTGTTTTAACTTGCTATCCACAACAGAGGGGAGGCTTTCATAAGGTAGCGTCGCCATCCAACTCCTGACTCTCACTTAACCTATATTTCTGCTCGGAATCGTGCAAAATCTGTTTTTCGACTCGCCAAAAATTCCTTCACCAGACAACAATGTGAAAATCTATCAAATTCTAATTCTTCTAGGCTAGCCCTTTCTGGCTCACTGCTCTTCTCAAGGTATTAATAGTGGTGTTCCTCAGGGCTATGTCCTGTCACCCATTCTTTTCCTTTCATTTAACAAAGTCTCACTTCTTGTTCTATCCACTCTTTTGCCGATGATTTCACCCTCCACTTCTCCATCCGCTTCACAAAGCGTCCCTCGCAACAGTTACTCCATGATTCACGTGAGACTGCTATAGTGCACCTAACCTCTGATCTTTCTACTGTCTGATTGGGGCAGAAACCTTGTGGCTTTCAATGCCTCAAAAACTCAGTTCCTCCATCTGTCTGCTCGTCACAATCTTCCACACAACTATCCCCTTGTCTTCAACAATGCATAACTCAATCCTTCTTCTTCTCTTTACAGTCTTGGTGTTTCCTTTTTACGTGACCTTTCCCAGAAAGATCACATATATTCTTTCTAAAACAGCTTCTAAGAAGTTAGGTGTGCTATACCGGCTCTGCAGTTTCTTCACCTCTACTGAGTTGTTATTTCTATACAGGGATTTTGTCTGCTCCTGTATGGAATATGTTTCTTGCGTGTAGGTGGCTCAACTCACACAGCTCTACTTGACCGGATGGAATCAAAAGCTTTTCGTCTCATCATTTCCCCGCCTCTTACTGATTGTATTCAATCTCTCTCTCTTCGTCGCAATGTTGCCTCACTCTCTCTTTACTATCGCTATTACGAGTACTGTATAACGGACACTGCTCTTCTAAATCTCTAACTGCATACCTCCTCCTTTGAGGAGAGCTTGCAGCACCAGACTTTCGACACATTCTCATCCCTTTTCTGTCCAACTCTCAAACGCAAGGGTTAATCGGTACTTTCAATCTTTCATCTACTCAACCGGTCAACTTTGGAACAATCTCCCTCAATTCATCTTTCCACCTGTCTATCACCTCTAATCTTTCAAACGTAGAGAGTCTAGGCATCTCGAAAACTCTGAACCTTGATGTCAGCTCTCTCCTTCTCCTTCTATGAATGGGGGGGGGGGGAAGCATTTTTGCGGTCGCTCGCCCTTGGCCCCTACTTTCTGTATAAACAAAATATGGAATTGACACAGGACGCTTTCGCGTCCAGAGGTGTTTTCCGTACTAACCCCCCTCCACTCAAGGAAATGGCTGCATTTCATTCAAATCTTCCGATATAACACTGGGGTCCTGTAGATGGAATATCACGCATGAACACGCATGATTTTGCATTATGCGTGATTAGAACCCAGCACCAATGGAGTAGAAGGTAAAGGCGCTAACCATTACGCTACGACAAGGTTATAGTAATATAGTATAACCTGGTGCATATTTCAACGTCCATCTTGTACACGTCAGTTTGTACTAACTTTTACCTTGTCGTGGCGTAATCGCTAGCGCCCCCGCGTTCTACTCAAGAGGTACTGGGTTCGAATCTTGATGGGGATAATTTTGTATTATTCAAAGTCAAGCGTATTCATGCTTGATATGCCATCTACGGGACACCAGTGTTACACCAGAAGATTTGAATGAAATGTGGCCATTGCCTCGAGTTCAGAGGGGTTAGTATGGAACATTGAATGAAATATGAAGCAGAACTATAATTTAACTAAATTAATCATTTAAACATTTTAACTTTTTCAAACTTACTCTATTTTTACTTATAACCCTAAAGTTTTTTGAGTAATTTAGGGTGATTCAAATTTTTGACATTGAAAATTTCACTACCTTCATCCGTTTGATTTATTTCTGTTGATGGATAAACCACCTGAAAAAAAAATAGACATGATTGGATTATGTTTAAAGGTGGCGCAAATTGACAGCTTTGGAATTGTAATGATCTACATAAAATTTATTATAACCAGTCTGGGTTAAAAAAAAAAAAAAAAAAGTGCCACATCGGTTACTTTTGTAATATATTATTTTTCAAAATTTCATTTCATATCAATGTTTACGTTGGAAATAATAAAATAGATTGTGTACAATATTATTTACATTTACTATAGCAGCACAATAAAATCATTCATCCAGTACGGCAAACTGCAGTGTATTGTGTCACAATGTATCTTACATCTTACAATGCATAAATTGAACTAAAATGAAAACACGTATTCTTATTCTAATTCTTTTGTCAAATTAATCATTTTATGTATATTTTATCACAGGCAAAAAACAATATGATATAAAGACTAAACAGGACAATGACCCAAATTTGTGTGAATGAAAACAGGATTGAATTTGGATTTTTATGTTTTAGCAGTCTCTTCTTTGCAGATGGCCATTTCTCTCTTATCTATGGTAGGTAACACACTGAAGTAAAAACTGTTCTTGCGCTTCATCCTTAGTAATCGGTGAGTTATACTGCTCGACAAGAGAAATTCCTCTTTCTGCACAATCATTTACAACCCTCATGTGCTCCACAACTGCTTTGCGCTTCCTGTATACTTCATCCATTTCACGATCAGATGGTTCCTTACTAGGAAACGATTCAGCTTCGTCAGGATCGTTCAAGAGGAGTTGAAAGATAGTCTTGAACTTTCTTGTAACAAAATCTTCCACGTCTACAGATGTCTTTGATACTCGAATGTCTGATGTGTCAACTCGATGGAAGTGAGACGCGTCGGCTTCAATTGTCACCATATTCAGAATCATGGCGTTTTTCTTCTCCTAGGTCACACAAGTATTAAACAAAAACAGTACAATCAAGTCTTCTGATATGTACCAGAGATGCCTTTTTAATGCATTCATTGCAATCTCAGCAACCTTCCGGTCTGGATATACAACCAAATTGTTGAGACGTAGGATGTCATTCAATGGTGCATGGACTGCAATTGTTGCTTCATTCCAATGCTTAGTGTATATCAGTGAGATAAACAAGCAAAGTTTGGTCACTTCTTTCAACTCTGTAGCAGTCATTACAAACTGATCTTGGTAAAGAAATTTTTTTAATGCATAAATTGCTTTTGCTATCTAACGTGCCTGGTGGAATGCTCCGGGTGCCCTAACTGGTTTACTGGTTGAAGAAATATCACCAGGAACATACAACTAAGTTGGCCCAAGACTTGAAGAAAATACATCAGAAAGTATTACTTCATGTATATGGTGACGGCATGCAATTTTGAACGTAAAATTTACCTGAAATTATTAAAAAATTGTTCGAAATGCTTTCCTTCCATTTCAATAACTTTTTTTTATTCTTGGCCGGAATATGGGAGCACTTAGCAGAGCGAGTCTACAGGACTAGGATAAAAGATGTCGCTCATTTACGCGAGATCATCATTCAAAAATGGGAAGAGCTTCTACAGGAACAAGTAAATCGAGCCATAGATGAATTCCGACCAAGAATAAAAAAGTTATTGAAATGGAAGGAAAGCATTTCGAACAATTTTTTTAATAATTTCAGGTAAATTTTACGTTCAAAATTATTTTTATAAAAAAATATTAAAAAGGTTTAATAATTTTTGTATTTTAAGTAGAAAAATCATACTCTTTCGTTAAATGTTGATAGAATTTGAATTATTTGATTTTTTAGTCTGAAAACTTGTTTGCATATAGATAAATATATATGTTTTATTGTGTAGAAGTTTTATTAAAATTAAATGACAAGTGTTGATTTTATAGGATTTTTAGAATGTACCCCTTTTTTATGGCGCACCCGTTATATATATATATATACATTAAGTTTACTTTAGAAGTGGAACAAGACAATTCAATCCCATTTTTGGATGTGCGTGTACATAGGGAAAGCCCAGGTTTTAAGTTTAGTATCTATCGGAAAACAACAAACAATTTGTCCTACGTACACTTTTACTCGGGACATGACACCCCACTAAGAAGGCCATTTTTTCATCAATGTTTCTCCGCGCCCTTAGGATCGCCAGTCCGGAATACATCGATGCCGAATTGGAAAAAATCAACGGTATTGGAAGTGATTTGTGTTATCCATCTGCGTTTATGGAATCTTGTCTCAACAAGGCAAAACGAACTTTCTATCGTGTCAATAATAACACTCGTACTTTGTCAAAAAATATTTTAGTACTTCCATTTTTCCCGGGCTTTTTAGGCATTGCTAATGTACTTAAACTTTTGGATAGTAATGTATATTTTCATATAACAATATTGTGAAAAATATCATAGTAAAAAATAGCCCTACCAATTTCAGGCATTATCTATAAAATTGGTTGTAACAATGTGATTCCTTTTACATAGGTCAGACGGGAAAGGATTTGCACACACGTATAAAACAGCATCAATATTCCGTTAGAACAGGACAGTTGTCCAGTGCCTTTTTGTCCATTTGTCAGAGTTAGCCCACTGTATTGATTGGAATAATGCTTCAGTTTTATTCCATTCTAGCAACATTGTTAATAGAAATATTCTTGAGTCTGCCATTATCCAACTTTCAAATAACTTCAACATAAGCAAAGGTCTTTTTCAACTCGATCCTGTTATTTTGAATTCCTTCCAAACAGATTTAGATAAAAAAGGTAGAACACTAAATCTTTGGTAAACTTGTCTGCTACTTTATTAACTTTTAATTTGCATTTTATTTTTATATATATCGAAACCTGACCATAGGCAGAGTGTTAAAACCCGGGCAGTATTCCAATATAAATTTGTATTTTATAATCCATTTGAGCCTGTGCTAAAAATCGATATTATTCCTTACAAATCTGTACGCCTCACGGATAATCCTTTAATTTTTAATTTTAATTTTTATTTTTACTTCTCTGTTTATTGCATATATATGTATATATATATATATATATATATTATATATATATATATGTATGTATATGTATATATAGATATGTATCGTAAAGAACGACGCTTGTATTGGAGATATTCCGCGCAAGACGAGAGAGAGAGAACGAAACAAATGAAAAAAATGAGGTAACCACCCGGGAATCGAACCCGGGATCTTCCGATTGCCGGTCAGATGCGATACCATTACACCATGGGCCTCACTCTTCCAAATGCCGTAATTCTTCTACATACTCGCAGAAACCAATGCCCCAAGGGGGCACCTCCCGCATGCCGTAACATTATATACATTCAACTGCAAAGAACACGCAGTATAAATAACGTAAAGAACGACGCTTGTATAGGAGATATTCCGCGCAAGACGAGAGAGAGAGAACGAAACAAAAGAAAAAATGAGGTAACCACCCGGGAATCGAACCCGGGATCTTCCGATTGCTGGTCAGATGCGATACCATTACACCATGGGCCTCACTCTTCCAAATGCCGTAATTCTTCTACATACTCGCAGAAACCAATGCCCCAAGGGGCACCTCCCGCATGCCGTAACATTATATACATTCAACTGCAAAGAACACGCAGTATAAATAACGTAAAGAACGACGCTTGTATAGGAGATATTCCGCGCAAGACGAGAGAGAGAGAACGAAACAAATGAAAAAATGAGGTAATGGTATCGCATCTGACCGGCAATCGGAAGATCCCGGGTTCGATTCCCGGGTGGTTACCTCATTTTTTCATTTGTTTCGTTCTCTCTCTCTCGTCTTGCGCGGAATATCTCCTATACAAGCGTCGTCTTTACGTTATTTATACTGCGTGTTCTTTGCAGTTGAATGTATATAGATATGTATGTATATATATATGTGTGTGTGTGTATGTATGTATGTGTTATTTATTTTTTTTTTTTCTTTCTGTAACCTATATTAGGCTGTTACCCTTTTATGTACTTCAGTGTTCCTGAGGATGTCATTAGACGAAAGCGCTTGAGCACCATTTTGTGTTTCCTTTCCTTCGTGGTTTTATTCATCATAAATATTTTTCACGTGTTACTTTCGTGAAATAATTTTCATATATATATATATATATATATATATATTATATATGAAAATTATTTCACGAAAGTAACACGTGAAAAATATTTATGATGAATAAAACCACGAAGGAAAGGAAACACAAAATGGTGCTCAAGCGCTTTCGTCTAATGACATCCTCAGGAACACTGAAGTACATAAAAGGTTAAGCCTATATATAGGTTACAGAAAGAAAAAAAGAAAAAATAAATAACATACATACAAACACACATATATATATATATATATATATATATATATATACATACATATCTATATATACAAATACATACATACATACATACATACATATATATACAATAAACAGAGAAGTAAAAATTAAAAATTAAAAATTAAAACCTTAAAGGATTACCAGTGAGGCGTACAGATTTGTAAGGAAAAATATCGATTTTTAGCACAAGATCAAATGGATTATAAAAATACAAATTTATACTGGAACTCTGCCCGGGTTTTAACACACTGCTGCCTATGGTCAGGTTTCGATATATATAAAAAAATAAAATGCAAATTAAAAGTTAATCGATTTTTAGCACAAGATCAGATGGATTATAAAAATACAAATTTATACTGGAACTCTGCCCGGGTTTTAACACACTGCTGCCTATGGTCAGGTTTCGATATAAATAAAAAAATAATAAAATGCAAATTAAAGTTAATAAAGTAGAAGACAAGTTTACCAAAGATTAATGTTTTACCCTTCTTATCTAAATCTGTTTTAAAGGAATTCAACATAACAGGATCGAGTTGAAAAAGACCTTTGCTTATGTTGAAGTTATTTGAAAGTTGGATAATGGCAGACTCAAGAATATTTCTATTAGCAATGTTGCTTGAATGGAATAAAACTGAAGCATTATTCCAATCAATACAGTGGGCTAACTCTGACAAATGGACAAAAGGGCATAAAACGTATAAAACAGCATCAATATTCCGTTAGAACAGGACAGTTGTCCAGTGCCCTTTTTGTCCATTTGTCAGAGTTAGCCCACTGTATTGATTGGAATAATGCTTCAGTTTTATTCCATTCAAGCAACATTGTTAATAGAAATATTCTTGAGTCTGCCATTATCCAACTTTCAAATAACTTCAACATAAGCAAAGGTCTTTTTCAACTCGATCCTGTTATGTTGAATTCCTTTAAACAGATTTAGATAAGAAGGGTAAAACATTAAATCTTTGGTAAACTTGTCTTCTACTTTATTAACTTTTAATTTGCATTTTATTATTTTTTTATTTATATCGAAACCTGACCATAGGCAGCAGTGTGTTAAAACCCGGGCAGAGTTCCAGTATAAATTTGTATTTTTATAATCCATCTGATCTTGTGCTAAAAATCGATTAACTTTAATTTGCATTTTATTTTTTTTATATATATCGAAACCTGACCATAGGCAGCAGTGTGTTAAAACCCGGGCAGAGTTCCAGTATAAATTTGTATTTTTATAATCCATTTGATCTTGTGCTAAAAATCGATATTTTTCCTTACAAATCTGTACGCCTCACTGGTAATCCTTTAAGGTTTTAATTTTTAATTTTTTTTTTACTTCTCTGTTTATTGTATATATATGAATGTATGTATGTATGTATGTATTTGTATATATAGATATGTATGTGTATATATATATATATATGTGTGTTTGTATGTATGTTATTTATTTTTTCTTTTTTTCTTTCTGTAACCTATATATAGGCTTAACCTTTTTATGTACTTCAGTGTTCCTGAGGATGTCATTAGACGAAAGCGCTTGAGCACCATTTTGTGTTTCCTTTCCTTCGTGGTTTTATTCATCATATATATATATATAAATTATATATATATATATTTACTATCGCTATTATAACTAACATTGTTCTTCTGAACTTTCTAACTGCATGCCTCCTCCTTTAATACATTGACTGCGATAGGGGATATCCAAAAACTGAACCCCAAGGCCAACATTTTTTGTTAATTGTAGTCAACTTTCCATTCTTTATATCACAATTTAGAACTATTTTTATGTTTGTGGTCACTTTGAGGAATTATATGCAGTTTCTACAGATTTTGATGTCAGTCATACGTGACTGATGTGGCCTCTATGGTGAAAACTTTTGTATTGAGCCATATCAGTCAAATATGTCTGACAGAGGAATTTTTATTTTCGTTACGATTTTAGACACTATTTCTCCTAATTTAAATTTTTTTCTTTTTTCAGACTAGTTATATAAAATATAATGAAATTAGGATTATAAATAATTTAAATAATTCTAAAATTTTGGTAATAAAATGAGTCGTCTAAGTAGAAGAAATATATTGTCAAAGGGTGACATTGATTTTTTTATTTGAAGAATCTGATTCAGAGGGGGATTCTTTCTGATGATTCAGTTGCTGATGCAGAATGGAATCCTCCTGATTCATAATCGAAGAGTTACAAATTGAGGAAGAGTATGATTCCCAATTAGATGAAGAAGAAAATATTTCATGGGTCAATTGGACCTTTGGAAGACCTAGTCGAGGTAAAAGTCCTTTGAATTTACAGGAAAGTCAGGTTTACTGAAAAATCTACCAAGAAATGCCACTCCTCTTGATGTCTTCTCACTCTTTTTTGATGAGGTTATTTCTCTGCTGATAAATGAGACAAACCGATATGCTCACCAAAAAAATTGAATCCCAAGTAATGAAACCACATGCAAGACTTCAAAAATGGAAGCCAACAGATAATGCTGAAATAAAAAAATTCATGGGCTTAGTCATGTGGATGGGATTAGTTAGAATGGACAGTATTCCATCCTTTTCGTCTAAAAAACTTTTGTATAAAAATAAAGTAGCAAGCAGCATTATGCCTCGTAATAGATTTGAGTTGCTGTTAGCTCATATGCATTTTGCTGACAATGAAGCAATCGCTCCAGGTGACCGGGTTAGGAAAATAAAACCTCTCTTTGATACGTTTCAGAAGAAATTTCAAGATACATTCTGTCCAGGAGAAAATTTTGTATTGATGAAACCCTAATCCCATGGAGAGGGAGACTTGTCTTTTGACAGTACATCCCAAATAAAGCTCATCGATATGGAATAAAGCTTTTCAAATTGTGTTCTACTGAAGGCTATACATGGTCTCTTGATACATACTCTGGAAGGTCAGCCAGTGATGAAAGAGAATTTGGAATGGCAAAGAAGGTCTGTGAAAAACTGGCAGTTGGATTTCTAAATGAAGGTCGAACATTATATGTCGATAACTTTTACACAAATTACGAATTGGCAAAATCTTTTCTAAATAAAAAAACGCATGTAGTTGGGAACTGTTTGCACAAATGAAAAGTTCATGCCAAAGGAAGTCTTTGCTACTAGCCTAAAAAAAGAGATGGTAGCAAGGGAGGAAGAAAATGGAATTGTTGTCTTGAAATGGAAAGACACAAGGGATGTTAGAGTCCTTTCAACAAAACATGCCCCAATAATAATAGAAACAACACGAAACGAGAATCAAAATCAAGATGAAATTCATTCCGCCACAGGTGCTAGGAGTCGTGGAAGAAGTAAGAAAAAATCAGCAGCTGTATTTGATTATAACAGAGGAAAAGCTGGGATACATCTATCAGATCAGTTGGCTTCATATGCAACAATGCTTCGTAAAGGAGTAAAATGGTATAGGAACCTTGGGATAAAGCTGATTCTAAGTATAGCAGTTGTAAATGCTTTGGTTGTTTACAAAATTGCTTCAAAAAGGAATATCAAAATAAGAGATTTCAGAGAAGAACTAGCTTCAAGTCTTTTAGGCTTCCCCAATGAACCTGCACGTCCAGCATGCACTAATGTCCATGTTCTGACAGTAAAAACAAATTAAAATAACCAAAAGGTGAGAAGAATGTGCGTAAAGTGCTATGCAAACCTGTCAAAAGAACAAGGACGCAATATTACTAGAAAAAGGGTAAGATGGTGTACACTTATTGTCCTCAGTGTGAGAATACACCTTTCATGTGCATTAATTGCTTTGGAGCTCACCATAAGAATTAGTTTGATTGCATTTAACTTACAAGGATTAAGGTTAATCAAAGGAAAGAGGCATTTCTTTAATGTTAAAAAATGGAAAATTTATAATTAAAAAAAATTATGCTTATTGATGGGTTTTCATGTTCCTTTTTCCTATAAATTATTTAATCAAATAAGATATTTTAACTAGAACAGAATTTGAGTTTAATTAAAGGTGGGCATACAACGGAAGATGCCATAAATATGCTATTAGAAAATGTCTAAACAGCAAATAAAACATTGTCTTGGTCTTCCTCGACTTGTCAAAAGCATTTGATGCACTTTTGCATGAAGTCTTATTGAATAAACTTCACATATACGGAATAAGAGGAAATTGTTATTTATTCTCTTTGATTAGGTTCTGAAGAGCTAACCTTAACTTATAGCTTAAGTTAAGCTAGACTAAAACAGATTTTATGGACATAGGGGTCCCATTCGGTCCTACTTCAGGGTTGTTGACTCGACGTGGGCCTACTTTTGTCCTTGGTTAGCATAAGTAAAAAAAGTGGGCACTATCTGTGGTTGTCTTTCTAAACTTCGCAACAATAACACAACCTGCACCATTGCACAGTGCAACAATTCTGTATTTAGAGTACCAAACTGAATTGCAAGAGAGCGCTCTATAAGACCACGCCCTATCAGTGCCACTTTTAACAAAAGAGTAAAAGGGACACTGCCGGCATCCAAAATTGATGCTACAAGAGCCGCAAAAGTTGGCTCTAAAATAAATGACAATTTTTCACCTTACAATTATGATATATATATATATATATATATATATATATATTAACTTAATATATACAAGCAATTCTGCATTAATCAACCTAGTCATCATATCGCTTTGGGATAACAATGGCTCTTCCTCTTCTAGATTTTCTAACAGAAATAGCCTCGATTGATTCAAATCATACCTGACAAATGGTCATCAGTGTACTAGATTAAAAAATAATTTATCCGACAAGGCAATGCTAACTGGTGGGGTCCCACAATGATCTGTTCTTGGGCCATTACTATTTCTAATTCACATCAACGATTTTCATCTCTCAACCACATTAAACTGCGTACAGTACGCAGATGATATCACACTCACTTTTTCCCATCATAATTTACACCTTCTGATAAAAGAAACAAACAGGCAATTAGAGCATATTTATGTAGTGGCAGAGACGTTTTCAAATACTTTAGCGATGTTCCATCCAGTGGCGTAGCTTGGGGGTGGGCTGAGGAGGCGACTGCCACCCGTGATCGGAAAAATATCTGGCCCAGTCTGAAATCTAGAACCGGTTGTAAAAAAATTTTGGCAATAAAGGAGAGAGAAACAGAGAGATACATTTCCCTGTGGCCAATTTTAAATTCAGCTTCTCATAATAATACATTATATTATAGCATGGCTAAGCATGTGACGTAGTGAATTGAAAAACATATATTAGTCACGGAAAGGGTGCCAAATTTGCCCAGTCAGGAATTTATAACACATTTGCCCCCCCCCCCCCCGCTGAAAGAAAGAACACACTACGCCACTGGTTCCATCAACACAAACACGATCAAGATGACGTCATGCAAGCACGACTAAGATGACGTCATATCGCGAGGATTCACTGAAGGCATGTCTTCATGCCTTGCCTCACGCCTCAACCTCGTTACAAGCACTTCTCGAGTAGGACGCCAACATCGCACCTCGACCTCTCTCTCCGAAGAACCAGTGACACGAGAGATCTCACCATGTAACAACGTGTACAGGCCCCACTTTGGCCTGGTGTCACTCACCTAACTTTATATAAAGACTAATCATTAATTATCTCGCGCGTTAATAATATTGGTCATTATTATATTGAAGTCATTATTCAAGTGCACAATAATTTCAACTGTATACAAGCAACTTTTATTTGTTTCATTCATAAATCATTTATTTTGTTTAATAACGGAAGAAAACTCATTCTATCAATCAACCTAATTAATAACATTATTTGATCTGCAGAGACCTGGTGACCTCAGCCTTATCATTAACAATCAATCATTAACAATTAACCGTAACCATTAGTGATGTAGCGGATGTCATTTTTTTCACATCCGCGGATGCGGATGCGGATGAGGATGTTTGATTTCAACATCCGCGGATGCGGATGCGGATGCCTACATTTTCGTTATTTTTTAGGATATATTCGAGATTTGTTGTGTTTAACGTATATAATAAGTTATTATATAGAGAGAGCTGTAGCTATAATGTAGTATAATTGATTAATTGTACAATAATTGCTGTACTTTTCTCTGAACATATAAAATAATATCAAGCATCTAACTAATATAGAAATCAATTAGTGAATTCGTCTGCAAATAAATTCGTTATATTTTGTTGAGTTTCAGCCACAATTAGAAACCATAATTGTGTTACCAGGATGCGGGACGTGAACCCAACTCAAATGCACCCCACCGTCCTCTTTCCCCAACCTCCACCCTTATAGAAAGAGATCTTTAATTAGCTTGATAACTATTTATATTAAGTTTAAAGTTTTATTAGGCATATTTATAAATGAGTAATTAAAATAAGTAAACTAAGATGTTCATCGTTTAATGTTCAAACTTAATTATAGGAAGGTTATGCTTAAGGAACATTAATTTTTCTGCCTTTTCTGCTGCCAGTCTGTTTCTCTTTTCATATATTAATCCAGCACTGCTAAATAATCTCTCGCTTGGTACGTTTGTTGGAGGACAGGCTAAATGTTTCCTTGCAAGTTTACTCAAGTATGGATAGATATTCTGCGTATTTTTCCACCAACTAATAGGATTGTCACATGCAACCAGGCGTTTTTCTTGGTGATAGCTCTCGATCATTTTTACTACATCTTTTGACATCGCGTAGGTCTCGTCATTGCTGCTTGACTCAAGAAACTGAGAGACAGATTCTGTGATAGATTTGCTTGTTGAAGGTGTTGGTTCTGTCACTGAAACTTTTATTCTTTTGGTGGGTGGCGAAGCGACAGATTCAAGAGATTGAAACTCTTCAACTGCTTTGTCAAGTGATGATTTAACTCGTTCTAATGTACTAGGTGAAAATAACTTAGCTTTGTAACGTGGATCTAAGTAGGTTGCAAGAGAGTAACTTCATACAAGAACAGCCTCTCGTCTTGTCGCTTGCATCACTTTTGCGCACAATGAACTAGTTCTATTAATATAGTAGAATTTGATAATTTCCGCTTATTAATGACGTTTTATCTCAACGGTCCACATCCGCACGACATCCGCAGTCCAAAGTGCGGATGCGGGTGCGGATGCGGATGCGAGAAAATGTGCGGATGTTCCGCGGATGCGGATGCGGATGTGACCTACATCACTAGTAACCATTATCATCATTATTATTATAGTGCTAAACATTCCGCTATAAATTGGTGACTACCCGTAGTGACAAACGAATACCCAGCCAAAGCAAAAGTGAAATCACTGCAAACATTTTTTTAAGTGACATTTTACAAACAGTGCATTTAACATTCAGTTTTCTTCTGCATAAGGAAAGGAGCCAAATTTGAAAAATTTTTGCCACATGGGTCATGGGTCAGTTTCATCCAACGGTCCGAGCTGCACCGACTTCCTCTGCTTTTCAAGGAGGTAACCCCCCCCCCCCCCTCATATTCTCCCCGGCTAGCGGTTAACTCACCCCGACTTCCAAGTTTTCCGCGTTCTACGGAAAGTGTTCCTGCGCATCTTCTCGTCAACGTTTTTTTTGTCATATACAGTAATATCAATGGTCCTCTTCGGCCGCTGAAGCCATTATTCAGGTGCACAATAATTTCAACTGTATACAGGCAATTTTTATTCGTCTCATTCATAAATCATTTATTTTGTTTAATAAAAGAAGAAAACTCATTCTATCAATCAACCTAATTAATAACATTATTTGGTCTGTAAAGACATGGTGACCTCAGAGCCTTTTCATTAACAATTAACCGTAACCATTATCATTATTATTATTAAAGTGCTAAACATTCCGCTGTATGTATGTGTGTTAATAAACTTTTACTGAACCTGACAAGGTCATCTTATATGATTATTACCACAAAACATATAAATACAAACTATGAAATAAAAGTTGGAAATACTACTCGTGTAAGGGTGAATGAAGTTAAAGTGTTTAGTATTAATTTAGACAAAAAACTAAATTTGAAAATTCCTCTGCAACGTATCAAATCCAAAATATGAAGATTTCTCTTCATATTATTATTTGAACTAAAAAAAAGTTCTGTATTATTTCTTCATCCACCGCTTTAGTATATTGCATTACAATATAGGATAGCTCAAAGAAAGAGTATATTGGATGTCATTCATAAAAAATGTCTGCGAACCCTCTCAAATAATGATAACACGCAAAGTAACACTTCCCCAATGTTTAAAAGAGTTAAATATTTTAAAACTAATAACTTATACAAATTCAATTTGCTCTCAATATGTTCAAAGTTATCAATAAAAATCAACACACCCATTCAAAGAGCAATCAGTCTAAATCACCACTATGACTGCAGCCTTCCAAAAGACTTTATACTCAACCCAAACTATGCAATGGAAACTGCAAGAAATGCACTCTTTCAAAGGAACAGAGGGATGGAATGCAGTTCCTATAAATATCAGAGAGGGCTTCATCACTAAATATATTTCGCAAATCGCTAAAGAAGTACTTCATTAGTTCCTACTGATGTATAAATTCACTATTTTGCCATTATTACCATAGTACTTAAGTTCCCACTTTATAATTAACTATCTAAAATATGTTAATTTCATTACATACTTTTAATTTAATAATTTATCCTAATTTATTTTATTAAGCATCATTTATTGTCTATAAAATATGCAATTTATCATTTTACTTTATTTAAAACTGTGTAAAATAATAATCAAACGCTGTTTTTTTAAATTCTTACCTTGTGTAACCTTGAGTTGCTTCTCTCATGTAATAAATATTTAAACTGAGTCCCATTAATTTTGCCTTAAAAGCTTCCATGTTTACAACGGCGGCGTATTCAGATCAGAATAATGTGAATATATTAATGTCATATCAGATATCTAAATTGTATTATTGTAACATGACAGAAACTGTAATATTATATTTATTTTAGAAATACATTTATAAATGTAAATAAATAAATAAAAAATAAATATCTTCACAATAATGACGTCACAATGATTTAAATTCATTTAAATTCATGAGTTATATTATTAATCATAAATATCTATGAAGCGATGTTTTATCATTAACTAAGAGCCCAGTAAAGCCTAAAGCTTAAGGGCCAAATTAAATAAAATAAATAGTCTAACGTCGCAATTATTTATTTTATGTTAAAATTATTGAAACAACAAAAACTGTAGAATTATATTTATTTTATAAAATAAATAGAGAATTATTCATTCATTCATTCATTCATTCACTCGCAGAGAAAAATATTGAAAAATATCGTAAAACTTTACGTAACTCTTATTCCTTTGCCGAATAAACGTTCCTCTTTGTTTGCTTAAATTTTGAATTTTGAACTCTCTTCCAAACAAAGGTTTGCGCAACCTTTTATAGAGAGAGAAACCAGTTTATTTTAAGAATTTTTGAAAAAGGTTTATAACCAAATTTAAAACAAATCTAAGTATCCCCAGAAAGTTTTACATTTTCTTTGACGTTACGACGATGCTTATCAAAGCTGTGAATAATATTTTTTAATTTTAACCCAACCTTTAATATTATGTGATATTTTGTAAACAGTAACGATATATGTAATGAATAATTGTATTTCATACTGATTACCTCTCAATAAATGGTATTTATTTATTTAAATTATATATTTGGGGTTATGTTTTATGTTCCCAAAAGATTTTATTTATATATATATATATATACTTGTGTGTATATATATTCATGGTTAACCTTGGTTTTGTTTCGCCCGAATTATTTATTTTGACCAAGGTCAAGCTTGTTACTCCCCCTTAGACATACAGCTTAACGTATATAATGTATATAATATATTATATATATATATATATATATATATTACTGGGAAAGGTTATGAGAACTAGACCTATATTCACTGGAAAGGAGAAAGAGAGATACACCATTATTTACACTTGGAAAATAATGGAGAAACTAGTCCCTAATCTTACTCTGAATCCTATAACTCCCCAAACAACGGTGGAAAGTAGAAGCGGTAGACTGTGTCGTATTCCCAAATTGAAGGCGAGACAGGGAACATCCTTAACTCTGAAAGAAATAGTTTTTGTAGTGAGAGGACCAAAACTGTTTAATCAGTTGCCCAAAGACCTAAGAAACACGATGAGAGTTGCAGTGGAAATCTTCAAAAGAAGACTAGACGCCTGGCTCAGAACAATCCCCGATGAGCCGGGCGTACCTGGCTATGTGAGGTGGAGAGCGCAAGAATCCAACTCACTACTTCACCAGGTCAACTCGAGAGGAGGGGCGACAAGCTTGACCTTCGCGAAATGAGGAATCATCGCGCGAAACCTTGGGCCCTTGAGGCATTGGTTTCTGCGCGTATGTAGAAGAATTACGGCATTTTGAATGAGTGAGGCCCATGGTGTAATGGTTATCATATCTGACCGGCAATCGGAAGATCCCGGGTTCGATTCCCGGGTGGTTACCTCATTTTTTCATTTGTTTCGTTCTCTCTCTCTCATCTTGCGCAGAATATCTCCTATACAAGCGTCGTTCTTTACGTTGATTATACTGCGTGTTTGCAGTTAAATGTATATATAAATATATATATGATCACCTGAAGATCCGTCACCCAAGCCTTTTTTAGTTAGCTAACGAACGAAAATATCACGACCTAACCTAACCAATCGTCAAGGGCGTACAGTTGACCTAACGATTGGTTAGGTTAAGTCGTGATATTTTCGTTAGTTAGCTTTATAAAGCTAACAGCTAACTAAAAAAGGCTTGGATGACAGATCTTCAGGTGATCATATATACAAAGGTGGGCACCCGGGCCTCAAAAAGGACCGACGGTCCCGGTCCCGGTCCTTGCCTCAAACTGGACCGACGGTCCCGGTCCTTGCCTCAAACTGGACCGACGGTCCCGGTCCCGGTCCTTTCTGAAGATAGGACCTAGGAACGACTCGGTCCTCGGTCCTTATATATAATATAGTGAAAAATTTGATTAAAATGAAAAATGAAATTAAAGACACCGGAAATCTTTAATTTTATTAACGTAAATTATAATTAATACAATACATAAATGATGAAAAAAAGTTATTAAGTTAAATGCTTGAGTTTCCCTTCAAGAAGACTAGCATTTCAAGACTAGCATCTTGTTTAGAACTTCAAATAATCACTAAACCACTAAAATCACTAAAAAAGACCGTCCAGACCGGACCGTCCGGAATTGCTTAAAAATGGACCGTCGCTCCTCATTTCGATCCTCACTGAGAAAAGGACCGACTTTCCCGCTCACGGTCCTTAAAAAGGACCGAGTTCCTGGAATTCGGTCCTTTTGGAACTCGGTCCTGCCCACCTTTGCATATATATATATATATATATATATATATATATATATATATATATGGGATAGAACTCAGAATGGCCCTCTGAGGTTTTTTATGATACACACATACCGTGCATGGAACAAGAAACTCTTCTGGGAAAATTAAATCCACTATAGTCCGAATAAGTAATGGTAAATGACAAACACTATAGTTTTTCTTTTTCATAATGTTAGCCCGACGTGGGCAACGGGTCACTTGCAAAGAGGCCCCAAAAATATAGCTTCCCTCACCTAGTGGGGTTTCGCTACTTTTAACCCTGATCCTGTCCCAAAGCTGGATCCTATCTGCTTTGCAGATAGCTGGTGAGGGAAGCTATATTTTTGGGGCCTCTTTGCGAGTGACCCGTTGCCCACGTGGGGCTAACATCATGAAGAAGAAAAACTAGTGTTTGTCATTACTTATTCGGACTATAGTGGATTTAATTTTCCCAGAAGAGTTCTTTGTTCTATGCACGGTCTGTGTGTATTATATTATATATATATATATAATCAAAGGCGGTTCTTGGCCTGGTGCATTGGATAGGCAGAATATATATGCTTGTCATACTAAAGACTAGATGATTTGTATATTCGCGCAAACACTCCCCCCCCCCAAGCCCCTTGTGACGTCATACACCATTCGCCTATCAATCTTCTTCCTTTAACCCCATCCCCAAAATCGTAGTTTCTCATATTTCTTCATACGGAATGGCTTGATAATGAGCGTAAGCGTGCAAAATGTATCGTTTAGTAGGAAAGTCCGCGCGCTGACTATATTGTACATTTACTCCTATTTAAAATGGTATAAAAATGGTATATGGTAATCGAATCCACCACACTAGTTGAATTTATATTATACATTGAAGGTAGGCAGGGCGTTTTAGGTTGTAATAGCTAATATGAAAAAAAGAAATCATATGATATTGGATTAAGAGGGCGCGATCGACAGATTTTGTCTAATTGCACAATTTATATTGATATATTTATGCTTCTAAAGTTTGACAAAATTAATGGTCAGGCAAAGCCTACCCTGCCTACCCTATAAAAACGCCTCTGAATTATATATATATATATATATATATATATATATATATATATATATATATATATATACTATATACCCCTCGATTAGGTACTCCGGCTTGCCGGGCCGAGGGGGCTCGCACACCTCGTGGGTTGTTGGGGTTTCCTCAACTCCTCGCGGGTGTGGGCGAAGAGTTACCCTAGTGCGTTTTTTTTTCCCTTCCTTTTCTTTTTGCTCCCCTTTTTTTCCGTATCTCCCGGAATTTATCTTGTCTTGACTCGGTCTTGGGCCTCTGTCAATTGTAGTATCTTCTCCCCCTCTGTATTTTGCAGTCTTGGGGTCATCGGGTGCACCCGCTGGGGGGCATCGCTCTGTGGCTGAGCCGTGCTTTGGGGACGGTTGGGCGCCCGAACCGCTGCTGCGTCTGGATTGGGTCTTTGCTAGGCCCTTAACGGACAAATCTCCGGAGAGTCAATCTACTGTTTTTAAAACGACAGTCAGGTTGGGGGTCGGGCTACCCGGGACGTTGGGCCTGCGCCTTGAAGGGTGCAGCGGTGGACTGGTGCATTGCCTTGGGTCCGAGGCTGTCTTTCTTGTAATTCTATTGTTTATGGGTACAATTTCAAAACTTCAATCCCCTCCTGTTGACGACTCTGGTCCGTCCTTGGATTTGGATAAGACTTCTACCTCTGGTCGTTCAGCGGCCTCTGCCTCCGCTGGATTGACCTTAAAGCCGTGTGGCCCCCTCTCGTCCTCTGCGGCGTCTGGCTCTCGTGGCCGGACTCGTGGTGGCCGTAGGGCGGGGTCTTCGCGGCCCTTGTTCTCTCGCCCACTCTCGGTTACCGTCACACATGGACCTGTCTCTGCTGTCAATTTCTGTCCGGCGGACAGGTTTCTTGTTCTCCGCCCTTCCGCTGGCTCCCTTCCGGGCAACTCGGAACGGGTGTTTCAGCGTCTTAAGAACGGTGGGGGTTCCCTGCCGTTACGATATCCGCCCTCTGAAGGATGGGTCTCTTCTTTTGAAGTCCCGTTCTTTGGGGGTGACTGAGTCCCTTCTACAGTTGCAGGATGTTCTTGGTTGCAGAGTTTCTGTGACTCCCCATCCGCAACTGAATAGCTGTCAGGGCACCATTTTCGCTTCCCGTCTGCTGTCAATCCCGGTTGGCGCGTTGCAGGAAGATCTTGCCTCCCAGGGGGTAACGAAGGTCTTCCGCTTTTCATCGCGCCGGGATGGTGCTCTTACCCCGTCCGCTCGTCTGCTCCTGACCTTTGACTCACTTGTGCCTCCGGCCCAGGTGTTCTGGGGGGTGGGTGATCGCCGGTCGTGCGAGTTTTCGGTGCGGCCGTATGTGCCTGACCCGGTTCGCTGCTTTGGCTGCAACCGGTTCGGCCATGTTAGCTCTGCGTGTCTCCGTGAGGGTAAGCTATGTGCCCGCTGCGGTGGGTCTGCGCACCCTCCCCCATGCACGAAGCCCCCGCGGTGCTCGAACTGCTCGGGGGCCCACCCTTCCTCCTCTCGGGACTGCCCCGTTTTCAAGTTTGAATTCGAGGTGCGGTCCTTAAGGACTACCAAATTCCTTAGTGCGCGGGAGGCGCGCGATAGGGTCCGTGACCGGGAGCCGCGGCGGGGGTTGTCTTATGCTGCAGCTCTTGGCTCCGGCGGGTCCTCGAGTCCCTCCTGTGCTACCCCGGCGCCTACCGGAGTGGTGCCCCCCTGGAAGTTACGGGGGTTGGTGGTCCTCCTGGCGCCGCCTGATCTTCTTGTCCCCCCTGCCTCACTTTCAGTTATCCCGTCTGATTCCCTGCCTACAAGTGCCCCTTCTCCCTCTCCGGCCCTGGGGTCTGGATCCTTGCCTACCCGTCTCTCGGGTTGGGAAGATGATGCCCCGAAGGGGAGGAGGAAGCGTCACCGTGGTCGGAGTCCTCCAGACCCGTTGATGACCACTGCTCGCCCTGCTTCCCCTTCTTCACCGGAGGGGAAGCGGAGCGCCGCTCCTAATCCTAATCCGCTCGGGACTCCCCCCCCCTATACGGAGGTCTGGTAGGGCGTCACCTCCCGGTGCCCCAACTAGTGTCTGGGTGTCGGTTGAGGTACACTACCCCATGACACCCTCGATTACTGACTCGGTTCCCACGGTGGACCCGGTCGAGAGGGGCCTGGCCCTTCTTCATGGAGTCTCTCTCCCTTCGGCTCCTGCTGAGAGTGGTCGGGTCTCTCTCCTGGATCTACCTTTCCCACCTGTGGTGGATCTCCCCCCCCCCTCAGCACTTGTCTGGTGTGACGAGCCCTCGAACATCTGGTTCTCCCTGCCCCACCTCTGGTGGGGAGTCGGGGGTTTCGGCTGGGCCCGTCTCGTCGTCTCCTCTCCCCCCTCAGGGGAGCCCCCCTCTGAACTCCCTGTTCCACTTTCCCACTCTCGTTCTACTACGGGTGAGGCAGCTGCGGAGTCTGTGGCCTCCTGTAATCGGGATCCTCGTCTCCCGGGCTTGCCCCCTGTGGCCCCTACCCTCCCCGTCCGGGTGAGTCGGGGAAGCCGATTCCGTCCCTGGTTACGGACCGTTGAGTTTGCTGCTCAGCTTGGTCCGTGGCTATTTCTCTGCTTTCTCTGCTTCTTATAATGCCCCTTCCCCTTACAGTTCCATTTTGCATTGGAACTGTAGGGGGCTTTTAGCTAACTGGGAGAACCTTGCCTCCCTGCTGGAGAGCGAGCGGCCTTCCTGCGTTTGTCTCCAGGAGACTATCCTGGCTGCGCGGGGGCTCCCTCGTCTCTCTGGCTATGTTGGTTTCCCTTGCACCCCGGATGAGCACACACGCCGGCGGGGTGCGGCGATTTATGTCCATCATTCGTTACCCTCGCGAGGTGTGCCTCTTCGTACTTCCTTGCAGGCTGTGGCTGTGCGGCTCTTTTTAGATCGCCAGTACACTGCCTGCTCGATTTATATTCCTCCCCATGACCCTCCTTCTCGCGACGCGGTTCGCGAGTTGGTGTTGCAACTGCCTCGACCGTTTCTCCTCCTCGGGGACTTTAACAGTCGCGACCCGGCTTGGGGAGATGTCCGGTCGACTAATGTTGCTGGTATGTTGCTCTCCTTAATGGAGGAACTTTCCTTCGCGTGCCTCAATTCCGGCGAACCTACCTATTTCCACGAACCCACGGGTTCATCTACCTGTATTGATCTCTCCTTGGTGTCCCTCGATGCCTTACTCGATTTTTCGTGGAGGGTGTTGGGGGACTCTTATGGCAGTGATCATTACCCAGTCTGTCTTGAGCCGGTCGGACCGCAGCCGGGTGTCTCGTCTCGACCGAGGTGCCTGGCGCGGGCTGACTGGCCATCCTTCAGAGCTCGTTCCGGTGTGGACTTTGGCTCCGTGGATGAGAGCTTGGAGTTCTTCGAGCGGGTGGTGATGGGCGTCGCGGAGGACTGTATTCCTCGATCTTCCGGTAACCCGCGGACGCGTAGCGTCCCGTGGTGGACTCCAGCATGTCACCAGGCGGTGTGTGAGAGGAAGAGGGCAACGCGCCGCTTCCACCGCACCCGGCGCACGGACCACTTGATTGAGATGCGGCGGGCGAAGGCTTTCGCCCGCCGGACTCTCAAGTTGGCCCGTCGGGCCTCTTGGCGTGCTTTTGTGTCTGGCATTTCCTCGTCTACCCCTTCTGCTGCTGTGTGGCGGAAGGTACGTAGTATCGAGGGGAAGCCGGTCCCTGCTCGTCGCCCTGTCCTTCGGGACGGGGACGGCTTCCTTTCGGATCCTACTGCTGTGGCCGATCGGCTGGCCGGGGCTTTTGCTGCGGTTTCCCGTTCGCCTTCAGCTGCGGATCGTCCTTTGTCGGATGTTACGTTCCCGCCGCCTGGGAACGAGCCCTATAACCGTCTCTTTACGATGCGGGAACTTCGGGCTGCCTTGGCAACCCGTCGTTCTTCCGCCCCTGGCCCTGATGACATTCCGTATGACTTTATTTGGAACCTGCACCCGATGGCCCTACACTTCTTGCTGGATCTTTTCAACCGGATGTGGGTTGAGGGGTCGTTCCCTTCCCGTTGGAGGGGGGCGATTGTGGTCCCGATACCTAAGCCGGGGAAGGATCCGGCGGAGGTGGCGGGCTATCGGCCTATTACCTTGACAAGCTGCGTATGCAAGCTCCTTGAAAAGATGGTGGCCGTCCGACTTTCCTTTACACTGGAGTCGCTTGGGTTATACCCCCCGACCCAGTATGGCTTTCGTCGATTTCAGGGTACTCTAGACCCCCTTCTCCTCCTTGGTCATGATGTACAGGAGGCCTTTTCCCGCCGGAATCTTGTTCTGGCCGTCTTTTTCGATGTCCAAAAGGCCTATGACACGACCCGTCGGGGAATTGTCATGGACCGTTTGAAGTCTCTTGATTTTGTAGGCTTTTTGCCCACATTTATTCGTAACTTCCTCTGCCGTCGCACTTTCCGCGTCCGTAATGGGGCGGCCCTATCTGACCTGTATGTTCAGGAGGAGGGGGTGCCTCAGGGGTGTGTCTTAAGCGTCTCCTGCTTCAATTTGGTCATGTCTGCGCAACCGGGGGCCCTCCAGCCCTCAGTGCATTGTTCCATCTACGCTGTTATTTTATTTATTTGTCGGGTTCAAAATCCCAGCTGAGCCGTGAACGGCCAAATTCTAAAGGGCCAGTTCTACCTAAAGCCCAAGTTAAGCTAAATTAAAACTTACGGATTTGAGATCCTATTAGGTCCTACCTCAGGGTAACCTCAGGATTGCTGACTCGATGCGGGCCTACCTTAGACCTTAGTTACATGAATTTAATGTAAACAAAAAAGGGTACTATTTATGGTCTTCTTTCTCAACCTTGCAACAACAACGCAACCTGGACTATTGCACGGTGCAACAATCTTGTATCTAAACAACCAAACTGAATTGCAAGAGAGCTCTCTACAAGACCACACCCTGTACGTACGACATCCCACAAACGAGTAGAAAAGACGCGCAGCGCCCCAAAATGATGCCACCAGCGTCCCAAACACTGATGCCACAAGACCCAAAAATGCTAGCTCTTATTAAGTGAATTTTTCACTAACCTTACAATTATGAGATGGATATATATATACACCCTTAACTTAATATATACAAGCAATGCTGCATCAATCAGCTTAGTCATCATATCGCCTTGGGACAACAATGGTTCTTCCTCTTCTAGATTTTCTGACATACGCCGACGATCTGGCTGTCTATGCCGCGGGGACGAATCCCCCGCCTCGTGTAAAGGCAAGTCCAACTCGCGGTCAATCGGGTTGAACGTTGGGCGTCGTCGGTGGGCCTTACGCTGTCTTCCCCTAATACTTCTTGTGTGGCCTTCCTTCCGTCGAGGAGACGGGGATCCGGCGCCGTCCCGGCCTTTAATCTTACACTCGGGGTTCAGCCTCTGGCCTTCGTTCAATCAGTACGTTTCCTGGGCATGGTATTCGATAGCCGTTTGAGCTGGGTTCCCCACCGTCGCAGGCTGCGCGAGACTACAAGACGTACCCTGGATTTGCTGGGACATCTGTCTCATACTACATGGGGCGCAGATAGGCGGACACTCCTCCGTTTGTACGTGTCCCTGGTACAATCACAATTAGACTATGGGAGTGTGGTGTATGGCTCCGCCTCCCGTACGGCCCTTCGGATACTGGACCCGGTCCTCTCTAGAGGACTGCGCATGTCATCTGGCGCCTTCCGCTCCTCTCCGGTTGATAGTCTGCAGGTTGAGTGCGACATCCCTCCCTTGGAGGATCGGAGGTCGTTCCTCATTGCCAAGCACTGTCTCCGGATTCTCCGTCTTCCCAACTCTCCTCTGTTCCAGGTGGTTGAGAGGGCGTTCTGCCGGGATGGGGTTGGTATTTCACCGACACGGTGACCTCCCTCCTCGATGGTATGGGCACTCCTCCTCCATCCGTCATACCGGTCTCTTTCGAGGGTGTTGCACCTTAGGAGAGCACCCCTGTTGCATGCTTTAGGGCGTTGCGCCCCGTTCGCAGGACGATTCTGTCTCTGCCTTGCTTCGGTCTCTGCTCCTTCAGCATGCAGCGTGTCACTCTGCATGTGTTGCGGTCTTCACAGATGGCTCGAGGTCGTCGGGGGGCGTTGGGGCTGCGGCTGTTCCCCAGTCGTCTGCCCTTGCGCTCCGATGTACCCGCCTCCCTGATGAGGCTTCCGTTTTCACGGCGGAGCTCTATGCCATTCTGAGCGCTCTGGAGGTGGTGCGGGAGCATCCGGATGGGTCGTTTGTCATCTATTCGGATTCTCGCAGTGCCATGGATGGCTTGGAGTGTTTCGACCCCGTCCACCCACTGGTCCGACGTATCCAGTTACTGTGCCATATCCTTGTCACTTCTGGTGGCAAGGAGGTGGTATTTTGCTGGGTCCCTGCACATGTTAATGTAGCTGGAAATGAGGCTGCCGATCAAGCTTCCCGTTCCGCGTGCCGACTACAGGTTTCACCCGTGTCCCTCCCCTTTTCCGATTACATCCCTGGTTTTCGTAGGTTTTTGCGCTCCCGGTGGCAGAGTCGCTGGGATGACGCTACAAATAACAAACTTTGCAAGATTAAACCCAAATTGGGATGTTGGGCCTCTTCCTTCCATCGGTCGCGCCATAAGGAGGTGGCTCTGGCCCGCCTTCGTATTGGCCACACCCACCTGACCCATGGCTATTTGATGGCCAGGGATCGGGTGCCCCGATGTCCCAATTGTAACGTTCCACTTACGGTTGCCCACCTCCTGGTAGGGTGTCCGCTTTACTCTGCGCTGCGCGCTGAATATTTTCCCTTTTTGGTGGGCGTCGGGCCTTGTGATGGGCTTGGCGCTATTCTATCTGAAGGTCCCTACTTTTCGATAACCGGGTTGTTCTCCTTCCTCCTTCGTTCCCGACTTCTTTACCGGCTGTGACTCCGCTATGATTTTTCCGTATTTGTTGTCCCCTCCCCCCCACGTCTATTGTCCATTTCCGTTAGCTGTTCCATAGTCTTCGTCCTGTGTTCGCTCTGCTATCCACCTTTCTTTTGGTGGCCATGAGAGAGAGAGAGAGAGAGAGAGAGAGAGAGAGAGAGAGACTTGACATCATTAACATTAGCATTTTTATGTCGTATTCGTATAAGCACTCCTCTCACTTTCGACCTCATGCCTGAACCACTGACCCCATTCAAAGAATAATTTAAAAGTGACCTTTACAACTGACCTAGAAAGGTCAAGGACCCCTAAGGACACTTCTGGGGACTTCATTAAAGAGAATTTTAAAACTTGTTACTCGTAGTTCCTGCATGAATGATAGACGCACATAAAGTTTACGATCTGTCAACTCGATGCGTAAATTCATTTCATCTTTATGAGTTTTTCTCTGTTTTTAATTTTCTCTTCACATCTGAGAATTAATTGAGTGCATTTGTCCTGCTGTTTATATATGAAATTGGATCACAAGGAAAAGGGTTCTTCACTTTATTTTCTTTGTGTCTCGTGACTTTGTACTTTATTTGTTTATAAAAAGGAAGATTTTTAGTGTGGAGACTAGACCAACTTATCAGTTTGCTTAAATATTGTAATTCGCCTTAGTCTGAAGGGTCTTCTCAATTTGTGTGTGTGTGTGTGTTTATAAAACGACCGCATTTTTTTCACTTGCTGAATAACATAAAGAGAAAGGACTTAAAGCTAATAAAAGGTCACAGTACACCGCAATACCTCTCGTTACGGTGTTATTTTAGAGTCTTTCGTAAAACGATTCTGTGGTTTCCAAATTACCTTCTCTGAAATTGTTTCCGTCGTTAAAATTGTTCAATGTTTGTTGATTGTTTAGAAAGTTAAAAACTTTGTGTCTTTTGTTTTACATTCGGTCATTATAAGTCCTTAATTGAATAATTGAAAAGAATTTTCTTATACCCTCAACCTTGATATAGTTATGTCCACGCATTCTTAAACTAATATATTATACGTTAAATGTGACCTTTTTCTCTCCAGATTCTAGATGGATCACTTACAATGGAAGGTGTGGCTCTTATGGAATCTATCGATGGAATTTATCGATGGATTAGGTACAGGGTAGCAAGGGTTCAGTTATTAAATTAGTCTTTGTTTTTCATTTTATTTGCAGTAAAAATTCTTTTGCAATAAATTTAATTATTATTATTATTATTATTATTATTATTATTATTATTATTATTATTACTATTATTATTATTATTTGTACTATTAGCTGTAGGATTTAGTTTCCGCCTAACAGCCAGGATGAGGGGTAGGATAGAGGGGACCTACAGCTTAATTAAAGTAGAATCATAACCACGAGTCAATACATCATTTGAAGGCATTGAAGGGTGGTCATCTATTCAACTACTACTCATACACAACGTCGCTTAAAGCTTTGTTAAGGTGAAAAATAAGAAATTATTTAATGAGTAATTAATAAATGCAAAAAAACTTCACTTTTTTTCTACGTGAAGGTCAAAATATGAAAATAAAAACCCACTCTAATAGACAGAGTTTATTTCCACTCTATAAACTCTGTCTATTAGAGTGGGTTTTTATTTTCAGAGTAATTAATAGTTAAATTTGCATTCAACATATATATATATATATATATATATATATATATATATAATATATATATATATATAATATATATATATCAAACGGGTGGCAAAAATGTCCTCCCTCCGACAATAGATGGGTGTCGGGGGAGGATGAAATTGCAAAGCTGTGGAAAAACCACTACTCTAACATTCTTAACAGTGTGAGTAGGGATAATCTTAAGATAGATTGCAGCGAAACGACTGTGGGAGGGATAAGGGAAAATACTTTGATATCATTTTCTGAAGTAAAGAGGTTAATTAAAGAGTTAAAGACTGGTTCTGCGTCAGGGGTAGATGGCTTATCGAATGAGCACTTAAAATATGCCAATGACGTAGTATGTCTGCATATATCATTGCTCCTATCAGCCATGCTTGCTCATAGCTATATCCCTGCAGAGTTCATGAGGGTATATATCTTGCCTCTGGTCAAAAATAAGTACGGAGACATTCTGTCCAGCAATAATTACAGGCCTATTGCTGTCGCTTCCTGCTTCTCGAAACTACTAGAAAAACTCTTCTTACTCCGATTAAATGATTTCCTGTGGACATCTCCTAATCAGTTTGGTTTTAAAAGGTCCCACTCAACTGACCTGTGTATCTATGTACTTAAAGAAACAATATCTAAATACATTGACAGTAATTCAACTATTTATAGCTGTTTCCTAGATATAAGTAAGGCATATGATAGGGTGACCCACAATATTTTATTTGAAAAACTAGAAGACAGGAAGGTTCCCATATACATATTAAACGTATTGAAATTTTGGTATTCCCACCAATCTTTCACCGTTAGGTGGGGCAATGTACTATCCGAGTGTTTTGGCTCCTCTTGCGGGGTGAGACAAGGCTCCTTGCTCTCCCCTATGCTGTTTAATGTGTATATTGACGGATTAATTGCTTCACTTAATGAGGCAACAGTGGGATGTTGTATAGATAACACAAGGATAAATAACTTAGTTTATGCCGATGATATGGTGTTAATAAGTCCCTCTGTTAAAGGTCTGGATCGGCTACTAAAAGTCTGCGAAGTGTATTCGCAGAAACATATTTTTTTTGTGTACAAAAACTAAGGTTATGCAATTTCATCCTAAAAACTGTAATCAGCCAGCTGATATAAGGTTTAAAATGAATGGTGAAGTAATTGAGGAAGTACAAGAGTTTAAGTATTTAGGTCAAACTATTACAAGCTCCTTGAGTGATGACTCGGATATAAGAAAACAATCTCGAAGCCTTTGTGCTAAAGCGAATATGACCATAAGGAACTTTCGATTTTGTACAAGTGAAGCTAAAGACACTCTCTTTCGTACTTTCTGCAGTAATATATACGGACAGCAACTCTGGGTGAATTATGAAAAAGGTTCTGGCAGAACCCTAAATTTGCTGTACAACAGGTCTTTTAGACTCTTACATAAATTACCCCCGAGATGCTCAGCTTCGCAAATGTTTGCTACCCGCAATGTCCCGAGCTTCCCGGAGGTAACAAGACGTGCTAAATACAGTCTAATGCAAAGAATTAAAAAATCAACCAACCCGATCATTCAAGCTATCCATGAGTCCGGCCATTTATCCTCTAAGCCAGAGCTTTCCAAACTGTGTGTCGCGACACATTAGTGTGTCGCCAATACCTCCCAGGTGTGTCGCCAAATTTAGTTAATTATTTTCAATTTTTTTGTATTTTGAAAATTTTGATTTTTGTATCAACAAAATCGGCTACAAGATAAACCACCTACTGAAAAATTATCTGATATTTGATATTTGATAACAAAAATTAATTAGTGTGTCGCCAACGTGAAAAGTTTGGAAAGCTCTGCTCTAAGCTATGGACTTCTTGGTACGAAAACGTCTGTCTGTAGCTCCACTTAACTTCGACATTACAGTATTATTTCTAATCAATTGTATATATTCCTATCCTTAGTATATGAACTGTCATTGTATTAATAATATTTGTCATATGGACTATAGTCTGCCAATAAACCTTTTCATTTTCATATATATATATATTATCTGTATGCTTGCAAAAATCTTGTGCGCCGTTCCTTTAATAAAGCACATGCCTACGAATTTTCTTAAATTAAATTCTCTTCTGTTGCCATGGTAACGATATAAGGAAAACCACGTTTAAATTCAGATTGTACCAGGCCTTTTTTTTTTGGCCATTTGGCCCACTAGCCCTTGGTTTTGGCCCACTAGTCACTAACAACAGAAGTTTCTGTGCCCCCCCCCCCCCCCCCCCCCCCCCCCCCCCCCCCCCCCCCCCCCCCCCCCCCCCCCCCCCCCCCCCCCCCCCCCCCCCCCCCCCCCCCCCCCCCCCCCCCCCCCCCCACATTGACCATCGTCTTTAAGGAAAAAGATTTTCCTCTTATCCTTTCAGATTTGCGCGGTAACGACTGACTTTGACTTATTTATTTTTCGATAATTTTAAGCTACTGTAAATATTCTATAAAATATACTCTTGATTTTGACATCTTCATTAAAGTGTTTCTTCCATTTCTTCATGTCGTTATGGTAGTTTTCATATATTTGTCGTAATTGAGCCTAAATAAATCTAATACAGTGTGTCCGTAAAGTCATGGTGGGATTTTAAATAACTATATTATTGCAACGAAACATGATAATGAGATGAAAAAAGGCAAATTGAAGAACAACTCTAAAAGAATAACTTTATTTAACGTAGTTCGATATGGGCTCCTCTGGTAGCCCTGCAGACATCTAGGCGGTGATTCAATTCCAGCCACACACGCCCAAGAACATCAGGAGTGACGGATGCGATAGCTTCCGTGATTCGCTCGTGCAAGTGATGAATATCCCTAATGGGTACACTGTACAGTGTACACGCTTTGCTTGACGTAACCCCACAAATAAAAGTCCAAAGGTGTCAGGTCCGGAGAGCGTGGAGGCCATGGCTTCCATCCTCCTCTTCCTATCCATCTCTGTGGAAATTTTTCATTAAGGAATTCTCGAACAACGTTGGCATAGTGCGGAGGAGCACCATCTTGCTGAAAGATGACATTATTGTCAATAAATTGGGGTACTGCAAAATGTTCCAACATAGCGAGGTAGTTGTGTGACGTCACAGTGGGTTCCGCGAAGAAAAATGGGCCAATCACTCGATCTCGTGCTAGAGCACACCACACATTAACTTTCGGGCTATTACGCTCATGTTCAACATAGGCATGTGGACAGCCTAGAGCCCTAGACTAACTACGAGATAAAGGTTAAGCTTAGCCTAGACTAACTACAAGATACAACTTTGAGAGTTGTTCTTAAATTTGGCATTGTTTCATCTCATTATCATGTTTCGTTGCAATAATATAGCTATTTAAAATCCCACCATGACTTTACGGACACACATCACCGCCTAGATGTCTGCAGGGCTACCAGAGGAGCCCATATCGAACTACGTTAAATAAAGTTATTCTTTTAGAGTTGTTCTTCAATTTGCCTTTTTTTCATCTCATTATCATGTTTCGTTGCAGTAATATAGCTATTTAAAATCCCACCATGACTTTACGGACACACTGTATTATAATAAGAGAGCTGTCCGTCTGTCCGTCTGTCCGTCACACTTTCAGAAATTGTGAGAAAAAAATTCAGAAATTGTAAAAAAAATTCAGAAATTGTATTACGGGCGGCAATGTGAAGCTCAAGATTTTCATGACTGTGTTCTTTTCTGTAGTTTAGCAATGGGGGAAGGGTGGGGGTGGGAGTAATGGGGGATGGGTGGGGTAATGGGGAGGGGTGGGGGTAATGGGGGAGGGGGTTAGCCCCCAAGTTGCATGAATGGGGGTGAGGAGGTTTTGGGAGATACCAGATTCAGAAATGTTGACACAATGTGAAGCTCAAAATTTTCACGGCTGGGTTCTTTTTTGTAGTTTAGCCTGTCTAACCGTCAGCGAAGCGGCGGGAACTGTACTAGTATAGATATACTGTATAGATGCCCTTTTTTGAATATGGCCCACTACTACAAGTACAAAGTGCTTAAAAAAAGCTTTTGATTGTAGAACGGGACATTCTTTTTAGTGACAATAATTAATGTTTCGTGCTGACTAAAAGGGTTATTGTTCATTGTCCATAAATGGTGACCATCGAGCAAGTTATTATTAAAACTGACACAACTCTCAGGCCAAATTAATGCGGTTCATTGCGCTACCTTCCCCATTATTATTACCATTACCATCGGGAGTCGAACCCAAGGGCCGCAGTATCTTCACTTTACCACAGGGAAACAGTGTTACCCACTGAGCCACCAGGGAGCGGTGGCTGCGGTGACTATAAACCAATAAAATTAAGGATTTCCTAAACATTTTTAATAATGCTTAATATAATCAGTCAGGTGGACCAAATATTGGCACAACGCTCAGACCAACGAATGCGGCCCATTGCTCCAACTCCTCTCTTATTATTACCAACATCATCGGGGTTCGAACACTCGACCTCAGTGTCTTTACTTCGCTTAAGTAGGGGAACGCTGTTACCCCCTAAGTCGTATTTCCAATGGCTTAGGAACAAACTTAGGATTTTTCCTCTATTAATTACAAGTTCATATTAGAATAACGGTACAGCAGCTGTGATTTGAAAATTTGCAGTTTTGGCTTTCAGATTAACATAGGCTGACCATATTTCCTTGAGACAAAAACGGGACATTGGGATGGCAAAAAAGGGACGGGGGTTATGTAATATTCTGTATTCATGAAAAAGTAAGTACATAAACCGGGACAAAATTGACATTTTTATTAAAACGACGGGACGGCCAGGAAATATAAAACAAACGGTACTGTCCCGTTCAAAACGGTACGTATGGTCAGCCTAGATTAACAGGTTAAAAATGGTTAATCTACTGTCACTATAATTCCAGTTTACACTCACTGTCTGGATAAATATTATATGCAATGATAGTTAATACGAGTAGTGGTAACGACAATAAGATATTGACGTTATGACGTCACAGTTTAAGGACATTCAGTATGTCAGAGTGCAACAATCATCATTAGCAGATCCTAGAGAGAAATAGGGAATAAAAAAGTTATGCACACAATTATTATTATTATTATTATTATTGTTATAAAATACTGTTTTCTCCTTCCCATATAATTCCATTCATGGGTTTTCATCTCCCCAAAGTCGCAAGCTAGACTCATGATTACAGTTAGGTCCCTTTAAACCTTTTGGGGTGGTGGACATTAGACAATGACAAGCTCGATGTGTGTATTGTATTTAGCTCGATTCAGTTCTCTTTTTTGTTAAGGAAATCTGTTTTTTCTGGCTAAGGGCGTTACTGCCTGTCTAAGCGCACTCTGGTGAACGAAGGACGTTGAATGGACCAATGGACCATCCAACCATACAACTTTTCTTTTAGAAAATGGAGAGCCCATGCAAGCGTTAAACATCTTCCAACACAAGGTATGAGAGGTGCATAATAATCAACACGATACAAGCTAGAGCAGCCATGAATTGATTAGTTGTTCTGTTTTGCGAACTCCGTCCTCCAGAAGGCATTGAGGTGGGTAGTAACGCCAACAACCGGGAAAAATAAATCCCCTTTAAAAGAAGAGATGAATCGGGCCAAATACATTACGAGCAACGAGCTCGTTACTGCACCCCATCCCCCCTCATCTGTTAGACTGGCTTCACAAAAACAAAATCTTCCCGCAGCCTTCTACAGATAGAAATATTATCTTCTCTTGCCTCATATCACTCAAAAAAAGATGTTTTGAAGACCTAAAGACGTTATATATCATTAAAAGAAGTTATTTATAAATTAAGAAGGTTCTTTTTTGAGTGTTGGGACAGTCATTGGTTAGGTTATCCATGAATGAATTTTTTAGATATTTTGGAGGTGACAAAAAGTCTGGCCAACGATGACGAACGAGGTACGAGTTACAAGGAAGCATCGTAATGAGATCTAAATCTGAAAGACCACGTACTACTACTACTGAAGAACAAAATGCAGCTATATTAAGTGAGAATAATAGTATTTTTTAATTTAAGTTTCAAAACGATAAATAACCATGAAAATCATAATTACTCTATCGTAATAACAAATTCATATCGGAGTGAAACTGGAAACAAAAATTGTGTTTGCCTTTGTCGCTGAAATTATGAACAATTTTAGGTTTGAATTTCACTCGAAGTTGGATTTAATTGGAGGTTTAATGCGCTATATATGATTTTGATTTTGGTGGCTTTGTCACCCATTTTTGTTACAGAATATGTTGCGACAACCCCTTTATGAATGCTAAGGTAGTCATTCAAGAGTAACATCTTTCCCTTGAGCCTGACATAGGATAATTCGGCGTCTGCGTGAAAACGAAATTGGCCATCATGTTCCAGTCCAGAAACCGCTGTTGACGGAGAAATCGAGTGGAAAATTGCAAAACAGTATATTGGCCTTAGAGACGATATTTGGTCTACTCTTGCACTCTGCCATGAGAAAATGCGGATCAATGAAAGAAAGCCACCCCCAGCCTTCTTTAGTTAGCTTTATAAGGCTAACTAACCAAAATATAACGACCTAACCTAACCAATCGTCAAGGGCGTAGTTGACCTAACGATTGGTTAGGTTAGGTCGTGATATTTTCGTTAGTTAGGCTTATAATGCTAACTAAAGAAGGCTGGTGGTGGCTTTCTTTCATTGATCCGAAAATGCTTTCCAACAAATATCACGAGTCTTACCACTGCTACAGTTCTCGTGGACATCGCTTTCAGGAAAGAAACATCCAACCATCACAGGGAAATCGAAGAATCATTGTAGGAGTACTGGGATAGATGTCCTTTTATGACCCAAGGGGAAATAACGAAAATTAAAGGGAAGTTGAGTGGTGAAGGTAAAGCCAATAAAACCTAAAGATTAACCCTCTATGGACAGAATTTTCTGTAGGGTTAAGTTATAAATGCGTGTATATGAAAGGTTATAAATTTGTAATGATTGTCCATATAGGGTTAAGGGCCAAATTAAATAAAATAAATAGTCCAGCTTCAATTTACAATTATTTATGTAATTGTAAATTGTAAAACCAACGTATTTATTTTACTTTCAATAAAGGTTATTCAATAAAAAATCCAATCAACGTCTTAAACAACATCCTCATACCAAACGTTAGAGCTTGTTCAATTCCCGAGGATCATCAACTCTTCTACTCAGCGCAAATTTACTACCCAAATTCACACCATTCTTGTTATTCAAGAAAGGAGTCATGACCAGAGAATAAACCTCATACCTTTCGAATGGCAACCGAATTCACCTGACTTTCACCCAGTTTGAAACTTTTGGGGTTGCATGGTTGAAGAATGGGCATGGAGAATTCAAAGAATCAAAACTTTTTTACGACACGTGCAAAAAGTATGGAAAAGTTTAAGAACTCCTTTACTGTGTTGGAATCTTGTAATTTCTATACCTCGAAGACTGAAGATGTTCCAAACAAAAATGGTGGTTATACGAGGTATAAAATAAAGGAAAGTACGGCTATCCACTGAAGTATTTACTAATCCACGCAATAAATGTTTACTTAAGTAAACATTACCTTAAAAAAAAAATATTTAATACACTGCGAAAAAAAAGATGGAATTTTATGATTTAGCTTTATCTTAATGTTCAGTACATTTTAGGGATCACCTGAAGAGCCGTCACCCCAGCCTTTTTTAGTTAGCCTTATAAGGCTAACTAACGAAAATATCACGACCTAACCTAACCAATCGTCAAGGGCGTACAGTTGACCCAACCGGGCATTCTTTTAACCTAACTGGGCATTCAGTTAACCTAACCAGTTAGATATTTTCGTTAGTTAGCCTTATAAAGCTAACTAAAAAAGGCTGTGGTGACGGACCTTCAGGTGATCCCATTTAGTAAATTGCGATAAACATGGTCATTGCAAGTAAATTGATTTCTATATCTTTAGTTTAATATTTATGTGTTTGGTATTACTTTAATTTGCGTACTACACAAAAAATCTTAAAGTCGTCACATGACTCGATCGGTTAGGGCGCCGCCAGGCAGTGCTGAATTCCAGTGCTGCTTAGAGCTAGGTGGTTGTCTTTTCTGTATCCTGCGTCACGACGAAGCGACGGGTTGGCCATCCCACTTTAATTGACTCTGGTTATGGTAGCTTAGGCTCAGGCCCCTACCCAGGGGCGTACCTAAAGTATTTGGCACCCGGGGCGGATCCTTCCTTTGGCACCCCCCATAAATAATTTTAAAATTTAAACACACAGAAAAATATATTATGTTTGCAAGTAGATTTTTAAACAGTACAGTACTGTCATAAGCAAATTGGAAATAAGAAAAATGCAGGACATTAAAAATTCAGTGAACAGGTAATACTGCATTTTATTTTATACAAAAAACACAGGAAATCCAATCTCAACGCTCAGCCTAATCTTCAAAGGTAAATAGAGAGGATTCACAGTCTCTGCTTTCGAGCCTTAATTTCTGCAAATTGATCAATGACCTCATCAAAATTCACCTTCTTTGCATATTCATGTTCAATTGAAAGTAAAACCAGATTTGTCAATTTTGTCTGACTCATGGTCGAGCGAAAGAATTTTTTTATCAATTTCAATTTGGAAAAACATCTTTCACATGAAGCAATAGACACACAGAGAGTCAAAAAGAATCTCAAACACAGTGACAAGCTTGGCAAAGATTCACAAAAATCCCATTTCACAATAAACTCCAGAAACTGCAATGCTGTCCATTTCTTTGCCTCTTCAACGCTGATTTTGGCAGCTTCCAAATGCCTCCAAAGTCGTCCAATTTCCACACTGATATCTTCATCAGAGAATTCATCGAAAATCTGAGTCAAATTTGGAATATACTTCCGAAGTTCTTCTTCTGTTGCAACAACCAAAGTGTTTGGCTGAATAACAGCGAAGATTGACAGAATTTGATCCATTGCCTTAGAACGAATCTTCAATTCTTGATGAAAGCGATCAAGACATTCAAACATAGCCCTTTTTACTTCCTCTGGCAATGTGAGACCAGCATCCTTTGCCATCTCTCCTGGCATGCTTTTTCGGAGCTTTACTCTCCCTCTTCTCTCCATAGAAATGTCCATTTCCTCATACTTTGTAGTTGCATAATGAATGGCCTTCTCCACAATGCATTTACCGGGTATTATAACATCACGACGATACATTTATAAACACTTAAACATCACTATGATACCACATTGTCAAAAATTACTGGACACTGGTGTAAGTACCATGATATCGTTAAAAACACCAGCACTTTATGCTTTATCATAATTATTTAATGAAACATACCTCATGCCACAGTGTCAAGTGAACAAGACTTGGAATGTCAGTTGCAGCCAGCTGGCTATGCTCAACAAACTGATGACTAAAGCGTCAACAAACGTTCGCCTTTCGATGTAATTTTTATCAAATATTTAATTTTTCGTTTGTAAATTTTGTACTGACAATAAAAATAAAAATTTATTTTATAGTGGAAATTAACATTAAGCTGTTGTAATAGTTTGAGCATTTTTTTTTTTTCTTACTTTTTGCGAATTTTTCATTTGGTTTGAAAACTTGTACTGGTATTTCAACTCTCCCGATGGCACCCCCCTCCTGGCTGTCACCCGGGGCGGGCCACCCCCCCTCGCACCCCCCTTAGTACGCCACTGCCACTATCCTTCACTTCCTTGGGGAGTATGGGACATGGATGTTACCACAAAGACTTTATATGTACAGTTGCCCACATATGTAATGTTCCTCGCCTCACAGGCGACTCCGTACATGTGGCAACGCCGCAGTGTTAGTCAAGGTACTCCAATTGGGGGAAGGTGGGGTGGAGGGGGGACAAGCGAGTCCAACAACATATAACACAGACATATATATATCTAAAGGACAATTGAATGTGCAGTCATTGACATACAGGTAATTATAATGTAATGTCTGTGTTCATAAAGATAAACGATTAATATGATCGTGAACAGCGTTGAACTCCATGTTTAATAGTCTTATACAGTAATAAGGTTCCATTATGATTACTGCAAATCTACATGAACAGCTACTACAATAGAACCTTTTGTATACTAGTGAATGCGAAATGTTCGCCAGCAGGAAATTTTCGCGTTTTTCGCGTAGGCTATAGTTTACGCGAAAATATCGAGCAGACGAAAATTTGACAATTTAAACTAATCTTTGGAAAATAGTAAGAAAATAAAACTTAGATCATTAAAATAGTTTATTTGAAAAATAAATTCAGTATATTGTAATAAAACATTGTAAAGTAAAAGCAGTAAAAACATTTTAAATTATACTGTATTATTATTGTATCTTAAGAATGTCATGAATACTGCTAATTTCCCAACCCTTCCGAATGGTCTCCCTCATTTTGTGTAGGTTATCCCATGCAGAGACAATCCATTTAAAAATAGAATAGGTTTCAGTGTGGAGAGCTTCAAGTCTATCTTACCGAGAGATTCATTTACGTCAGCGGTTCTCAAACTTTTTCTTCTTCTGTACTTCTTGAATTCTTTCACGGGATTTTCTAGATTTTTGAGAGAGAGATAGAGGGTTTTTACTTTCTTTACAACCGTGTGACTCGTGGCCGTTTGTTAATCGTATATAAAATTAAAAGGGTTATATTTTCAGGACCCCTTCGCGTACCCCCTATGATTCCCTCGCGCACCCCTGGGGGTACGCCATACCCCAGTTTGAGAACCACTGATTTACGTTGAGTGCTGCTGAAACTTTATCTGCATACCAAGAGGTAAAACTTGCTTTGATATACGACCTCAATCTCGACCAATCACAATCCAGAATAAATGTCGTCATTCATGATGTCATTTTAATCTGTAAGATTATAACTAGCAACTGTTGACCGCGAAATTATGATGCCGCGAACTCGTCCAAGGATATGAAAGAGCGAAAATTTGCTGCCGCGAAATTAACCTAGTTTACAGTCAGTGGCGGATTATCACTGAGGCTATTGAGGCTGAAGCCTCAGGCTCCCATGCTTGAGGGGGCCCCCCAATCAACTGAGTTTCGATGATATAATTCGAGATTTCACAAACTTCTTTGATTAGATATGACAGAGTACACAAACTGATAAATTCCCTGTTTTATTTTATGCTTTATAGGCCCTAAAGTAAAATTTAATAGTTTGGTTTTGGCAAACGGAAAAATATACTGTGTTAAGGTTCTTTTAAGGTTGTTTCTCAATTAGCCTGAGCACCGTACATATAATTCATGTAAATATACTATGTACTATACATGTACAAATTGTACATGTATTGTTAATAAACCGAGGTGTCTTAATCCACCTCTGTTTACAGTATATATACTTATAAACTCATACAATATTATAATATAGTTTGTGAAATGACGTTCATGGGCCAAACTGAGGTGTTGACATGGTTACTGGCATGATCTATGCTCATACCATATTTCTATACCGTATGACGAACACCGACTCTGAAAATGAATCCAGATCAAGACAAAATTGCACAGCGAGGTCGGATAATTGGTATGCGGGAAGCAGGCCTCTTTGTAGCTGACATAGCCATGGAACTGGGAATTTCGAAGCATACTGTTCGACACTGGGTGCAGAGGTGGCAGGAGACTGGGAATCTGCTAGATCGTCCTAAGTGTGAGGCATCAAGAAAGTCCACCCCAGAAGAAGACCGGAGAATAAACAACGAAGTGCAGAACGATCCTATCAACAACGCAGTCGCCATCCGGGAGACACTACTAGGGGCACTCAATATATTTTGCCCCACCCTTTTTTCTTAGCTAAATAATAGGCAATGGGGCTGAAATGTCTTTTGGGCCGTAAGTTTGAACTTTCTGCGCTTCACATAACCGGATTTTTCCAGTTTGAACCTCCCCTCCTTGTATAAAACCGTTTTTAAACGCCTTTGTATAAAAACCCGATGGTTAACGCAGTTTCGAAAATGGCGTCTGACACTGATGTGCATCGTAAACAGAGAGCTATTATCGAGTTCTTAACCGCAGAGAAGAAAACCGTTGGAAATATTCACAAACGTCTACAAAACGTTTACGGAGATGCTGTTGTTGATCGAAGCACAGTTGGATGCTGGTCTAAACGTGTGAGATCATCGGAGAGAGGGAGAGCCAGCCTCGATGATGAGCCACGCAGCGGTCGCCCGGCATCGGCTGTGACATCTCACACTGTGCAACGTGCTAACAGCATCATTCGATCAAATCGGCGCGTCACATACAATGAGCTAGGAATACTGGAGTCAAATACTGGAGCTAGGAATTAGTGAAGGAAGTGTGAATACGATAATTCAGCAAATGGGATACTCAAAAGTGTGATCACGGTTTGTTCCTCGCGAACTGACTGAAGATCACAAAGCCCAAAGAAAAGGAATTGCTTCTGAGTCGTTGGTTCAATACGAGACAGAAGGGGGTGACTTCCTTTCACGAATTGTGACTGGGGATGAGACTTGGGTACATCACTTTGAACCTGAAACAAAACGCCAATCCATGGAGTGACATCATGCAGACTCCCCACGCAAGAAAAAGTTCAAAATGGCTCCGTCTGCAGGAAAGGTTATGACCACCATCTTCTGGGACATGAAAGGGGTGATTCTGGTGAACATTATGAAGAAAGGACAAACAATCAACTCAGAGGCATATATTACTACCCTACAGAGACTCCAGAGACGTATAAAGCGAGTTCGACCGGAGAGAAAACTGAAAGACGTCTTTCTTTTGCACGATAACGCAAGACCACACAACAGTTTGCAAACAAGAGAGGTCATCACAAAAATGCTCTTGACTGTGTTACCTCACCCTCCATACAGCCCGGATCTGGCACCTTCAGACTTCCATTTGTTTGAGCCAATGAAGGATTCTATTCGTGAAAGAAAGTTTCAGAGTGACGATGAGGTTGTTGAGGAGGTTAAGAGGTGGCTTCAGCGGAACCAGCGGACTTTTATCAGCAAGGAATAAAGGCCCTTGTTTCGAGGTGGAGGAAAGCCGTAGAAAAGGATGGAGACTATGTGGAAAAATAAAAACTTATAAAAAAGGTATGTAACTACTTGTGTACAAAATTTTTGGAACTTACAAGGAAACTTGAAAACAAAAAAAAAGGGTGGGGCAAAATATATTGAGTGGCCCTCGTACATATGGGCGTGTCAGTGGACACCGTAAGGAGACTGTTGCATGAAGCAGGATATCACCACCGCACTCCTGCCAAAAAAGAGAGGATCGAGGAACGACATCGTCAGGCGAGGCTCTCGTTTGCTCGCCAGCATATAAATGATGATCTCCCATACTGGAACAGAGTTATCTCCTATGACGAGAAGACGTTTGCGTCTACAACTCACGGCCGTCTTCGGTGTTGGCGACAGGACAACACGGGATATGCCCGCCAAAATATTTACGAAGTGGCACGGAGTGGGCATGTGACGGCGAATGTGTGGGGATGGATGCACCTGCAAAGACTAGGAGAGCTGACTGAGATCCACGGGAGGTTTACGGCAGATCAATATATAGAGATCATGGAGGAGGTGATGTTGCCTTCTGTACGCGCGTATGCCTTGCCCTATCCTGAGCAGATTATCTTTATGCAGGTATGCTGTATTTGTGTGTTATAGAATAGTATACTATTACCAGAGTAAGATTTATGCATTACACGCATTTGTATGTCTGGTTTCTACATTTACATGGGATGAATAATGGTCATAAAATTGTTTTTTAACTCTTTCAGTACTATGACACCACTTTAGGATTTTATTCTGGATAACTGCAGACTGTATTATTTGTATAACGGCGCACAATTACATTTAGCTGGGAGAAACCCCTAATACATAGGGGTTAAAACCTATCTCGAATAGTGGGTTACTAATGAAGCGTATGGATGAGATATAATCCTACTTTTAATATTTAAAATCCCTTTGCAGGACAACTCTCCCATCCACACCGCCAGGATTGTTAGAAGGTGGTTCGAGGAGCAGCAGCGAAATCTAGAATTACTGGACTGGCCTAATAAGGGATGTGACCTCAACCCCATTGAGAACGTGTGGAGGAATGTGGTGAACTCGTGGGAGCCTGGGCAGGAGCGGACCAGCTGCCAGCTGCTGGCTCACACTATTGCTGAGTGGGAGATGTTCCGAAGGAACCCACACATCATACATGATCATGTTGCATCTATGCCACACAGATTACAAGATGTAATAGACAACACTGGGGGATGGACCAAATACTAACTATGAACCGGGTATAGCTGTGTCATTTATGTCAATCTATGGCAGACTGTGAGCATTTTGTATGACTTTATCATTTCGTATGATAAGCTATTTAGTAAAATATTCTCAACCATTGCATATTTGTTGTAATAAAGAATTGGTGTTTTATTGTATATATATATATATATTCTTTGTTAAGATCTAATAATATCTCCACATTGATAATGCAAGAGGAAATCTGGAAAACATTAATGGGTTTATCTCTCCATCGTGATTAAATCATTATCTCTCCACATTGATAATACAAAATACACTCTGGAAAACACTATTAATATAATAAGCATCAGCCACAAACCGGTGGTGATATCCTGCTTCATGCAACCGTCACCTTACGGTTTCCACTGACACGCCCATATGAAGTCTCTCCTGGACGGCGACAGCAAGTAACCATGTCAACACCACGGTTTGGCCCATCAACGTCATTTCACAAACATTAGTATAATATTCTATGAATTTATAAGTATATATAAATATGTTTATGCTAGTATAACCGTGGATTATTCTTATGTGATTTTGATAATTAGCAAAATCACATAAGAATAATCCACGGTTATACTAGCATAACATATTTATATATACTTATAAATTCATAGAATATTATACTAATGTTTGTGAAATGACGTTGATGGGCCAAACCGTGGTGTTGACATGGTTACTTGCTGTCGCCGTCCAGGAGAGACTTCATATGGGCGTGTCAGTGGAAACCGTAAGGTGACGGTTGCATGAAGCAGGATATCACCACCGGTTTGTGGCTGATGCTTATTATATTAATAGTGTTTTCCAGAGTGTATTTTGTATTATCAATGTGGAGAGATAATGATTTAATCACGATGGAGAGATAAACCCATTAATGTTTTCCAGATTTCCTCTTGCATTATCAATGTGGAGATATTATTAGATCTTAACAAAGAATATATATATATATATATACAATAAAACACCAATTCTTTATTACAACAAATATGCAATGGTTGAGAATATTTTACTAAATAGCTTATCATACGAAATGATAAAGTCATACAAAATGCTCACAGTCTGCCATAGATTAACATAAATGACACAGCTATACCCGGTTCATAGTTATAATCAGTTATATGTTATTCAGATCGAATCTGTTAACAAGTTCTTTGTGTAACAATCGATAAGCCATTTCCCACTAACTCTCTCTGCCCATCTACCTCGTTCTTTCTCACACTGTCTCAATCTTTTTCTGCTCAATGTCAATATATATATATATATATATATATATATATATATATATATATATATATATAGGGTGTCCGAGAATTATCTGTACAATTTTTGGCTATTATTAAAAGTCAACCATGAAGTGTAGAAATTCCAGTTTGTCCCATTTTACAGAGAATCTCATTAAGTTTTTTCTGATACCAAGTTTTGACAAGTTTTTTTAGAAATTCCAGTGTGTCCGAACATTATCTGTACAATTTCATCTCTTAATAAAATTCTTGATAACACACGTAAAATTCTTAAACAAGATTATTTAGAATCTGTATTTTCAAAAGTTTCTTTTATTAAAGTAACGTTGTTACAAACATTCGATATGTGCACCATTAGTGATTCGCAAAACAATCGATACTCCAAATGTTGCCATGTACGCTGCAGCATATCCACATCAATTCGCTCAATAGCAGCTGTGATTCTTGCTTTTAAATTATCAATGTCTGTTACCCGCGTACATTTCTAAAAAACTTGTCAAAACGTGGTATCAGAAAAAACTTAATGAGATTCTCTGTAAAATGGGACAAAGTGGAATTTCTACACTTCATGGTTGACTTTTAATAACAGCCAAAAATTGTACAGATAATTCTCGGACACCCTGTATATATATATATATATATATATAATCGTGTAGATTCTTAAGTTAGTAAAGATTTAAAGCTGCACACGGTCTCTACAAACAGCTTTATTAGTATTGTTACATAACGATTTAATGTATATAAAATTGTATTGTAGTATCTGTTCATATAGACTTGCAGTAATCATAATGGAACCTTATTACTGTATAAGACTAGTAAACATGGAGTTCAACGTTGTTCACGATTATATTAATCGTTTATCTTTATGAACACAGACATTACATTATAATTAGGATTAGAAGCCATTCAAAAATTACGTAACGCTATTTTTGTTAAAACTTGACACCCCAGATCTCCCAGGAACGTCTTGTAACGCTAGACCAGGCACCTCCTAAGATGTTATGTAACACTTTTCACACCCACACCCCACACATTACGGAACGTTACAGGGGGGGGGGGTGCCTTATCAGGCTTTAGCAAAAATAGCGTTACGTAATTTTTGAACGGCGCCTTACCTGTATGTCAGTGCTATATGTTGTTGGACTCGATTGTCCCCCCTCCACCCCACCTTCCCCAGATGGGGTACCTTGACTATCGCTGCGGCATTGCCAAATGTACGGAATCGCCTGTGAGGCGAGGAACATTACATATGCGGGCAACTGTATATTTCAGGTTTTAGACCCATTACGTTACAATACTGTAACATAAATAACTTCTTAATTAATTCTGTTTGTTTTCCTTTTGATGGAAAGTTAAAAAGGATTATAATGAACAAAACCTTTGTTCCATTGGTTTTGTTTATAAAAGTATTAAAACAAGAGGAAAACAAAGCACCAATTATTAAAAGAAGGAATTCCCGCAATGTTTACAAAGATGAAATAACTTTTTATAAATAGTTACAATATCTCCATTACGGCTTTATTTCCAATGCGTATTGTATTATTCACCTGATTCTTGAATATTAGTTTTGCTTTTCTTATCCAATGTAAGGGGAAAGTTTTGTTTGTTTATAAGTTAACATTGTTCTAAAAGGATATTAGTCCACATGCTCTATTAAGCTATGACCTAATCTAACTTAAACTAAGTTAATCTAACCTAACCTAACAGGAAAGGACTATTCCATAAAGTATAAGTGACCATTATCCAATTGGCAATTATTAATAAATATTTCTTACTCAACAGGTTCGAGCGTTCGACCTAATTCTAGTACATTTATCTCCGCATTTTTGCGGTCGATCTAATTCTTTTCGATCTAATTCTATTTGATTCACTTCGGCTTCCTCCTTTCTACAGGAGATTACACTGCTTCCCGTTAGATCAGTGAAGTTCAGCGACGTCAGGTCTGTACAGTGGTTGGGATGGATGACCATCCTCTACGTTTAGATGATGTAACGACCTTTGGGATTGTAACATGTAAAGAATTTCGTACAAATGAATCTGAACATACATTTTTTAATCCAGTGAGATGTTAATATTTATTTTAAACTCACGAGCCATATACATTTTGAGAGCAGCTTCATAAATTTCGTATCACTGGCTTTGGATGTGAAGCGCATAATTTTAATGACTGTGGTATTTTTGTAAATTTATGGTCTCACTGGCGTTTCTTCCATTTCACAAAAGAGTGTGAAACTCTTTGTACGAACGTAGCCTGACTGGAGATATACCTGGGTAAGCTTCAGTGATTTCGACAAACGAAATCAAAAGCGGTTTTACAGAAGAAAACCGGTGCTACTGTAGTATGCGGTCTACCTATGATTCGGCGGTCTACCTTTTAATTATAGCTTCTTATCTTGTTTACTAATTGTTTGTTTACATCCCATTGTCAATCGCCCTTGACGATTGGTTAGGTTTAGTCATGATATTTTCGTTAGTTTTAACGAAAATGTCATGATTAAACCTAACCAATCGTAGGTAGACCACATACTACAGTAGCACCGAAAAACCTAACTAATGTCTAATATCTGGAACGTTTAGTACCACTTGAAACCTAATTATTACGGTCAAAAATAAACAGGATCTTTTCGGTATGACGGCCTGTAATATTTTTGAACATTACTTGTTTTTTATTGTCCAGTTTTAATCGAGGATTTCAAAAATAACATTCATGTTTTAGAGAAACAAATAGTGAGGCAGTTATATGCAATTTAACAAATTTAAAATATATATTTTTAAACTGTATTGGGATCTTTTTGGTTTGACGGCCGGCCGAAAGAAACGAGTCATAGCTACGGGACCGTCAAATTCTAAACTCTACCAACTGGTTAGGTTAACTGAATGCCCAGTTAGGTTAACAGAATGCCCGGTTAGGTCAATTGTACGCCCTTGACGATTGGTTAGGTTAAGTCATGTAACCTAACCAATCGTCAAGGGCGTACAGTTGACCTAACCTGGCATTCAATTGACCTAACCTGACATTCAATTGACCTAACTGGGCGTTAATTCTTGATATTTTTTCTGCTACTTTTACAGATCTGGCGGGATCCTTCAAAAAACGTATTCTTCGTTGGGGATAATTTAAAGTTGCACGTTTTACCGTTTGACCGACGCTTTTGGCAGCGAAAGAACTGGGTATTTTTATCAAAGGAAACACTTTCCCACACTTAGAGCACTTTTTCATAAACAGTAGCAGTTTGTGACTCTGGCTAAATTTAACACAATCCTCTGTAACTAGTTTAAGCTAGTTAAATCACACATTAATTTATTTAAAGTGCTCTAACATGTTTGTTGTTCATTTCTCCAAAAAAAAGAGTTATTTTTGAAATTAGTGACCAAAACTACATTAGTATACCGATTTTCATTAAAATTCGCTACTAGCCCCCAAACGGAAAAGACCCAAGGAGAGAACCAAAATTAAGGTCTCTGAGGCCCACGATGCCATTTTATTTATTTTTTTTTTTTTTTAGAAATTTTGAAAAGATTGTGTAGTGTAAAATGCATGCATGTGTAGTGAAGAACAGAGAGAAAAGTGTGTTTTTTAGGGCATGCTGGACAGCTCAAAGGGTAAATGAGACACAGTAAAGATCAGCTAAAGAGGACAGTGACAGAAGAAACGAGAGTTCCAGCACTCCGTCTCCTGCCTAACGTCCCCCCCAGGAGTACTTCCCTGGTCGATTGGTGCCTACAATCTCCTCCTCAATATATATATATATATATTCCCTCACGATACAGAAAAGAACACAGTCATGAAAATCTTGAGCTTCACATTGCCGCCCGTAATACAATTTCTGAATTTTTTTTACAATTTTTGAATTTTTTTCTCACAATTTTTTCTCACAATTTCTGAAAGTGTGACGGACGGACAGACAGACAGACAGACAGACGGACGGACAGCTCTCTTATTATAGTATAGACTAGTACAGTTCCTGTCACTTCGCTGACGGTTAGACAGGCTAAACTACAAAAAAAGAACGCAGCCGTGAAAATTTTGAGCTTCACATTGTGTCAACATTTCTGAATCTGGTATCTCCCAAAACCTCCTCACCCCCATTCATGCAACTTGGGGGCTAACCCCCTCCCCAATTACCCCCACCCATCCCCATTACCCCACCCATCCCCCATTACCCCCATCCCCATTACCCCACCCATCCCCCATTACTGCCCGGGATAAATTTCACAAACAGACAAACAGACAGGCTAAACTACAGAAAAGAACACAGTCATGAAAATCTTGAGCTTCACATTACCACCCGTAATACAATTTCTGAATTTTTTTCTCACAATTTTTTCTCACAATTTCTGAAAGTGTGACGGACGGACGGACGGACGGACGGACGGACGGACGGACGGACGGCTCTCTTATTATAATATAGATTATTATTATTATTATAACAAATTTTATAAAGACTATTTATATACATTAATCGGATCACCTGAAGATCAGGGCCCCGAGCCTCAATTACCAAATGATATCTTCGTTAAAACTAACGAAAATATCACGACTTAACCTAACCAATCGTCAAGGGCGTACAATTGACCTAACCGGGCATTCAATTTAATTTATTATTATATTTGGTACTGTAAAGCAAGAAACAAGAATACATGGGGGCCCTGATCTTCGGGTGATCCCATTAATCTATATGAAGTTTGTTCATGAAAAAGTGCATTTTATATTCACAAGAAGAAAGTGTATATTTTAATCTTTATGTATAAGAAATTTCCTTTAAAACCTGTTCATTTCCTTTACACATTCAAAGACTTTCGTTGAGTTAAACTCCAATGTCAAGTGAACCATGTTACCTTCTTCAAAGTCTTTTGACATTTAATCACTTGTACAAAGTTTTTTCTTTTTAAACTCTTTTTTAAAGATTTTTTGACAAGTGAAAATAAAGCGAAAGTTGTGAAGCGGACGCTGGAAAAGGAAGAATTAATGAGGTTGGAGATTAGGTTGGGTCCAAAGGGAGAGAGAGAGAGAGATAGATAACCTATATACCAATCTCTTGAGGAAGGATCACTGAGTGAAAATAGAAGAATCTCGCGTGGTTTTCCTGAATATGAAGTCTATAAAGAGCATCTATGACAACAAGATCTTTTCATATTCGTCCAAAGAAAATACAGTATATCAAATCAATCAACAATCAGCAACCAATAAATAAATCATTTATAAATTAAATATCACAGTATTACACTATTTGCTATTACAGTAATTTTAACATACAATAGTCATTCGTTAACTGAACTATTTATTTTATTTTATTTTGTCTTTTAAGCTTTAGGTTTTACTGGGCTCTCAGATTAATTAAAGTGAAAGCATATCACTTCATAGGTAGTTATGATTAAATAAATAATATATATATATATATATATATGTGTGTGTGTGTGTGTGTGTGTGTGTGTGTAAAGAACGACGCTTGTAGAAGAACGTTTTTCATTTGTTCGTTCTTCCTCCTCATCTTGTGCGGAACGTTCTTCTACAAGCGTCGTTCTTTACATTAATTATACTGTGTGTTGTTTGCAGTTAAAATGTATATATAGGTACGGCATGCGAAGGTGCCCCCTCAGGGCATTGGTTTCTGCTCGTATGTAGGAGAATTACGACATTTGATTAATCGAGGCCCATGGTGTAATGGATAGCATATCTGACCGGCAATCGGAAGATCCCGGGTTCGATTCCCTGGTGGTAACCTCATTTTTCATTTGTTCGTTCTTCCTCCTCATCTTGTGCGGAACTTCTTCTACAAGCGTCGTTCTTTACATTAATTATACTGTGTGTTGTTTGCAGTTAAAATGTGTGTGTGTATATATATATATATATATATATATATATAAATCATGACTAAGAAGTAACTAATTTAGAATACACAAACGAACTAAGAGTTAAAATTTAGAAATAAATTATGTAAATAAGTCTTAAAAGTTATTATCGAAATAATATAAATACAGTACAGAGAAATGACAGTTACATACGAGAAATGAACAAGTTATACATTAATGTACATTTAATCATAATTGCTTCTCAGTATTGCAATTAAAAAAGAGATTTCAACTAATTTTCAAAAGAATTTATATTAGGAATATTTTTTATATCAGCACTTAAATCATTTCACAGAATTTTAGTCCAAGGAAATTCAGGAGTGATTTTGGAGATAAAGACATTTTAAGTTAAGAAATAAATAAGCTTTGATCTATTCCGAGTCTGGTATGAGTGAATTTCTTGATAAGTTATATAAAAAAAATATTCATTTATTCAATACACGTTAATAATTTTGTTTATACATTTGTAAATAAATTTAAAATATGCCACATTGATAATATCTTTAATTTTTAATAATTTTAACTCTTTAAAGAATGCTCGTCAATGATCATGAAAATCAACATTTGGAGATAATTAGGTACTGTTTAAAGCTTTGTGGGAAGAAATTCCCCTTGTAAGGATGCCGTACATCATATAAAGAACAAGACTATAATACAAAGTTAATAAAACCCGTTTAGGGTTTACATGTTTAAGTTTAAACATTATAGCAACACTCGTAAAAAATCATTTAAGAGATATAATTTACATGATATTTCTCTAACATTACAGTATACCAAGAAATTTCGTTACAGTACATTCTTTTACAACGATTTCGTCAACATTCATTTCATAAAAAAACACATTTCGTTTGTGACTAAAAATCATGAAATTTATTTTATTGGTATTTTACGAGTGTTTATTGGAAGTCAACTATTTCATGACTTTGTTAAATGATGTTTTAAGTATGTCTTTAGCTATATTAATATATTTGCAAGAAAAAGACGTTTCATCTGCAAATATTATGAAGTTACATATATCAGAGGAGCGTGGGAAATAATATATATATACAGGGTACTTCACAACCGGTCTGCCACACTTTGGGGAGTGATTTGGGGGGTGATATCGAGTAAAAGAGTTAATACAACATCGGTGCTATTTCCAACCGTTGCGGAGCTACGGACGTTTTAAGGTGCACGGAAAAAAAATAAACGAACGTATTAATCTGATGTATTTATTGTCACATTTTATGAGATACACCTTATAAATGTTTTCATTGCACAGCCTTGCTCGTTCCAAACAAGAGTCCACTGCCATTGAATCAGTTCGGGGTGTTCTCGCATGTAAGCAGCGGCATCCATAATCCGACTCAAGAGTTCCTCTCTCGTTTGTACTTTGGTCTTGTAGACCATCTCTTTCATAAGACCTCATAAAAAGAAATCTAACGGGGTTAGGTCTGGAGATCTCGAGGGCCACGATATTGGACCAGCACGACCAATCCAACGATTCCCGTACCGCTGATTCAAGTAATTCGTAACATAACGATCAAAATGTGGTAGAGCCGCATCGTGCTGAAAGAACATCCTGCGCCTTGTTTCCAAGGGCACGTCTTCCATCAAAAGCGGCAATTCGTTCGTGAGGAAGTTCAGATAAATATTAGCAGTTAATCGTTGTACCAAAACGAACGGTCCAATCAGCTGATCTCCAATTACACCGCACCAAACATTCACCGAGAATCGATGTTGAAAGTTTCCTTCAACGATACGGTGGGGATTATCGGCGGACCACAAGTGGAAATTTCGTCTATTGTTAATTCCATCCCGAATGAATTGTGCTTCATCACTAAACAGTATGCAATTAAGAATTTGGCAATGCATAACCATCCAGTGGTAAAATTGAACACGTTTATCGTAATCATGCGATTGAAGAGCTTGCGCACGTTGCAAATGATGTATAGTTCGCCATATACGCGATGCGGATTCACCAATTCGTCTAGAAATCCTTCGAACACTGGCAGTTGGGCTACGTTGTACAGGTCCAGTATGCGCTCCTCCACAGCAACGGGCCGTCGTGCTACATGTTCTTGGTTACGTGGAACAATTGTCTCTGTTTCCCTTAATCTCTGGTGTGTGTCACTAAACACTTGCCTGTTCGGTATTCGGCGGTTCTGGAAACATCTTCGATATTCCTCAACTGCCGCTCTGCTGTTACCATCACAGAATCCATAAATGAAATGGATATCAGCGTATTCAGCGGGTGTAAACTGTTGATTCATTTTGATTGTTCACCTTAGCGCAACACAGTGTCTCGTACCACAGATCAGAACCAAGTCAAAGAAAACACTAAGGATTAGTAGTGGTAACTTTGTTAACCGAAACTACCATCACTGCTGCCATCTATCGAATTACACACAAGTAGGGATTTGTTGTTTACACATCTTAAAACGTCCGTAGCTCCGCAACGGTTGGAAATAGCACCCATGTTGTATTAACTTTTTTACTCGATATCACTCCCCAAAAACACCCCAAATCACCCCCCAAAGTATGGCAGACCGGTTGTGAAACACCCTGTATAATGAAAATAACAGTGGACCCAAGACTGAACCTTAAGGTACACCATGTTTTACAATAATTTTTGTTGAACAGATATTTTACTGATACAAATTGATATCTTTATTGAACAAACTGTATAACTTTTAAATCAATCACTGATAGCTCCTCTAAAACTTTAACAATATAGTTTGTCAAGTATTATAAAATATTGTGGTCATCACATCAAAGGTCTTACTCAAATCCATATAAAGATGGAAATCATCATTTCTTTGTTCTCTTTAACGACATTGGCGCTTTCCAAAGATTTAAAATAGCCATTTCCGTTGTTTTATTCTTATAGAAACTATAGTGATTTGGAGGTAATAAATCCTATAATTCTAAATATTGCTTCATTCTACTTTTTATGAAATTTTCAAAGATTTTGTTGAATACAGATAGTGAACATATCAGACTATAATCAGTCGCTAGCAGGGCCGCCGAGAGGACGGAGAAGCCGGGATAAATTCCCGGGGCCCGGACCTCTAGGGGGCCCGGAAAGAGGGGGGATAAAATCTAAATATATTAATAAAGCGATTGATTAAATAACAGAGAGGAAATATAATTAATAAACATACATTTTATAGAGATTATCATAGTTAAACTGAAACAGATAAAATATTATCTGCGGTCCACCAATGCCCAAGACCGACTGACAGATCTGGGAACCATTGTAATTGAAAGCCAGTTAGCCCGTACTTTAAATTTCATCAGAATCATTTACCACTTCGCTAGAGAGAAGGCAAAGAAAGTATACTTCTAATTATGAAAATCTTGCAGTAAACAATTGTCTTGCTTGCATGGACTGGTACTGCATTTGTAAATTGTATGCTGATAGAATTAATATACTGTAAGTATTATAATTGATTCGAAAAATAAAATGGTCATTTTCCTTCGAGTTGTTTATTCATACTGTATGTTTTGAATAGTGACTTGGACATATAATCAGTTTGCTTGTTATATACACAAAAAACATTCATAATAAAATACTGAGTAAACAGGGACAGGGGGGGCCCATATACCAATCCTTCCCCGGGACCTGTGGCAGCTCTCGGCGGCCCTGATCGCTAGTGCAGGATCACTCTCATTTAAACAGGGGTGTTATACAACCAATTTTTAGCATTGATGAAAATGTTCATTTTGAGATATTTTGATTGATAATTTTAACCAAAGTTACGGAAATTTTATCTTTAAGAAGCCTCAGTATAGAACCCGGAGGGCGGTCTCCCATCAAACTACTCTCCAAGCCCAATATCGCCTAACTTCGCTGATCGACGGGAAGTGGTATTACGACATTGGCCACGACGTAACCCACTTTTGATGGAGTAGACGTTTCAAAGAGTAACGTCGTGGCCACGTCGAAACACCGCTTCCCATTGAATCAGCAAGGTTAAGCGACATTGGATTTGTCCAGGCTGGATGAGTGACCTTCCTCCCCGTTCAGATGATGTATCGACCCTTAGATGGTTCAGATCTTACTTAAAGCAGTAGGTCCCCTCCGTCACATGACCTACGCCGTTACAACCATAATTATATTTTGTCACCACACTGAGAAGGCGAGATGTCATTAAATGTTAGTGACAAATGTGACAAATAACAAGAAAAAAGTTGGACACTTTTACACGAAAACAATAGAAAAAAATGTGTTTGCGAAAAACAGTTATACGATTTCAAACTTTTTTCTTTCGCCGAAGCGATAAGTGCCAAAAATAGCGCATGCGCAGTTGCTTTGAATCAACATGTCACTGATGCATTTCGGTTCAGTTGTGTAATGCAATAAACTCAGTGCTCAAAATAAGTATGAAGACGCGTGTCAACGACCAGTCACAATACAGTATTTTTCTTTTCAGCGTGATCAAACACACGCAACAATTCCGAAAATCTGATCGAAATCTGAATTAATCTAACCTGTCCCAACTTAATCTCATACAACGAAAGCATTCATGACTCTCGTATACCAACCTGATCTGTGGTGAAAGCATCCTTCAATCCTTTGACCATCCTAGAGCCATGAAAATAAACCTTTGAGTTATAGGAATTTATAATAAACAAGTATGACTATATTCAATGAAGTCATCACAGAACATTGACATTTTCATCAGTCAACTTTGCGAGATAGAGTGAATTTTTTTTTTATTTAAATCATAGATTCTTGGTATTATAAATAACTCTCTTTAATGGGGACAAAAAGAGATAGATAGATAAATATACAAAGTGAGAGAGAGAGAGAGAGAGAGAGAGATATTTCACATTTTAATACAACGCATTTGCAGAATGCAAGCAGCATTCATAGATAATGAAATTCAAACCTGTAACTTATTACCATGTGCCAAATCTAAAATGATCTTCGTTGTACCCACCCACACCCACACACACACACAAATATAATATATATATATATATATATATTATAATATATTATATATATATATATATATGGTATACTTCCTGAAATACCTCCAATATGTACTCTATATATATACAAAATAATGGAAACACGTATTTTCAGTGCTGTATTTTCTGTCATCATTTATGGTGTCATATACCTTAGTAAATAGATATGTGAATGTATATTATATAAAGATAATCTACTTCAATGTGGTGATATTGATTTTTCCTCTTCTTGCAGAACAAGTAAAACATAGCACTTGGAAAAGATGCCAGTGACTGGGAATGGGGTATAATAGTGGAAACCGAAATTGCTCATGTATCTCGAGGAACAGTCCCAATAGTTATGAGTATATGAAAAGAAATGAAAAAATATGTCAAATAAGATAAGCTCAGTAGTTGGGAGTAAAGCAACACTGACAGAATTTGACAGAAGAACCTTATTTCGAGATGTAAAGCGCGAACCAAAGACTGCTGCATCCAAACTTTGTTCAGGCCTTAATAAATCCGGAACGACAAATACCAATCAGAACAATGTTAGTTGAACTGTATTCAAACCCCTCACAACAGCAACTTGCGCAAAATCTCGAATGAAATTGAGGTTGGACGGAATAATGGGAGAACTATCGTACTGGGTTTTTTTTTTCATTTCCTTTTACGTATTCATAACCTTGAGGACTGTTCCTCGAGATCAAGGGGCAATTTCGGCGCCTCTTGACACTGAGACACCAACCAGACGGACTCCTATTATCATGCTCCTTTCTCAGTCAGCGACATCTTTTTATTTATTCTACAAGCATCGGAAAAAACAATATCAATATATTAAAACAAAAGATGTTCTCAATATTGTATGCATTTATACATCAACTTTGTAAAATATATAACCCTATTAATGATTTCAGAAAATATAGCAGAGAAATTGAATGTGTTTTCATTAGTCTGTTCAGTCCTCGCATACAGTGGCGTAGCCATAAATTTCACATGGAGGGGTTTGACCTCGTCCATCAGCCAAACCCCTTCTTGTAAATATGAAACATATTGTTTGAATAGGAAATTAGAAATTTTGGAGCAAGTGTAGTTTACGTCCCCCTGTGGCGCCTAGTGTAGTTTACGTTCCCTTACATTATCCAAGTGTAGTTTACGGTCCCTAACATTATCCTAGTGTAGTTTATGTTCCCCTGCATTATCCTAGTGTAGTTTGCGTTCCCCAACTTTGTCCGCGTATACCTAATCAAATAAAACATTAAAACTAACGAAAATATTACAACTTAACCTAACCAATCGTCAACTTATACAGTATATATATATATATATATATATATATATATATATATATATATATATATATATACACCTTGTTACCTTGTTTGGGTTCCATGTGTCGGTCTTTCTTCACACGAAGGTCAAGCTGGTGGCCCCGCCTCTAGGCCTGGCTTGGTAGAGGAGCGACTTGCTCTCTTGCGCTCTTGAAGATTTCAACTTTGACCCCTGTAATGTTTCTGAGGTCGTTTGGAAGCTGGTTGAAAATTCTTGGCCCCGTGACAACCAAGCTATTTTCCTTCAGAGTTGAGGAGGTCCCTTGTCGGGCCTTTAATTTGGGAACGCTACACATTCTGCCTTTCGTATTTTCCAGCGTTGTCTGGATGATAATTGGGCTTAGTTTGAGGTTTGGTACCAATTTTTCGATAATTTTCCATATGTAGATTATGGTATACCTCTCTCTTCTTCTTTCCAGGGAGTACAGATTTAGTTTACTTAGTCTTTCCCAGTAGTTGAGTTCTTTGCAGCCATCATCTTCACTCTGAAATGTCTCTGCGTTTCTTCCAGTTTATTAATTTCTTCCTTTTTATATGGGGACGTCAAAACTGAGCAGTATTCAAGTTTTGATATGATCAGTGTTCTCAGCAGGGGAATCATTACTGTCTTGTCCCTCCTTTTGAACGTTCTTAGTACCTGTCTCGCGACTCTTTTTGCTTTGTTTATTGCTATCTGATTTTGTGTCTCGAATTTGGCATCATCGTTCATTATTACCCCCAAGTCGACCGCTTTCGTGCTTCTCTGAATTTCTCGTCTATCTGGAGCATACTATGCAGTCTTTTTAAGTTCCTCATTTCTACCATATCTCAAGAGCTGAAATTTCTCGATGTTAAATGTCATATTGTTGTCTTCTGACTATTTGTATATTTTGTTTGTCTCTCTCTGCAAGGCCTCTACTTCGTCTGCATCGCTGATTTTTCTGCTGATCTTTGTATCATCTGCAAATAATGTTACTATACTGTTGCTGTTTAGTCCACTGTCTATGTCTGTTAGCATGATAATGAACAGGAATATATATATATATATTATATATATATATATATATATATATATATATATATATATATATATATATATATATATATATATAACAGAAATAACAGAAAACACAAGAAAAAACAACTGCCTAGATTTGGTATTCACAAACAACAGTAATCTAATTGATAATGTAGAAATATCCCCAACTATGATATCGGACCACAACATCATTCAAATAACAACTAATATAAAAGCAACAGGAAAGGAAAGAACACGCACAACAGAAAGAAGCAAATTCGAAATTTTTAATTTTCACTCTAAAGCTACAAACTGGGAAGATGTGACATCCAGCATGGAAGTAATAGATTGGAAAACCATTCTCAAGGCCAAGACAACGGAGGAGATGCTAATGACGTTAGAGGAAAAGACGTTAGAAATTGTGGAAAAACATGTCCCAAAGATACAACAAAGAGGAAAGAGAAGCAGGTTCGGGAGACAAAAGAGGGCATTGTTTCGAAAGAGAAAAATAGTGACTGCAAAATTAAGTAATTGTAAAGATAACAACATCAGAAAAGTATTAAATGATAAACTGCAAAGTATCGATGTCGTCATCCAGGAACTAATCGAGAAGCATACAGAAAAAGAAGACAACGCTATAGAAGCGATAAAGGCTAACTCAAAGTACTTTTATAATTTCGCAAAAAGAAAGTCGAAAAACCATGCGACTATCGGACCTTTAAAAAATGAGAACAGTGCTTTATCTGATGATCTAACAGAAGTATCTGAAATATTAAGAGCTCAGTACGAATCATCTTTCAGTATCCCAAAAACTGACAAATTGATATGCGATAGAAACGCGTTCTTTGAAGAAGAACCACAAGGGGAAAGTATAACAGATTTCGACTTTACGACGGATGATATAACACAAGCCATAGGGAAACTAAAAACACACTCAGCGGCAGGACCGGATAAATGGAATGCCACACTGATCAAAAACTGCAAGAATGCAATCGCTGAGCCCCTATACTGGATATGGAGACGATCACTAGACACGGGAGAAATACGGGGCATCCTGAAGAGCACAAACATAGTCCCAATATATAAAGGAGGAGATCGATCCGAGGCCAAAAACTATAGGCCAGTGTCGCTTACATCTCATCTCACTAAAATATTTGAAAGAATAGTTAGACAGAAAATCTATGACGTTTTGGAAATTCAGAAAAAATTCAAAGATAACCAACACGGGTTTCGGTCAGGCAGATCATGCCTATCACAACTAATGGAACATTACAACAACATTATTGGTGCACTTGAAAGTAATGAAAACTATGATGTACTATACACAGAATTTGCTAAAGCGTTCGACAAGTGTGACCACGGAATCATAATACATAAACTGAAATATATGGGAATAACAAGAAAAGTAGGGAAATGGATATATAATTTCCTTAGTGAGCGGCGGCAAGTCGTTACAGTACAAGGAGTATCTTCATCAGAATCAGAGGTCCTCAGCTCAGTACCACAAGGAACAGTATTAGCTCCACTACTCTTCATAATCATGCTAACTGACATAGATGAGGACGTTACCAGAGACAGCACAGTAACATCCTTTGCGGATGACACAAAGATCAGTAGAAAAATAAGAAACCCAGAAGACATAGGATCTAGTGATGTAGCGAAGCTTCGCATTCGCATTCGCAACCGCGGAGCCTCCGCAAAAATTTTAGATTCGCATTCGCATTCGCATTTTTTTAATGCGAATTTGCGCAGCTGAGAATTGCGGAGAACGGAACACACATTTTCAGCTGCGGCCTTCAATGCAGGAGCATTTTTAAAAATGGTTGAGACGGTAAACTGACTTAGGCCTAGCGCTCTTGCAATGTAGTTCGCACCTTCACTTCTCTCATGTCGCTTTATTATGTCTAACTATGAACTTTCAGTTCTCAAGTGGTCCTGATTTTAGACATTCTGATTTTCGAGAGTTTACTGTATATGACATTGCAAAGTCGAAATCACCGTTATAATTATTCCATAGTCCATAGTCCATACTCTTTCGAGAATGAAGTCTGTGTTTGTTGAAAAACGTTGAATGCCATTTCCGTATTCATCAAATTATATTTCTAAAATAAAATTTATACTGACGCAGAGGAAATTTCTTTAGCTTTAAGACAATATAAAGTTTATTACAAAATTCAATTTAGAAATGGTTTTAATGTGTAAATATCAGAAGTATTTTTTTGTTCAAGTGCTTTATTTTTCATAATAATGCTCATATCTCTTTTATTTTAACAGATATTGGTATTATTTTTCTCCTGAATAAGTTTAAGTACTAGTGAGAACATATGTGAAAAAATCGTTGTAAAAAATTAAATAATTTTTTTTGCTATAAGCATTTTAATAAAATAAAAAAAACAATTTTCACAAAAATTTGGCAATTCTGTAGCGACCTGACTCGTGACATGCAGGCTTTTAGTTTACCGTCCGTTCTGTCACAATGAGGGCAATACATCTTCAGTCGTATCATTATTCAAAATTTCAAATATTAACTTCGTCAACTACAGTTGTTTTCACGCCATCGCTCTCAACTTCATCATGAGAAAATCAACAGTTTGGAAATTCTTCTCAAAGAACGCTGACGATACTGTGAAGTGCTTGTTATGCCAACGCAACTACTCTCGAAAGGGACGAACCACATCAAACATGAGAAATCATCTGTATTCAATTCATCCAAAAGAATTTAAAGAACTGAATGATGCTGAAACGAAGCTAAAGAAGATTCAAAGAAAAAAGAAGAACCGACGCCATTACAAACGACGAAGTCTGACATTAGACAGAAAAATCTCGGATTTCAAACAATTGAAAGCTGCTACCAGAAATTGAAGCCTTGGAGTGATGACAATAAAAAATCTAAGACGTACGACTACCGCATCGCAGAAATGCTAGTAATGGATGATTTGCCGTTTAGTCACCTAGAAGATGTCGGTTTCATGTGGCTTATGGCGGAAGTTGCTCCGCAATACAAGATCAAGCAACGACAATTTTACGTTCATCTAATATGCAACAGCATGTACCAAGGTGTAACTGGGAAGATTCAAGATATTGTGGACGACATGAAGGAATCATTGGTATCCTTTACAACTGATACATGGTCCGACACATCTGCTGGAGTAAGCTTCCTTTCGCTGACCTGCCATGGGGTGGATAATGAATACAAGAGGACGAATTTGATGCTCGGCGCTGAAACTTTGGATGAACGGCACACCGGTGCATATATATCGGAAACGTTCGACCAAATGCTCGAAAAATGGAAAATTCCTCATTCGTTTGTTAATGCGGTGATGCGTGACGGCGCTGCAAACATGAAGAAAGTGATGGGTCTGTCAGGCGTCAACAACATTGATTGTACTGCCCACAAGCTACAGCTCGTTGTAAAATCAGGCTTGTCGGCTCAAGAAAATGTCCAGAATTTGCTGGTGAAAACCCGTTCAATTGCGACACATTTCAACCACTCCATTGCAGCAAAGGATGAACTGAAGAAGATTCAGACGCGTTTGGATTTACCGAAATTGGGAATGATGCACGATGTCGCCACAAGATGGAACAGTACTCTGCACATGATGGAAAGAGCTGTTCAGTTGAAGGACCCACTAAGCTTATATAGCACTGCGAATTCCAAAATACAACAACTATCGAATGTTGACTTCGCTCTACGTCTAACTGCACGAATATTCTCAAGCCTTTTGACGAAATCACGAAGAAACTCAGTAGCTCAGCATCTTCCATATCAGACGTCATTCCTCTGATAGCCTCATTGAAGAACGTGTTAAAACCAGAAAATAGAGATGATGTCGAAGTCAGAACAATGAGAGAAATTATGAACGACGAAATAGAAAGAAGATTCGCTGAAATCGAGACCAATGACTCCTATGCTTTGGCCACTTACTTAGACCCCAAGTACAAAGCAAAGATGTTCTCCAGTACTGCCGTCACCGAGCGTGTCCAAGAAAAAATAGCGCAACTTTGCGATGACCTGGCTAAGGCACAATCTGAAGAACCAATGGAGAAGAGAATGCGCGCCAGTACGTCTGTGTCTTCACCATCAAATTCAAAAGCTGCCTCAATCATTGAGTCCATGACGTCGCTACTGGCCGCCTCAAACAGTGACGAAGAAGCAGAAGAAGCAATCAGCAGAAATTCAATCAAATTTGTTCAAGAATACCATAAAGATAAAAGAATCGCCCAAGACGAAAACTCTTTAGCGTGGTGGAGAGAGAACCAAGAAAAGTACAAGCTTTTAAGTGTACACGCTAAGAGATTCCTTGGATGTCCTCCAAGTAGCGTCCCAAGTGAGCAACTATTCAGTGGTGCTGGCCTGATCTACGACGAGAAAAGAAACCGCTTGCGAGGAGATAAGGCAGAAAAATTGCTCTTTCTTAAATTTAACTTGCCAACTATTGGTTTAAATATGTAAAACTGTAATTATGTACTTTAATATTTTATTGTAATTATACCTTATTAATATGTAAGAAATTTATTATATTGTGTATAAAAACAGTTGTCAAATAATAATAGCATTTGCATTTGTTTTACTTCCTCGTTATAAAAATAGTAATCGTTGTATTCTGGTTTAAATAGCGTCCTTTGGTAAAATTTCAGAAAAGCCACATTTTTAAAATAATTCAAGATTCGCATTCGCCTCCGCATTCGCGCGAATCTCAATTTTCAGATTCGCATTCGCAATCGCATCGCAATCGCATTCGCAATCGCATTCGCAGATTCGCAAATTTCAGCTTCGCTACATCACTAATAGGATCTCTACAAACTGACATAAACAGAATCTACAAGTGGACGGAAGACAACAATATGAAGTTTAACACCGAGAAATTTCAGCTATTACGGTACGGAAAAAGAGAAGACCTAAAATCCATGAAATATTATACCCCAAATGGACAGGAAATTCAGAGAAATTCCAGAGCAAAAGATTTAGGGGTTGTAATGACAGATGATGCGAAATTTGAACACAAAATAAGATAGCAGTAAACAGAGCAAAGAGAATAACAGGACAGATATTGAGAACCTTTAAACGAAGGGATAGGAATGTAATGATTCCTCTACTGAAAACCCTGATCATACTCAAATTGGAATACTGCTCGATCCTAACAGCCCCATATAAAAAAGAAGACATTAGACAGCTGGACGGGATCCAGAGAAGCTTCACAGCCAAGATCAATGGGTGCAAAGAACTAAATTACTGGGAAAGGTTACGCGAACTAGAACTATATTCACTGGAAAGGAGAAGAGAGAGATACACCATTATTTACACTTGGAAAATAATGGAGAAACTAGTCCCTAATCTTACTCTGAACCATATAACTCCCCAAACAACGGTGGAAGGTAGAAACGGTAGACTGTGTCGTATTCCCAAATTGAAGGCGAGACAGGGAACATCCTTAACCCTGAAAGAAAATAGTTTTGTAATGAGAGGACCAAAATTGTTTAATCAGTTGCCAAAAGACTTAAGAAACACGAAGGGAATTGCAGTGGACATCTTCAAAAAAAGACTAGACGCCTGGCTCAGAACAATCCCCGATGAGCCGGGCGTACCTGGCTATGTGAGGTGGAGAGCACAAGAATCCAACTCACTACTTCACCAGACCAACTTGAGAGGAGGGGCGACAAGCTTGACCTTCGCGAAATGAGAAATCATCGCGCGAAACCTTTGTAAGGTTGTAAGGTTGTAAGGTATACGATATATATATTGACGATTGGTTAGGTTAAGTCGTAATATTTTCGTTAGTTTTAACGTTTTATTTGATGGATTCATTTAAAAAATGTCTCATAAAGATCCTAGTGTAGTTTATGTTCTCCAACTTTGACCTAGTGTAGTTTACGTTCCCCAATTTTTACCTAGTGTAGTTTGTGTCTCCTTTTGCGTCAGGGGGACGTAAACTATACCTGCTCCGAAATTTTTTTTTTAATAAGAATGAATACACACACATTTCTAAGAACATTTATTATCTCCAACTGTAAAAATACTTAATAAAAAGAAAACACAGCAAATGACAACAGCAGCACACTATGGTCAAAAACCATCACTGACACTCAAAACACTGAATCTCACTACAACGATAGCGAGCTGTAGGTTCATATAGGTGAGTTACTTTTACGTGTTCCATGGTGATGGGTAGGTGGGTTCTAATCCACTGGAACCATCCTCCTTCCTTCGGTACGCCACGGCATATATATATATATATATATATATATATATATGATAATAATGTACTTCTGATTGAGGCGGGTACATTTTTGTCACCTTGAGGAGGAAACACACTTGTGGTGCATCTTGCTCCTGATAAATCATGAACCCAGACCAATAGAGTACGGAGTCTCTACAATGCAAACTAACGACAAAAGCACGTAACACACATTGATTATGATAACACGGAGCATTGCTACTTCCATTGGTGATTGTCAGTACGTTGGCCCTCTATGTACTTCGTAATGATACCGCGAGCTGCTCGTACCTTGATTGGGTGTATGATCAGGATGGCGCTTTGGGTAAAACGCTAAAACCGTTCCTCAAATTTAAACTTACTCTCTTTGACACGTCTTAAACATTGATTATATATATATATATATATATATATATATATATATATATATATATATATAAACCTGTCAACATTTGCAACTTTTAATCCAGATTTATTGGGTTTGCAATTAAATGTATTATGATAATATAATTTAAAAATCAGAACATACCTATTTAATATTAATCATAATTTATTAAGTTTTAATATATGCGAGTATATATATATATATACACATATATATACACACAGTATATATATATATATATATATATATATCTATGTATATATATGTATATATATATATATCTATATTAAGGACTGGCATAAATATATTTCTTTACGCTCTGTTTTTATATTTAAGATACAAACAATTCAGTTTTTATATATATATATATATATTATATATATATATATATATATATATATATATATATAAATAATCACTGAAAAATATTAGACGTTTGGCATCCGAAATCCTGAATTATTGTTAAATGTCGCTATATTTCAGAACCTTTTTCGTTCGAATGTCCTTTGTAGCCAAACCGCTTCACAAGCGAGAACGCGTACCTATACTACACAGCTTTTGCCATTCGGTGTAGCCACCAGTTTATTCGTAGACTTGTGAGGAAGAGGTTAGGTCAAAATGACCGGTGTGGTTTAAGACAAACGCTTTGAAAATATTCGTGCGAGGAAAATATGGTGCTTAATAAATATTCCAAACTGGAAATGGTTTTGTTTCGTTTTGTTTATGTGTTCATCTTACTTTTAGGACAAGGACAAAGTTTAGCATTAAGAGATGAAACATTTTCGGAAGGTAAGTAACGTTCTTAGATGTTCCTCTGTTATCCTTCTCCAAAACGAATATTTTTTCCCCCCCATATTTTTGGAGGAATTCTTCCATGTTTATAAATGATTTAAGGACTCTCAGTCCATTACTAATTTGGGCTAAGTTAACTAGTTATTTATGCTTTGTAGGCTAATTAGGCCTAGCCCCTGTAAAGTATTTGATCAGTTGCTTCTATTTCTTGTTGAGTTCTTACAATACATTCTAACAGGTTAATCGCTATGTAATAATTTCTCGCCACTCAAACACCAACAATAATTCAGAATCTAAAGAAATAAATTATATATATATATATATATATATATATATATCAGTTTTGTCTTCGTTCATGAAATAAATATTAATGTTCAAATATTTCAAACAAGGATGATTTTTATTTATAGAGGGAATTAAAATTTCACACACACACACACACGCTCGTTTGTAGATACGGTTGTGAGAATGTGGATAGGTGTTACTGTTAAGTTTTCTTTTACAAATATTCTCCCCTTCAAGTATCCCATCTGAACGGGACTGTTTTAGAAGTTGTCAACCCCTTCTCAACACCATGAGGATCAAAAAGTATTATGGTTACTTCGTTGCACTGTGTTTGTTTAATTTCAAACAGTGTGCGAGCGAATCTGGGCATACCGCAACGTTGCGAGATGCCCAATACCCGTACTGGATTCTGCCACCTGAGCTGACTAATGCTTGGAATGACCTTGAAAGACCTTAACGCAGTCTGGATTTCGCCTCTTTTTTTCTTCGTTTTTAAAGATGGTTGACCGCTAACGTGTGGAATTTTATCAACTGGTATAAATGTATTATGTTACAGTTCAGTAGCTTATATATATATATATATAATATATTGAGAGAGTGTCGGTGAAATCCTAAACCACTTTTTCAGCCAATTGTTTGAGAGCTTAATTTAACTTTTCTTATTATCTTGACACGAAGGTTATATATAAAAGATCTTGGTTTTTGCTTCCGCCCGAGTTGTTCATTCTGACGAAGGTCAAGCTTGTCACTCCACCTTAGACCTTCAGTTTAACGTGGAATCCGAACTACGCCCCACCAGCAGCCCAGTATCTTAACCACTAGACCACCCATGGTACCCATTTATCTACCAACCAATTTCTTTATTGTGGAAGGATGAACAGCTGGGTTTTGCTGCGCACCGCCTGCCGTCACCTGGTCTCGATCCTGGGGCCGATGGATTCGTAGTCAGCGACGCTAACCACTACACCACCGAAGCGAATAATACGATTGTATGGACAATCCGTTCCAAAAGACTTGCCTGTCGTGAAACTGTTTCCTAACCAATGTTTATCGGCATGAAACATCCAGTTTCACCACATAAGTTTTTGTATTGACTGTTTTTATGAAGCTGTATATGACAGTTTAGACAGGTATTCCTATAACTGGTTTTAATTTTTTGATATAAGAATAACAAGGATGAATACCCGAAGGGTATAATCAGTCATTACATGACGAAGCCATTATCATTCGATCATGTTTTCTAGAATATCCAACCAACCATCCGAAAGTGGTGAAAGGACATGGTACACGTTTTTATCTACCCCCCTACCCGTCTCCTTAACAAAAAAGGCATGACTAGGAAAATTCCTTCATTGCGAATGATGCCGAAGGCGCAAGCACTTCTATTGATGGTTTGACTTTATACTGCGTGAACTATAGACATACAGTATTATCCTTAATAGAGAATGTACCGTAACCTCCATACTTTATACTAGGTTTGTTACATAGCGATAAGCCTTTATAGTCATGCTTGCTTGCTGGAAGTCTACTCTATGAACCACGACATTAAAGTATGGCTTAAGTCTCGCAACATATTTCATCTGTTGTTTCTTTATGGGAGGTCGTGTGGGTAGGCCTATCATGGGGTTGGGTATACGGTTAAATAAGCTTTCATCGATGCCCAAGCATGCCCAGGTTGCCATATTTCTCATAAAATGTGGATAAAGATGGCTTAAGAGACCTTCCCATCTGCGCTTGTACCCGGGATGGACATCAAAAGCTTAATTAATAGGCCCGTAAGCTGTACCCTACAGACCCTCGTACCTCTAATGATAATATAGGTTAAACTGTCAATTTATATACCATTTACGCTATCCCCTACAGCAGAGGTTCCTACTGTATGTTAACTGAATAATAATTAAAATATATAATATTCTATAACAATAAATTTCATCCTTTTGTATCGTTTATTACCTTCATGAATATTTTACCTTTTTTTAGAATCAATCTCCTGCCAATAAAGCATCATCATTATCGGTATTATTTACACGCTTTATTTAATTATTTATTATGCAGTACAAAGGACAATTTAATAGGATCTTCTCCGTTCTATGGTCGCCACCCAAATTTAATATGCGTCTGCAAGTTCAGTAATTAAATGAGTACTTTTGAGTACAATTCACTATGTTTTAAGATGAAGAAAATAATATTTATTTAGAAAATCAAACAGTTTTCGCTATTTAATCAGTTTTATTTTTTATAAATTTTTTCGAGGACGGGAATTGGAAATGTCGTAATATTCCATTGAATAAGTCTTTTCCCTTTGTGTTGGTTAGGATTAGGTTAGGTTAGTTGGTAATTCAATTCGATAGTCTTAGCCTAGGCCCTTTGTGCATCGCCGATTGCTTGAGAAAGCAGTAGGGTAGGCCATAAAACTTTTCACCATAGAATCAATCCTTAACACAATTATTTAGGCCATTTCGAAATTTCAATTTCACGAGGTTAAAAGGTACTAGTGAATAGTAATAAAAAGGTCAAGAGAAGTAGAATAATGTAGAATTTATTTGATTTTAGCGTCGGCCATAGAACGGATAAGATCCGTTTAATAATTAATGTATACTTGTAAAATAATGGTAATATATAGGTAATACATAGGTAATACATAGGTCTGCCCTGAAAAAATTTGACGTGCGTGGTACGGCAAGTTTTCTGCTTTGTATATGTTTGCGAATCTTTGCCCTACACTGTAGTCAATTACATATTTGTTGTTATGCACAGTTGTGCGGATGTTGTGGGATTCTCTCCTCCTTGAAGTGGCCTTTGACATTATAAATGCATAGGCTATTTGCACTCAAATAGGTTTTCAATATAGGCATTGCTTATTCAGGTACAAGATAAGGGAAATGAAGTTCTTACCCCCATATTAAACTAATTTTTTTTCAATAATACAGAAGGGAGAGAATGCTGGATTTTAATGAAGAAATTAAGTCTCATTACGATGATAATTTATGCTAATTTGTTCATTGGTCCTCGCTATGTTTATTTTTATTTAGGCCTAACTCCGAGATTCGCTCTAAATTGGGTAGAATGGGCTTTGCTCTGTATAGTGACTGTATATATACGTCTTGAAAACTAGCTTGTATACGGTCTTTTTATCAAGTTTATCACCAATTGTTGCTGTAAACAGTTTATATGTCCAATTTGTCCCTGGTATCTTGAGGCACATTGTGTTTAAAGAGAAATAACGGTTATTCGCTACATATTTAAAGCATTTTAATAGTGTCTCGAGATCCTTGACCAACAATACTCACGTTTCTAATATATATATATATATATATATATATATATATATATATATATATTGTGTGTGTGTGAATACATTTTTTTGGTATCTTAATTTAAAGCCTATACTGACTTCTAAAGAGGCCTAAAATCACGGCTACGTTTATAATATATTTATTAAATGCCCATATGTAAAAGGACTTTATCCATCTTATGAGAATTAAATGGATTGCTATGACTGTCAGCCTATCCATGCCGATCCATAAAGTCAAAATTCATTTCCTGCAAATTGGGTTTATCACCTCTGTAAAATTATTTACTCCGGTATTTATTTATTTATTTTTGTCAGTGTGTAGAACTGTTTTATACCAAGTAAATAAGGACATGGGCATTTTAATACATACGAAATGAGGTTCTTAAGGAAGAGCCTTCACGCCTTCCTTTGTGTTTATTATTTATATAGAGACGATACGGGCTCTTCTAAGCTAAGTTACAATTACGAATAATGATGAGTGGAAATTGGGTGTCTGGGTTCAAGTTAAAGTTGGATTTGTTAAGTATTTTTTGAATATGCTTCGTATAATAGTAAGGTTTAGGAATATAGTATAATAATACACACGTGAGCTTAAGGATCATAAGAAAATTTTTTCTAGAATACATTTTAGTTAAGCCTTATTTGGGTTAATAAAAATTAAAAATAATTGGGTGCAAGAAATTTGGTTAAAAATTCTCCAAGTTTAGTTTCGGTGTCATGTCGACAGTACGAGGCATTTTGCCTTATCAATAGTTAATATTTTAGTTTATTTTAATGTTGTTTTTATATAATAGGGCGTCCGTTAGCTTAGTGGTTACGATGGCGGACTCTGAACGGTGAGGCTCTAGCTCGCTCCCGCTTCCTGGCTCCTGGGGTTGGGTTCATTTGGCCGCTTACCCTGTTAATACTCGGGCCAAAGGTGACCCTTGAGGCACACTCACACCTACATCGTGGAAAAATAAACTTCCTAGCTGTTACCATTTTTATAGAACAGCTTTCATATGGAGTATTACATTTATGTACGGCGTATAATGTAGAAAGTTAAACCTTTTCCGTTCTATGGACACCATTGAAATGAGAGAAATTAATATTTTTTAAATTTAACTTTCTACACTATGTTAGGTCAACTGAATGCCCGGTTAGGTCAACTGAATGCCCGGTTAGGTCAACTGAATGCCCGGTTAGGTCAATTGAATGCCTGGTTAGGTCAACTGTACGCCCTTGATGATTGGTTAGGTTAAGTCGTGATGTTTTCGTTAGTTTAAACGAAAATATCACGACTTAACCTAACCGATCGTCAAGGGCGTACAGTTGACCTAACCGGGCAGTCAATAAATTAAATCCCAAACCTAGATTAATATGGTAAATTAAAAAGTGATTCCAACTAAAAATAAGATGGCCTGTAGTTCACGTCCAATTTTCAACGCAAATTATCGTCAAATTTTTGAAGAAACGACATATTTTTTGTTTTTATTTATGTTAATAGCTGTTAAATTAAATAAATTAAATTTCTCCTATTCAAAATGTACTGATTATTTATTAATAAAAAGTTAAAATAAGTTTAAAAAATATTAATTTCTCTCATTTCAATGGTGCCCATAGAACGGAAAAGGTTCAAAGTTATGTACAGTCCTATATATATGTAAGGAATAGGCCCTATACACACACTCAGTAAATAAGTTAAGTTCCATAGGCATAAAACTAGTTACACCTTTTAAGAATAATTTACGATGAACATAGGTAGAGTGAGGCCTATTTATTTTATGAATGTAGGCCCTACAGCAATATGGCTCAGTAGTGACTCCTACATTTTTAGCTTATTGTTATTATTTCTTAAGTAAGGAGACGTTACTGATATAAAGCAAAAGATTATATCTGTAACTTCAAAAGTTATGTGGAATACTTTCAAAACTTTTCAATAATATTGCCATAAAGCCCCCCTCCCCCACCCCGTGCTCCAGTTTTGGGGGAGAACCTACATAGATAGACCTATAAGAGCCTATACAAGGTTGAGTGTGTTTCTCTGCCTTATTATAGATCGTATAGGCTTCGTCAACGCCTACAGATATTTGTAATTTGTACATAGACCTAGTCTATATAGGTCCTATATATATATATAATGGACTGAAAAAGGGAAAAAGAAAATTTCTTGGAGGAGAAACTCGTATATTTTGCCTCATTTCCCAAGACATTTAAGAGGAACGCTTCATGATTCCCAAAAAGCCCAGAGAACGTTTACTTTTATCGTTGGCTTCACTTACAGGAGGCTCTGGACCCCTAAATTTTGTTTAATTTTTTTTCCTCTTTGCTCGCTTTTAACTTTGTATTTTGTTTGATATTGTAATTTGAGGACGCAAAATAACACTTAGTTACAACTTGCAACATGATTTCATTAACCATGCTTAGTTCTTTTAGTGGATGGTGCAGTTATCGCATGGTTGGATCAACTGGTAAATAGTGTACAATGAAGTTGGGTTGTTGTTGTTGTTATCAATTATGCTTTACCAGTGTTGTGAGAAGTTTCAAAGGGGTTTGTGTTTTTGTAATTAGATTCTACAATATTACAATATCCGTCATGTGAAGCTTAGACTCTGCGTTCACCCAGTGGCTAATATATACAGGGTGAGTCAAAAGTAGCGCCCGATTTCTGTCAGTTGATTGTTTGTTTGTCATTTGTATTACAGTGTACAAGAAGGTAGAAATAAATGAATGACATGTTTATCTGACCATTTATTCGGGGAAAATTATTACGGAACTGTACCGGAACTGTATCTGCAAGACAATTATTAACAACATGACTTCCCAGAAAGAATCTGACAGCCGAAAAAAAACAGAAATCGGGCGCTACTTTTGACTCACCCTGTATATATATTATATTATATAATATATATATATATATATAATATAATCTTTCAAATGTTCCGTGCGATGATTCCTCACTTCACGAAAGTCAAGCTTATCGCCCTTCTTCTCGAGTTGGCCTGGTGAAGTAGAGAGTTGGTTTCTTTGCTCATCTGAGATTGTTCTGAGCCAGGCGTCTAATCTTCTTTAATATATATATATATATATATATATATATATATTGCTAATTAAGGATGTAACTGGATCGGACCGGAACAGCCCGGACCGCTCTTTTTAAATTTTTGTAACCATGGTGGGGTTACAAAAATTGTCCATGAAAATTTTTTCAGATTCATGCATTGTATTCCATATACTGTATAGAATATACTGTATATAACCTTGGTTTTTGCTTTCGCTCGAATTGCTCATTCTGACGAAGGTCAAGCTTGTCACTCCACCTTAGACCTACAGTTTAACGTGGAATCTGAACCACGCCCCACCAGCAGCCTAGCGTCTTAACCACTAGCCTACCCCGGGTACCCATTTATCTACCAACCAATTTTTTTTTTATTGTGTGGAAGGATGAACAGCTCGGTTTTGCTGCGCACCGCCTGCCGTCACCGGGTCTCGATCCCGGAGCCGATGGATTCGTAGTCAGCGACGCTAACCACTACACCACCGAGGCGCATAACGGATGTTGTTTAGTTTCATAATTCCGTTGTAGCTATAAACACTTGACTAACTAGATAGATGCAGTAAATGTAAAAGTTCTAATAACATTTGCAATTTTATTGTTTATCGTATTTGATTACGACTCTATCTATGTCTGATTATGTCGAGCAGTTGAATTTATTTGCACACGATGCTATAAAATTTAGCTAATTTGAAAAGGCGTAAACCAAAATTAAAAGCTTTGGTCATGTTAAATTTAACAAAGCGAAGTAGAAAAATTTACATGACGTCAAATGTCGTTTGTAAATAAAACTAATGACGTAATATCAAGTTGTATCAATCTTGTATAAATTAGCATTTGAGACGAATTTTTACTTAAATTTATGAGACTATTTTTTTTGTCTTAATCCTTAATCCCTACCCATTATAAAAGTTATGCTAGGAATACCCGGGGTACTGGGGACTGGGGTACACCAGTACCTCGGGGTAGGGTGTAATCGGAATAACTGCATGGGAGTGATTTCACACTGATTTGGTTTGCTGATTCATTCATATCTGACACACCAAAACACTTGGTTAATTTAAACAATTTTTTTTCTTGCATATTAGACTAACGAAGTAATGTGTTCAAAGTTTTGAGGTTCAGTTATATATATATATATATACAGTATATGTTTGGCACTGGGTTACGTCGTGGCTGATGTTGCCACTCCGCTTCCCGCGATCAGCGAAATTAATCGGCATTGGGTCTGGGTAGTAGTTGGATGGGAGACCGTACCCCGCTCCCAGATTATGTAGCGACCCGTGGTTCGGATCCCACGTAAAACTGTAGGTCCCCTCTTTCGTATAAACTTAGATATTGCGACGGACGTTAAAGAATCTAATCCAACAGATTTAGTTGGAATTAATCTTTCTAAAATTTCCACATGAAGTCAAACCCAATTCTAAGTAAATATAACTTGTTTTGTTTAATCTAAACCAAATTCATTTTAAATTAATTTGTTTGGTTAAATTTCAACAAAACTGGGATTCATAATTTTGAACGCCACTTAAATGGTCTATATCCAAACCATTTTTTTGGTTTTTAAATTAAATACAAAATTTTGAGTGAATGGTCAAACCTGTGTCGATTTTGTTTTCCTACCTAATATACAGGGTGTTTCAGGTCGACCCTAAAAATATGGAAAATATGGAATTACTGTGACAAACTTCAAATACAAACTACAAATTCCGCCAATTTCCATATTTCTAGGGTTGACCTGAAATACCCTGTACTGTATACTGGTTTCAGGGTATCACGAATTATTCCTTCAGTCACTGTTATTTATATAATTTCCCCCCCTTTATAACCTACTATCTCGTTTAAAATAAAAAGTACCCTGTTTTAGCAAAATATTGTCACGTTACTTTTGCCCTATACTTCCTTTGTTGAACGACACTGATTTAGAAAAAAAAAAAGCGTTCTAACCGAAATGAATGGCAACCATTTTGTTTTTCTGTGAAACTTCGAAAGAATGAATCGTCAGTTTGATATGTAATGACAACATAAATGCAATTAACACTAATGTATTAACAGTGTGATTTGGCGGTATTTTAAGTGTAAATGGATTTGCAGTTACATTGACCTCGTTTTGAAGGTTTTGTCGTGGGAAGCCGTCTTTGGAACTAAAATATTGACTCCCCAAAACCTCTCTTCAATGAAATGTTTGTATATACATGTTCTTGACGTATGGAAACTTGTGAATTGGCGTATAAAAGCTACTTTCACTAAATAATCACTGACTGTAGAACTTTCTTTTCAGTTTTGAGAGAGAGAGAGAGAGAGAGAGAGAGACTTTGTGACAACAAACCCACATATTGACGGGACATTATATCGGCATTCTAAAAAGTTAACAACCTAACCTAACTTAACTAAATCTAACGTAGCTTAATGTAACTGAAAATAGGTTGTCCATTAAATATCACATCGAGAAAACAGTTAGAACTTAGAACCAAGGTGAAAACAACCCAATTTTTTAACCACATTCAGATTGTTAATTTAACTATTTAAGTTTATTAACCAAAAAAATAAGAATGGTCAACGTAATCATTGTATGGGTTGAATTATAACCATCTGGATTGGTTATCTAATAGCTAAACCTGTTCCCCACGGGTGGATTAGTTTAACCCTTTAACGATGGATGGTACCTTAAGGTCCACCAGAAATAATAATATAAATTGTACTACAATGCCTCGTTTCTATAAATGTTTCTACGTGTTTATATATAGATGTCATTTAGTTGTCGGGAAAGGAACCCAAAATGTGTATCATTTCAGTGACTAGTTACTAAAATATTTCGTTTTGAATGACAATAAAACCTATACGTTCTGGTAACATGAGTGACCGCATATGCTGCGGACTCGTCCTTAAAGGGTTAAACCACGGTTTTTTTTAAATTTTCTGATGGGGAAAAAAGTTGTTTCTTTATGTATTTGCTTTTTATTCTTAGTTTTAATGATATTTTAATGCTTAGTATGAACGTAAATCAATGATAACAATTTCATACATGAAACCTAATATTGGTCTTATTTTTTAATTATGTCTGTCACACTGTCAACAATCAACATCATAAAAAAAAAATGTGTCTGCTTTCAACTAAGGTGTTTTAATATTTTGCAATGGAAATCTTGACAATAAAGATTATGTCCCAACCACTATTAAAGTATCAGTTACACAGAAACTGCATGGGAGTGATTTGGTTTGCTGATTCGATTCATATCTGACACACTCCAAAACACTTGGTTAATTTAAACATTTTTTTTTTGCTTTTTAGACTAACGAAGTAATGTGTTCAAAGTTTTGAGGTTGTTATATATATATATATATATATATATGTTTGGCACTGGGTTACGTCGTGGCTGATGTTGCCACTCCGCTTCCCGCGATCAGCGAAATTAATCGGCATTGGGTCTGGGTAGTAGTTGGATGGGAGACCGTACCCCGCTCCCAGATTATGTAGCGACCCGTGGTTCGGATCCCACGTAAAACTGTAGGTCCCCTCTTTCGTATAACCTTAGATATTGCGACAGACGTTAAAGAATCTAATCGAACAGATTTAGTTGGAATTAATCTTTCTAAAATTTCCACATGAAGTCAAACCCAATTCTAAGTAAATATAACTTGTGTGTGTTTAATCTAAACCAAATTCATTTTAAATTAATTTGTTTTGTTAAATTTCAACAAAACTGGGATTCATAATTTTGAACCCCATTTAAATGGTCTAATATCCAAACCATTTTTTTTGGTTTTTAAATTAAATACAAAATTTTGAGTGAATGGTCAAACCTGTGTCGATTTTGTTTTCCTACCTAATATACAGGGTGTTTCAGGTCGACCCTAGAAATATGGAAAATACGGAATTACTGTGACAAACTTCAAATACAAACTACAAATTCCGCCAATTTCCATATTTCTAGGGTTGACCTGAAATACCCTGTACTGTATACTGGTTTCAGGGTATCACGAATTATTCCTTCAGTCACTGTTATTTATATAATTTCCCCCCCTTTATAACCTACTATCTCGTTTAAAATAAAAAGTACCCTGTTTTAGCAAAATATTGTCACGTTACTTTTGCGCTATACTTCCTTTGTTGAACGACACTGATTTAAAAAAAAAAAAAAAGCGTTCTAACCGAAATGAATGGCAACCATTTTGTTTTTCTGTGAAACTTCGAAAGAATGAATCGTCAGTTTGATATTTAATGACAACATAAATGCAATTAACACTAATGTATTAACAGTGTGATTTGGCGGTATTTTAAGTGTAAATGGATTTGCAGTTACATTGACCTCGTTTTGAAGGTTTTGTCGTGGGAAGCCGTCTTTGGAACTAAAATATTGACTCCCCAAAACCTCTCTTCAATGAAATGTTTGTATACACATGTTCTTCACGTATGGAAACTTGTGAATTGGCGTATAAAAGCTACTTTCACTAAATAATCACTGACTGTAGAACTTTCTTTTCAGTTGAGAGAGAGAGAGAGAGAGAGAGAGAGAGAGAGAGAGAGAGAGAGAGAGAGAGAGAGAGAGAGAGAGAGACACTTTGTGACAACAAACCCACTTGTTGACGGGACATTATATCGGCATTCTAAAAAGTTAACAACCTAACCTAACTTAACTAAATCTAACGTAGCTTAATGTAACTGAAAATAGGTTGTCCATTAAATATCACATCGAGAAAACAGTTAGAACTTAGAACCAAGGTGAAAACAACCCAATTTTTTAACCACATTCAGATTGTTAATTTAACTATTTAAGTTTATTAACCAAAAAAATAAGAATGGTCAACGTAATCATTGTATGGGTTGAATTATAACCATCTGGATTGGTTATCTAATAGCTAAACCTGTTCCCCACGGGTGGATTAGTTTAACCCTTTAACGATGGATGGTACCTTAAGGTCCACCAGAAATAATAATATAAATTGTACTACAATGCCTCGTTTCTATAAATGTTTCTACGTGTTTATATATAGATGTCATTTAGTTGTCGGGAAAGGAACCCAAAATGTGTATCATTTCAGTGACTAGTTACTAAAATATTTCGTTTTGAATGACAATAAAACCTATACGTTCTGGTAACATGAGTGACTGCATATGCTGCGGACTCGTCCTTAAAGGGTTAAACCACGGTTTTTTTAAAATTTTCTGATGGGGAAAAAAGTTTTTTTTTTATGTATTTGCTTTTTATTCTTAGTTTTAATGATATTTTAATGCTTAGTATGAACGTAAATCAATGATAACAATTTCATACATGAAACCTAATATTGGTCTTATTTTTTAATTATGTCTGTCACACTGTCAACAATCAACATCATAAAAAAAAAATGTGTCTACTTTCAACTAAGGTGTTTTAATATTTTGCAATGGAAATCTTGACAATAAAGATTATGTCCCAACCACTATTAAAGTATCAGTTACACAGAAAAATGAGAGATTTAGTACCATTGCACCAAATACGGTTGGTTGGTATTTTACTAAATAATTTTTATTTACCTATATAATTTACAATCCTAGTCACCGCATTTGACATGTTTTGTTTGTATGAACAATATGATTATGGTATATCTGAAATCTGAATAGTGTTAAAGGAATTGTTTTTGCTATTATCACTATTATTTAGAAGAAAATAATAAACAAGCTGGTTTTATAATTTTGAGTGTAAACAAAGGTAGTTTGTTTCTTGTAAAAGTTAGTATAATGCTTAAATAAAATATGGAAGATAAAATCATTTTATTACAATCAAACACTAATGAACCAAAGAAACCATTAAAACCAAATAAATCATGGTTTTTTTTTTTTTGGTTTAAAAAACCCCCAATGGTTCTTGGCTTTTTAAAATAACCATGGTCCCGCCCCCCCCAAATTATTTTGCCAGCGTGATTGCTTTCCTGAGCATGTTTACATTATTAACTGTGATTTTAACATTATTACAATCGATACCATTTAAGCGTTCACCCGCGTATGTGTACACTTTTACGATGTAACGGGTTTTTCCTATTATAATTTGGTCGGCTATGCGTACACTGTAGCCAGAAAAACCCGCGTAAATGTACTCTTGGAACTACGATAATACAAAAATTTTGATGCTAAAATAACAATTTCTCGCCATTTTGTAGCAATTCTACACACATTCTCAGATTCTTAAAAAAAATCCATCACCGATTCTTTCAAGAAGTACAGGGTGTACACAAATTATCTTTACAACTTCTCTCTCAAATAAAAATATTAGGAAACGAGGTACACATGCCGTTTTTGCGCCATCTGTGAGAGAAAGTAATAAAGTTTCATATAACCTCAAACACATTCAACATGAGCACCGTTTGTCACACGTAAGACGTCCAAACAGTATTCTATCTCCATTCATGTACGCTGCAACATTTCAACGTCAACTCTCGCAACAGCAGCAGCAATTCTGGTCTTTAAATCGTCGATGTTGGCCACTGGAGTTATGTGCATGCAGTCTTTTACATAACCCCATAGAAAAAAGTCACAGGGTGTTCTGTCTAGTGATCTGGGTGACCAAGAGATGGGCCCTCCCACGGCCAATCCACCTATTTGGGAAATGCATGTTAAAGAATTTCGTAATCTGAATACACCCTGTACAATAATCTGACAACTACGTACCACGTTTCCTAATATTTTATTTGAGAGAGAAGTTGTAAAGATAATTTGTGTACACCCTATAGTTTATTTAGCCATGTTAGGCAAATTGTGTTGAATGTATTGTAATGTCGTGTATTTTTTCTAGAACTGTGAATGTAACTTTCACTCGTGAATCCATCATTCTCCATAAAAACTTCCTTTTTATTACTTTTTAACTGTCTCCTGCCGTATTCTTCACATACAGCCCCTTGGCAACCCACATAGACAGAAAGTAGGTGACCCTGTTACGCGTACAGCCCGGATAAGTGTACTGTACACTGTTTCCTTGTCACCAAGGGTGTACACTTAAACGATATTGACTGTATTTCGATTTGGTATTTGCGCGAGTCATTGACATTTTTTTTTAAATTTTGAAGTTGATTATAATTCTGATAATGAAGATTATCATTTTCAATCATTTAAAATTCTTTCGTGATTTTTTTTTTTTCTTTTTTATCAAATAAATACAAAGATTTGTTCATAAGGGGAAAAAAGCTTCTTTGTTTTCCAATTGAGGTAACAAAACATTTTTCAAAAGGTGAAAATGTTGAAAACTTTGTACTTGCGTAATTTGAAGAATGTTCATGGAGAAACAATGCTTCAAAAAGGAATCAATTTGGATTGTTTTCGACTGGTTAAAGTTGATTTTTTTTTTTATTGTTGTAGTTGTCTTTATTATTATATATTATTATTATTATTATTATTATTATTATTATTATTATTATTATTTCATTCTATCGTTCTTTACGAAGGAAATTTACGACATATCAAAAATATTTATAAAGAACTAAAAGATTTTTTGTTACAAAAATACTGCCATTTTTTTTAATGGTTAAGATGCTTGGCTACTAAACTAGAGGTTGTAGGATATATATATATATATATATATATATATATATATATATATATACAGGGTGGGCGGAAAGTAGCTCCCTATTTTGGATTGGTAAAAAAATACGTATATTATCCATTTATTTCAGAAGAAATAATATGAAAAGGTAGGCATACATGGTAGGTTTTCTCTAAAATTCAATGTGGGCTCCAACTCTTTCCACCAGCTTCTGGAGCCGCCCAGGAATGGCGTCCACTGACTTTTGCAGGAACTCCGGCGGGATGGAGGACATGACTTCCCGAATTCGGTCCTCCAGTTCTTCCAATGTCCTCGGTTTGGTGCGGTAGACTTCTTCCTTTACCCACCCCCAAAGAAAGAAGTCGCACGGTGTCAAGTCAGGGCTCCTGGCTGGCCATTGATGTGGACCACGACGACCCATCCAACGCCCAGGGAAGTGGGCATCCAGCCACTCACGGACAACAAGAGCGAAGTGCGGAGGGGCGCCATCTTGCATAAATATCAGATCGTCGATGTTCTCCCATGTGCTGACAACCGGCCAGACCTCGTTTCGCAATATAGCAAGGTACTGCTCAGCATTCATGGTGTTGCGCAGAAGGGCTGCATGCCCACTTCCCTGGGCGTTGGATGGGTCGTCGTGGTCCACATCAATGGCCAGCCAGGAGCCCCGAATTGACACCGTGCGACTTCTTTCTTTGGGGGTGGGTAAAGGAAGAAGTCTACCGCACCAAACCGAGGACATTGGAAGAACTGGAGGACCGAATTCGGGAAGTCATGTCCTCCATCCCGCCCGAGTTCCTGCAAAAGTCAGTGGACGCCATTCCTGGGCGGCTCCACAAGCTGGTGGAAAGAGTTGGAGCCCACATTGAATTTTAGATAAAACCTACCATGTATGCCTACCTTTTCATATTATTTCTGAAATAAATGGATAATATACGTATTTTTTTACCAATCCAAAATAGGGAGCTACTTTCCGCCCACCCTGTATATGAATTCCACAACTTGTGTTGTAAACAAACCTTAAAGATAAATTGAACTTGAAGTGTAAATATGCAGCAATTTGTGAAATTTATGCTAATGCTTTTTAAATGCAATTTGGTGCCACCAAAATGTATCTCTCTCTCTCTCTCTCTCTCTCCATAAGTCTGGAACCATAGGGTAAAGTAAGTAATTCATGTTTTTCCGTTTATGCAAGTGCCCATGATGTCTTTGAGTAAGGAAGAACGCATCCAGGTAATTCTGCTCGTAGGAAATCGGAGTCAGAGGGAGGTCGTTGAGGAATTTAACAGATTGCATCCGGACCGCGCGCCGATAACACACAGCTGTGTCGGCAAACTTGTAGCAAAGTTTAGGGAAACGGGGTCCATAGGAGATAAACCACGCAGTGGACCTCCGAGGACATCCACCGACGATGACACAGCCGCTACTATCCTCCCTCATTTCACAAACAGTCCCCAAAAGTCTCTTCGGCGTTTTTATTGCCGTTTTTATCATTTTGCCCTATGGTTCCAGACTTACGGGACACCCTGTATATATACATATATATATATATATATATATATAATAATACACACACATACAGGGTGTCCCATAAGTCCGGCATCATAGGAGAATTCATATTTTTCTATTTCTACAAACCATAATTTATGCTCGGGATGCTAATTTCCCGTCCACCATTTTGTTCAGTGACGAGGCTGTTTTTTATGGAAATGGTGAGGTAAATCGACAGAACACCCGCTACTGGTCTCAAAACAACCCTCACTGGTATACCTCTTCAAAGGAACAAGGTGCATCTCGGGTGATGGTATGGTGTGGCACTTGGAAGGATCGCATCATAGGCCCCCTTTTTCGATGAACATGTCACTGGAGGCACCTACCTACGTATGCTCAAGGAAGAAGCATTTCTCAGTGTCTTGAACGAAGAAGGAAATTTCCCAACATGGTTCCAGCAAGACGGCGCTCCCGCACATTACAGCACCCAAGTAAGGGAATACCCGTACCAACAATTCCCTGGTCATTGGATAGGACGTCGATGGCCTGTGGAATGGCCAGCTAGAAGCCCGGATCTCACGCCACTAGATTTTTATCTCTGGGGCCACTTGAAAGCGCTGGTATACGCAGAGAAAATTAGGAGTGTTGAACATTTGCGGCAGCGCATTATTGGGGCATGTAACACCATTACTCCTGACAGCATTCACCGTGTGCTTGCTAACTGGGTATCACGTCTGAATTTGTGTATTGAAAATAATGGTGGACATATTGAGCACATTCTGTAAATAAAAGCTTTTGTTTTGCCTTTTTTTATTTTCCTATGATGCCGGACTTATGGGACACCCTGTGTGTATATATATATATATATATATATATATATATATATGCGCGCAGATAAAGGAAGACGAGGACGAACATTCTCTTCCATGTGAAGAGAGACCGACGCACGAAACACGTACAAGGTTACAAGATTATATACATGGTGTTTCACAAGTCCGGAATCATAAGAATACTGTATTTATTTTTAAATTATGATTATATATATAATATATATATATATATATATATATATATATATATACACATACATATACATATACATATACAGACGAAAAGTGAAGACTATTGGTCTCAATTATAATCCCTGAAACTACTCTTAAGGAAAGAAGACGCGAGCAGTACACAGTAATAAACATATGGAAAATATTCGAGGGTTTTGTCCCTAACATTAGAAACGAAATAGAAACACACTTGAATGAGAGAAGAGGCAGATTTTGTACTGTCCCAGCTGCGGTGGGACAGGGGGGGGGGGGGGGCCTCGCAAACGAGGATGGAAAATACCCTCAGAATACGAGGCCCAAAACTTTTTAATGTCCTGCTAAATGAAGTGAGGAACATCCAGCACACTAACCTGAATAGTTTGAAGAACCAGCTGGACAGGTTCTTGCGCAAAGTCCCTGACCAGCCATGCGTGGCTGGCTACGAGGGCAGTTGGAGATCAGAAAGCAATTTCCTCTTTCACCAAATCCCCAAAATAAGGCGGGATGCTGCAGATGGTCGATCCTGAACCGCCGTTCAAACCCACATAAAGTAACATAAAGTAAGTAGACACATTAAAAATATTTCCTATGATTTCGGACTTTTGAAACACCTTATATATATATATATATATATATATATATATATATATATATATATATATATATATATATATATATATATATATATATATATATATATATATTAGGGTGGTCCAAATCCATAGGGGGAAATTTCAAAATTGTCTTAGATAGCCTCCACAAGTGTGGTTTTTGTCCATTTAGTGTCCACATGGTCTGTGCAAAATTGCAGCGTGATTGGTGAATATTAGAGGTCGCCCCACTCTGAATATATATATTATATAATGTACTTTTTCTTCCGTAGGTCCGATGGCTCAAACTCGATCAATTCCAAAAGTTTGGCTTCTAGGGATGGCAACTGGAACTTTATCCACGTCAAGGCTCCCTACATGCCTTGACGCCCTCCTCTTGGGGCAATACCACCCATCAATCAAAAGCAAACCACCTCCGACAGTCTGAACCAGGCATGCCAGAGGGTGATTGAAGTCTGGACCCGAGCGCGGATCCAACTCAACGGATCGACTCCTGTGTCCGTAAGCTTTCAAAGCTTTTAGACCGCTACAAAACACTCAAGAAGCACAGGACCAGGCAACGTGCCAGCGATAGAATGAATGAAGACATCTTCAAAGCGGACATCCAGGAACTGTTTGACATCGCAACCAGTGATGCCATGAGCACAATCGTTCGTCAACGTTGAGGACCGACCGAAATTTCCTGTCCATGCAGCGCAAGGACGTCAATTCTTGCAGCATGGCTGGCATTGATAAGGAAACGACTACACAAGAGGACAGAAAGCGATCCAGAATGGAGAAGGAAGCCAAGAGGAAGGCAAGGCATGAAGCAACACAGAAGATTTGGAAGAAGCAGGAGTGTCATCAATTGATCTTTCCTCTTCTTCTTCCTTTTTCGCAAGACGACGACGACTATAGACCATCGGTTCCGATTCCTTCTTCGTCTGAAGCTCCGGCACCAAAGCGTCCCAAGAACAAGGTTACGAACATTTTCCAATCTCCAGAAGTCATTGGAGCAATGGATCGCACCAATCTTTCTGACCGGAATGCTGTTTTCGTAATGGAGCTGTATTACAGGCCGCGGGGCATGATCTGTCTGGGATGACGTGCTCTCGGAGCTCTATTCATCGCTACAGAGAAAGTGGGCGAGAACAGGCAGCTCGAGAAGACCTAGAATCATTCTCTCTAGAAGACCTTGTCCTTCTCCATTGGGACGGAAAGCTTCTCCCGGCATTGAAGGGAAGAAGACGAATGTGCATCGGATAGCAATCCTTATAACATTCAATGGACAGGAGAAGCTGCTTGGTGTCCCAAAGATGAAACAAGGAACGAGAAGCACAGGCCCAGGCATGCCTTCAAACTATGAAATTATGCAACGTGGAACAGCATGTGAGAGGTCTCGTCTTCGATACCACTGCGTCAAACACGGGTTTACATCGCGGAGCCTGTGTCAGGATTGAAGAAGCATTGGGTCACGAGCTAGTTTGGATCGGTTGTCGACATCATATACTTGAAGTCGTACTTGCTGATGTCTTTGCCTCAATATTTGGCTCAACAGGAAGTCCTGAAACAGGCCTTTTTAAGCGATTTCAAAAGGAATGGCCATCTCTCTCCCACGAAGCATTTGTCTCAGCATCGGACAGCTTGTTCGAGAACCCTCAACTCCAAAAGATGAGAAAAGAGATGCTCACTTACTTACCTAACGCTCTTCAGGCAAGCCAACCTCGTGACGACTACAAGGAGTTCCTTGAACTATCTTTGCTCTTCCTGGGGGAAAGACTGGTGGTCAACTCTTTATCCGAGCTCCGGGTCCCATGCACCACGCGAGATGGATGGCGAAGGCGATTTATGCGCTCAAAATCTACCTCTTTCACTATCAATTCAAGCTCACAGCACGCGAAGAACGAAACGTGACTCAGCTGGCTTTATTTGTCAGTCTGATTTACGTCAAGTACTGGCATGAAGCGCCAATGGGGACACAAGCTCCTCTCAATGATCTCAAAATGCTGCATCTTCTGGAAAAATATCCACACGGAGAGCTGCACAAGCGGCGAAGACAGCTCTAAGACGCCACCTGTGGTACTTGTCGGAGCATCTGATTGGATTGGCCTTCTTCGATAATAGGATCGATCCTGATACCAAAAGGAGAATGGTTCAACACCTCCAACATCCCCAAAAGAATGGCTGCCCCCGACGAATCGACATGGCGGAAGCTGGTGTTGAAAATGATGTGGCATCCTTCGTCACGAAAAGGACATTGACCCTCTTTGATGCCTTGAAAGTTGGAGGTAAGGAGGAAGCGCGCCAGTTACTTCAAAAGATCCACGGGAATGGCCAAATGACAAGAACTACAGGGAACTTAGAGATCGCGCCTTAAAGATGAAAGTCGTCAATGATGCTGCCCAGCGAGGTATTGCTCTCGCACAACGCTACAATGACACTGACACGAAACGAGGACCAGAAGCAGTACCTCCTACAACTCGTAGCCGCCCAACGAAAACAGATACCAATACCATCCAAGGCGACTCTGATGCAGAAGAAATAATGAAGATACACCCATTATCATGTCCTATTGTCTTACTGTTTTCTTTCATATTCTTTGAGAACCAATAAAAAATTTAGTTATTTGTTGTCTATATATTTTCCCAAATTTTCAAAAAGGGGGCAAGTGGGGCGACCTAAATATTAACCGAATAACGTGAAACTTTGCACAAATACTGTCCACACCAAGAGGCATAAAACCAACCTTGTGGAGAGAACATAGTCAATGCTTTAACTTTTTGGACCACCCTAATATATATATATGGGATGAATTTCACAATTAAACACGTGAAATGAATGAATGATGCAAATCCACAAGGAAAAAGAAAAACGATTCCAAGGCCTTTCGTGTATTCAGAGCTACACCTCGTCAGGGAGTAGGCCTTGGAATCGTTTTTCTTTTTCCTTGTGGGTTTGCATCATATATATATATGAATATAATAAGCATCATATATACAGGGGTTAGACAAAATAAATGAACACCCGCCGATTTCACCGGTTATCTTTACGGACTGCTCAGACACAAAGTAAACGGTCAAATGACTGGCTAACCTATTTAAATGCGTAGCAGAGAGTGTATACGTCATGTTATAACCCTCACGTTGTTTTTGCAGATCTGAGTGAATTATGAATTAGCAGTTATGAAAGACCTGTCAGACTTCCAAAGAGGGCAAATTGTCGGAGCGCGGATGGCTGGTGCATCGGTGACGAAAACCGCTCAGATGTTCAATGTATCCAGAGGAACTGTCTCTATGGTCATGTCTGCATACCAAAACCATGGAAAGACAAGCACCGACAAATGCAATAGTGGACGCAAGAAGAAGCTGTGTGATCGAGACCGCCGGGTGCTAAAGCGCATTGTGACAAAGAACCATAAGACCACAGCTCCAAAAGTGACTGCAGAGCTTAACCAGCATCTTGCAAGCCCGGTATCGACCAGAACTGTACGTCGCGAGCTCCATGGAGCTGGATACCATGGGAGGGCTGCAATTGCCAAACCCTTCCTTTCGCACATCAACATTGAGCGGCGCAGAAAATGGTGTAATAACCATAAGAATTGGTCAGTGGACCGGTGGAAGAATGTAGTCTACTCCGACGAATCCTCCTTTACGCTATTTCCATGTTCCGGTCGAGTTTACGTCTGGAGACAGCCTAAAGATGCTTATGACCCCGACTGCCTGACCCCAACCGTTAAGCATGGAGGCGGATCTTTGATGGTTTGGGCAGCAATATCGTGGAATACTCTTGGCACAGCTGTAGTACTGCATGGTAGGGTTAACGCCCAGGTCTATCTGTCAATATTGGCTGACCAGGTCCATCCCATGGTCCAAACGCTGTTTCCCAATGGCGGCGCCGTCTTCCAGGATGATAATGCACCAATCCACACCGCTGGGGTCGTTAAAAACTGGTTTGAAGAGCATGTTAGTGAAGTAGAACGCTTGGATTGGCCTCCACAATCCCCGGATCTTAACATTATCGAGCATCTGTGGCGTCAGTTGGAGCAGCAGGTCAGAAGCCGATTCCCACCGCCGGCGTCTTTGGAGGAACTGGAGCAGGGTTTGCTCGAAGAATGGCTCAGGATTCCTCTAGCCACTGTCCAAAAGCTGTATGAATCAATTCCCCGACGCATTGCAGCTGTTATTGCCGCTAAAGGAGGACCAACTCCATATTAAGAATAAAAACCGCCATTTATCAAGGTGTTCATATTATTTTTCCAACCCCTGTATATATATATATATATATATATATATATATATATATATATATATATATATATAATATATATAAACTTTTCACGAGATACATAAATCTCAATTTTAAGTAGCACCTTAATCGAATAAAAAAAGTTAGAGAACTCTACGAAGTTGTAAGGAATGGGAAATACCGCGGGTGAATTGAAATTCCTGCAGCAGTCTTTGCCACACAGAAAGCAACAAGGGTGTGCAAATAACACCTTTATCACAAATGCGAATGTGGAACTTTGCGCTATATATATATATATATATATATATATATATATATATATATATATATGTGTGTGTGTGTGTTCATTTTCGGACTAAGGTCATTTCATCAACAAAACCAAACAATCGACAAGTTGTGGATTAGAGTAAACTAGGTAAGGTTACCAGAAGTTAGATTACGTTACGTTAGAGCGGATTAAGGTAGGTTGTTAGTTTTACTGTGAATGTCGGCTGTTTGGTCTTGTTAACGAAGTGAGTAGAGGCCCCTTATTTTAATAAAACACACGCACAAGTCCAGCGCTTGCAAAGAAGGAATATTTTTCGTTATGGGGACAAGTATTGTCGGGGAAAGAAGCAAAGTGAGTCGTGAAGTTAATGAAATCCGAACTACTTCCCACTCTCATGGCACTATCTACCACACGTTTAGAATTTAAAAAAAATTTCTGAATAACTTGTTTAAAGTCTGCATGGAGCGTAAAAAGTTTTGAATACTGTGCCATATACAGTAATATCAGTAAACTATATATACAGGGTGTCCTTAAGTCCGGTCTCGTAGGAAAATTTATTTTAAATTAAATTTACAAAAGTTATAGTTTTTTGTCCAGTGTGACGGTTACACGTGTTTCGTTTGAAGTCCGAATAAAAGTGATATTGCGATAAAAATTCTGCAGTTAATCCTTTTTAAGTCGTGCCAATTTTTGAGTGAATATTCAATGTACACAGTCGTACGTCTCTTTAAGTGGTGAAATAGCGGCGTATGTTGAAATAAAGCATATAAAATCAAAGCAACTTAATCTATACAGCGGTTTTTCCGAGTGTTTTCTCTCCGAGGAAATCTAACTGCCCCATCGAAAGGCAATATCCCTCAGTTATCCCCCGCGGTACACTCCCGGGAATCAATCAGTGAGAATCTACAGCGTGCCCCATCCCCCACCCCCCGGAATAATGGAAAAAACTTTCCCTCCTTCATTTCTAAAGTCAAATAAAGTACCTCGCTTAATTAATTACCCTTTTGAGTTAATATTTCGTACACAATCATTTACATAACATTATAACCATGGCAGTGTCAAATAAATTCATACGACCCTGTGGATACTGTAAAAATGAAACAGATGAATCAATGACAATCCACTGCGACCTTTGCCAGTCCTTACTCGAATTTCAATGCCTGAGATGGAGCGACGAAGAAATCTCTTATAACAGGCGCCAAACAATTGAACGGAATCAAGTTCTGCAAAAGCTGCATAATCGAAATAAACTCGTTTACAGTCTTTAAAGCAGAACGAGACTATAAGGAAAAGGCAAAAGAGGAATTTATGAATAGTGACCAGAGAAAAAAAAAAGAAGGAACGAAGATAGTACAAGAGGAAACTGCGAAAAATGAGCAGGAAAAAACCCCAGAAAAAGCGAGTAAACGGAAAGCAGAAATAAAAGAAGCACAAACAGAGGCACAAAACCAAATCCAAAGATTTCAAACAAAGGACATTAGTAGCAATAGGAGAAAACAAGTAGACAATAAAGAAATCAAACTGAAACCACCAAAAACAAAGGCCCCAATTAAAAATGGGCGAGAAACTATATGTAAATACTATATGAAAGGAAGTTGCAGATATAAGGGAGGACAATGTATTTATGAACAGTTTTGAACACCCTCCTTGTGCAACTACTACTACAATAATGGTCACTGCAAATTCGGTGGAAAGTGCAAATTCTACCATCCGGGCATTTGCAAAACCTACGCGACATATGGAACCTGCCAGTACTGGAGAAAATGCTACTACTACCATCTCCCGACAAGTTCAAAGGACAAATTTCAAATGACAACAGGAGGAATGTGAGAAAAAAATGTTCACAAATAGCAAACAAAACTCTCTACACACAAATAGCAAACACAATTTTTTCAACATCTCGGACACAATATGGATAAGTAAGTCTTATACAGCACATGCAACTGACACAGCTGGGAACCCTTGAACCGGACCGCTTCGTGGCAAGAAGCTACTAGAACAGGTAGGCGGGAACGGATCCATCTCGGAGGACCACGAGGCTACGAAACACGCGATACCAAAGGACAACGAACTTAACATGCACAAGGGACAATGCAAACCAAAGAACATAAACATTGTCCTGGCAAATATTCAAGGAATAAAACCGAACAACTCGCTAAACAAAGTTTCCTACCTGAAAGGTTTTATGGACGAAACGAGGGCGGACATCGCATGCCTCACAGAAACACATCTTAAAGATTGCCAAGGAAACTGCGATAACTGCGAACACTGTATCGATAAGAAAGAATTGCATATCGATGGATTCAACTTAACTAAGAGCGGATAGAACAGCGAGACGTAAAGGTGGCTGTGCTATTTGCATACATGAGAGGCTTATGCTAGAGACGGTAATAAGTAACTCCAACAGCTTCGTGGAAACCCTTCCAGTGAAAATAAAGAAACTAAACGTGGTACTGATAGTTATCTATAGACCTCCAAACTCTCCAACTGAAAAATTTTCGGATGCCATTGATGATATCAGAACTCTAATAAAGTCCGTAAACTCTCCATCCCCTAATATATAATACTGTGCGGCGATTTTAATTTCCCATTTATAAAATACAAAAAGGTGGATAAAAATATATTTATACAGCAAGATATAAGGGGGGGTACAAGAGGACCAGGAGCAAGCAAAAATACTGATGGCTCTCACAAAAGAGTTTATGGCTGACACAGGAGAAAATAACTACCTAGACCCTGATATTCACGAATAATACGAACTTGATTGCTGATATAAAAATAACCCCAACTATTATCTCAGACCACAACATAATCGACCTATCAACAAATATGGCGATAACATTAAAAGACAATACACATACGGAAGGAAGAAACAAATTTGGGGCCTTTAACTTAAATCCAAGACTATAAATTGGGAAGAAATCAGATCGCACATGGACCAAATAGAGTGGAGAATAGTTTTAGAGAATAAAACAACTGAGGAAATGCTAATAACCTTGGAAGAAAAGAGGCTGGAAATTTTAGAAAAATGCTCCAAAAGCACATATGGCTAGAGAGGCAAAAGCGAAGAATATTCCACAAAAGAAAGAGAGTAGCGGCCAAGTTAGCTAATTGCGGAGACAACAATGCCAGAAACTAATACAAGAAAAACTGGAGAGTATCGATAGGGAAATACCCTGATTAAGGGCCATACAGAGAGTGAAGAGGAAAAGGCGGTAGAAGCAATAAAGGAAAATCTAAAATACTTATATAGCTATGCGAAAAGGAAAACAAAAACACGCCATACCATCGGGCCCTTAAGGAAAGGAAATAATGAAATAACAGTCGATCTAAAGGAAATATCTGAGATATTGAGAGCCCAGTATGAATCGGTCTTCAGTACCCCAAAAAGTGACAAAGCGCGATACCTGACATAGATGCATTCTTCGTAGAGAAATTGCAAGGAGAATGTATCACAGACTGGTTTTACCCCAGAAGATGTAGCGAGAGCTATAGGCCAAATGAAATCACATTCAGCTGCAGGTCCGGAGAAATGGAACGCACTACTGATTAAAAAATAAAAATGAAATAGTTACACCCTTATACTGGATATGGAGAATATCCCTAGACACTGGGGAAATACGGAACATCTTGAAAAGAGCGAACGTTGTCCCTGTACATATAGGAGGGGATAGATCTCAAGGAAAGAACTATAGACCAGTGTCATTGACGTCCCACCTCACCAAAATATTTGAAAGAATAGTCAGAGAAAATCTGACTTCTTGGAGACACTTGAAAGATCTAACTAAAATCAGCACGGATTCCAATCAGGAAGATCATGCCTATCACAACTAATAGCGCACTATAACAATATCCAAGATGTACTTGAAGGCAATAAAAACTATGATGTCATATACACGGATTTTGTTAAAGCTTTCGACAAATGCGATCTTGGTATAATAGTACATAAAATGAAACCTATGAGAATAACAGGCAGAATGGGAAAATGGATCTACAACTTCCTCAGAGAACGTCTACAGGTCATCAAAATTGAAGGTGTATTATCATCAGAATCGGAAGTACGCAGCTCAGTACCACAAGGTACAGTACTGGCCCCACTCCTGTTCATTATCATGCTAACAGACATAGACAGTGGAGTAAACAGCAACAGTATAGTAACATCCTTTTTGGACGATACAAAGATCAGCAGAAAAATCAGCGATGCAAATGAAGTGGAGGCCTTGCAGAGGGACACGAACAAAATATACAAATGGTCAGAAGACAACAATATGACATTTAACATCGAGAAATTTCAGTTCTTGAGATATGGTAGACATGAGGAACTTAAACTGACTACATATGCTCCAGATAGACAGGAAATTCAGAAAAGCACGAAAGCGGTCGACTTACGGGTAATAATGACCGATGATGCCAAATTTGAGACACAAAATCAGACAGCGATAAACAAAACAAAAAGAGTCGCGGGACAGGTACTATGAACGTTCAAAAGGAGGGACAAGGCAGCAATGATTCCCCTACTGAGAACACTAATCATACCAAAACTTGAATACTGCTCAGTTTTGACGTCCCCATATAAAAAGGATGAAATTAATAAACTAGAAGAAACGTAAAGACATTTCACAGCCAAGATTGATGACTGCAAAGAACTCAACTTCTGGGAAAGACTACATAAACTAAATCTGTACTCCCTAGAATAGGGTTGCCAGATTTTTCAAATGCCCATGCGGGACAAAAAATTTTCCAAGTTTTTTTAAGACCAATTTTTTTTTTCAAATTGAAAATAGATTTCTTCAACGGTTACAACAAACAAAATTAGAAAAATTTTATTACAATAATATTTAACAATTAAACATCGTGAATAAAATTAAATTATTATACATAATATTGAAATTCTAAATCAATTCATCCCTAAAAAATTTGCTTAAAAAATATTTTTTGCGGGACATTTTGAACGCGGGATTTTTGGATCAAATGCGGGACTGTCCCTTAAAATACGCGACGTCTGGCAACCCTACCCTAGAAAGAAGTAGAGAGAGGTATACCATAATCTACATATGGAAAATGATCGAAAAACTGGTACCAAACCTCAAACTAAACCCAATTACGATCCAAACAACACTGGAAAATAGGAAAGGCAGAATGTGTAGTGTTCCCAAATTAAAGGCCCGACAAGGGACCTCCTTAACACTGAAGGAAAATAGCTTGGTTGTCAGGGGGCCAAGACTTTGTAACGAGCTTCCTAAGGACCTCAGAAATGTCACAGGGGTCAAAGTTGAAGTCTTCAAGAGAATTGAATTGAATTGAATAACCTTTATTAATAATAAAATAAATACAATCGTTTCAATTTACAATGACATCAATAATTTTGAAGCTCGACTATTTATTTTATTTAATTTGGCCCTTAAACTTTAGGCTTTAGATGCCTGGCTCAGGACGATACCAGATGAGCCGGGTGTACATGGCTATGTGCGGTGGAGAGCGCAAGAGAGCAACTCGCTCCTCCACCAAGCCAGTCCTAGAGGCGGGGCCACCAGCTTGACCTTCGGGTGAAGAGAGACCAACACACGAAACCTGAACGAGGTTAACGAGGTTAATAATCAGAACTAAAATGTTGAAATTGATATCTTGTTTAGGGACCTTTTTTTGGTTGCAGGTAGAATAACACGCAATGGCTAATATGTAAGCGAGTTACACTCCTCAGTAGTGTAACTCGCTTCCATATTAGCCATTGCGTGTTATTCTACCCGCAGCAAAAAGTAAAATCCCAAAACAAGACATCAATTTCAACATTTGTTTTAGTTCTGATGTATTATTTTTGTAAATTTAATTTAAAATAAATTTTCCTATGAGACCGGACTTGTGGGACACCCTGTATATATAGGCAGCGCAAAAATATGCATAAACCCTCGTATAATGTATTCATGGAACAGCAACACAAAAAACACGCAGAGATGTAAACTACTGTAATAGAATTGCATGAACACACAAATATTATCCCATTATTGTAAATGTTTTAATATAAAATATAAACTTGCCAAAACCGAGTTAATGCTACAGTGTTTACAAATATGGAAAATGAATGGAGGAAGGGGCTTTTATAGGCCCTGATTCGTGACTCAAAAAACTTGGCATAGTTTATTCAATTTTCTTTAGTTTATAAATAACAGTTCAGTAACTAAAATTAAAGTTGTTTGAACACTATTATTTATTTGTTCTTAAAAACATCAGGGAGGCTGAGGAGAGAGAGAGAGAGAGAGAGAGAGAGAGAGAGAGAGAGAGAGAGTGTGCTCCTCGAGAAGAGTGTACAAAGGTTGACTCATCACCAGAAATGGAAAATTGATTTAGGATTTTGGTCTTCCCTCAAAACAGAATTGTAAAACAAAAGGTGTATTCAAACAACATTTATTTAAAGTCTTTTATTTTATTTGTTTTTAATTAACTGCAAAATAAATGAAAAACAAGTTTGACCTTTTTTTTTTTTTAAATTAGGTTAGGTTAATTTTTAGCTTCCACGAAAGGATGTTTTATTTCCTGTTTCTCTCGTAGCAATTATAATGATACATTATTTTCAGTAACGAAAAATCCTTTCTTTCGTGTATTTCCTTGAAATTCTCTCTCTCTCTCTCTCTCTCTCTCTCTCTCTCTCTCTCTCCAGTTTTGCGTTCTGCTGTCCCGATTTCTTTTTTTCTCTTCTCTTGGGTGTCTGGGTGCATGTAAAGGGTGAGGGCATGGAGTGGAAAATCTCTCTTCCTTTTTCAACCCGTTTCCTGTGGAACCACTTCATCATTTTGCCAACGTGATGGCTTTGCGCATACATAGATGTAGACATGGAAAGTTGCTTAATGCTTTTGGGGCTAACCTGGAGTGGGTCACGGGGTCTTCGTTGGCCCGATACCTAGGTAAATAGAGCTGTAAATATTTTGTATAAAATCAAGACGTATGAGGTTTTTGTAACGATACCAAGTAGTTGATATACGATTAGCACATATATATTGTTAGTTTATCCAACGATACTCTCTCGTGTACGATTTCTGCGTGTGCATAACGTAATTGTAGATCCATTCTATTCCTTTTCCTACAAAATTTCCTTCACTACTTTTACAGGGTTAAAGTATTTTCTTCAGCCTTTTTCCGTACCTGCTTCCGGCTTGGAGGGAGCTTAGGGTGGGGAAGAGAGCCTTATGCTTTTCTATCCAGTTTTCTACTACTGCTACAATAATTTTAAAAATGCACTAGTTTTATAAAAGGGAACCTCCCTGAGTGGAGCAAAAGGTCTCTCTCTCTCTCAAAACTTGGATTTGAAACGCTTTAGCAGTAGTGTGTGTGTGTGAATTACTTTACCTATAAGATCTGTGACACGTGGAACAGGCAACCTTCAGAAGTTGTGGATCAGTTCAAGAAAAGGTTAGACGGAATTTTGCACACTATTTGAGTGTGTATGAATTTTTCCCTGGCACCCGTTGCCATTGGTACCTCCTCGGTATGGGCCGCAAGGCCTTTTGAGGTACTTCTTGTCCTTGTAACTCTCTCTCTCAACACACACACACACACACACACACACACACACACAATTAATTCTCTTTCGTTGCATTTAGAATTTGAGGTCTTTATGTACCTTATGTATCTTCGAGAACTCAACGAGCGCTTTGCTTTCAGTGGAAGGTTTCCATTGATTAACTGCCGACTTTGCGAGCGTAACTATTTATAAATATTATATGACCGACACACATATATATACACACACACCTTATATATATATATATATATGTGTGTGTGTGTGTGCGTATTGCGTATATACCCTAATGAAGTTGTATTTGCCAAATTTGTCTTGATCGAATCAAAAAACAAGCAAAATTTTAAACGTATGAAAATGGTTGTCCTATTCGATAGTCAGTTCGATAATTTGTTGAAAAATGCTTTTAAAATCTCTTCATGCAAATTAGGGCCTCCACTAACAGAAAGAAGTTAATACCCGAAGCGGTGACGAATAGGGACACTGGCAATGGTGTTGCAGCAGGAAGGTTCACCTATAGTCCTATGCAAATCACGATTGAAATGGCAAAATACAGGAAAGTTGTGGAATAAAAGACAAATTGAAATGCCGATATGACTACTTATGGGTCGTGCAGGATATATATATATATATATATATATATATATATATATATATATATATATATATATATATATTAGTGGTGGACCGGATGTCAGTTTTTCAACATCGGATGCAGATTTTTAATTTCACTATCCGCGGATGCGGATATTTAGTTAATCTATCAATATAATATAGAATTATGAATATATGACATAATTTTTCAAATTTCGTGATATTACTATTATGGCAGGCAATGCATAAGAATTAAAATTAATATTAATGTTTTCATTATGATAAAAATAATAACTTTCTCAAGAGTTTCAGCCACAGTGGAGTACCCAGCGGCACAGGCAGTGTTTGTTGATTTAATGGTATTTATATTTAGAGGTTTATATATTTGTTTGTTCATTAATAATTAATACTTTACATGAAATGTGCATGACTGGGCCTTATAAGCTACTTTATAAGCTAATTTAATTGTAAATTGCATAATTTATTAAGAGGTAATATCCGCATAACATCCGCAGTCAGAAATGCGGATATCCGGTCCACCACTAATATATATATAATATATGTATGAGAGAGACAGAGAGGTTTAAATTTAGATAAAGTAGAAACCAATATAAAAATATCGCTTTGGCACTAATGATAACTTTACTCCTGGCAAACAGTTTAATTTACTTATTTTCTTTTCATACATTGCTCGTTAACTTTTCGTTGCTTTTAATTTAGGCACTATAAACCTTTCAGAGGCACTCACCCTCCTCTTCTCCCTCCCCTTCCCACTAGTTTGGAGTTGGACACTTTCCTGCAGTATATGCACGTTTCAAGCAAAGCAGGCATTGGAGATGTTATATGCGAGTGGTACACTGTGCGACGGGACATTAGTTTAGTTCTAATTAACCGTGTAGCCATTGGCACTGAGCTGTATGGCGTTCTGTAATTGCTGGTTGTAATTTACAGCACCGTTAAGCGGTATCATTTTGCTATCCTGGTAATTAGATTATGAGTTGTGGTACACCCATAAAGGTCGAGGATTCAAACGTGCTTTATAAGGGCTTATATATATACACACACTGCAGATGTTAATCCCATATATTTTGTATTCCTGGTTAATTGCACTCCGATGGACCTTAATTTAGACACACACACACACACACACACACACATGCGCGACACGTGCACTTACACGCAAGTAGTGATGTGAGTCGTTTTTTATTGTGTCGTTTTTTTTTGTTTTTTTTTGTCGTTTTTTTTGTTTAAAACGAAGATAGTCTGTTTTTTTTTTTTTTTTTGTTTTTTATTGTTTTAAACTTATTCCATATTTTTCTTCCTTTAATCTAATAAGTATATTAGTATTACCTATAATTTACTATACTACCATGCTTATACGGTTATACCTAGTATATGTATATAGTCATCTTTTAGAAAAACTGAATCACACAAAAAGTATATAATAGAAAGGAAAAACAAACCCTCATTTTTTATATGTATATACCTATATTTTTTAACTAGAACATAAAACATTCTTCCTCATTTCAAACAATATACATAATTGTGATTGGCAAGAGTACCAGTATATATATTCCAGATCGAAAAAAAAATATTCACCTTTTTTGAACCTTTTTGTTAACCTAATGTTGGTTAACCTTCATTTCCATGGAAGAATCATCACTAGATTGGGTAGAGCATATATGCTAGTTTCAATATCACAGGTACTGGTATAATATCCATAATACTGGTATAAAACAATAGATATAATTGTGATTGGCAAGAATACCAGTGTATATATATATATATATAATATATATATATATATTCCAAATAGAAAAATAAACAAAATATAAATATTCATCTCTTTCTTTAACCTTTGTGTTAACCTAATGCTGTTTAACTTTCATTATCTGATTCTATTTCCATTGAAGAATCATTATCACTAGATTGATTAAAGCAAATAGTTTCAATATCACAGGTACTGGTATTTATTGCAGATTTGGATGTTGACGAAGCCAATGTAGCACCATGTTTTACTTCACTTTCTTGGAATTTTGCATTTTGGGATATAAATACTAGCTTTGCTGCTCTGTCTGTGCTTAATTGGTTTCTTTTGGCTGTATGGATATTACTGTATGTGCTAAATGATCTCGGAGGTAATGAAAGGGCGAAATAGAGGTGTATGAGTTTGTGTAGGTATATGTGAGTATGCATGCGTATGTATCTGGAATTCTGGATGTATGCATGTGTATGGGGTATACAATAGATATAAATGTGTATATAAGTATTTATGTATATATTGGTATATATGTATATGGGTGTATGTGTATGTGTATATATATATATATATATGGATGGTCTCATGGGGGGGGGGGAATATGTCATCGCGGGTCTAAAGGATAGTTAAGTGGGAGATTCAAAATCCGAGGAATGGATGGGAGAGTCCTGGAAAGGTTGGACAATGGGCAGTCAGCTCCTCCAGCCAGTATTCTCGCAAGTTTAATGGATCTCAAGATACAAGACTTTCAGTGCAAGAAAGAGGCCAGTTTTTTCTGTAAATAGGCTGAAAAGGACATTCTATACTGGTACCATATGGCCTATTTTATTATTTATTTATTTATTTTTATAATATATATCATTGCAAAAGTATACCTTATAATTAAATTGGCAATATCTATATTAATTATTAAAAAAAACAAAAAAAACAGAAAAAAAACAAAAAAAACGACAAAAAAAACAACAAAAAACAAAAAAAAACGTTTTTTTTACATCACTACACGCAAGCATGCCAATTAAACTACCTGTGAACACATTTTCATAAACGAGTGTATTCCTGACGAGGATTTCCTTCATATTATGTGAAGAACTCCAACTATATTGGATATACTGTATAGGTTAGGTTAGTTTAGTCGTTTATATTAACCAAAGAAGGAAGATAATCGTGGGGCCACATTAAACTTATGGATTGGGGGAGCGGTTGATAGGATGGCAAATCTCCCTTGTTAGTACCTCTGGTAGAGGTTAGGTTAGGTAGGGGTTAGGTTAGTAGTTTACATTGACCAAAGAAAGAAGATAAATCGTGGTCACATTAAACTTATGGATTGGGGGGAGCGGTTGATAGGAAGGCGAATCTCCCTTGTTAGTACCTTTAGTAGAGCCGAAAATTAGCTTTGTTATAGAAATGATTGCCTAACATTTCATAGTGTTCATCCGAGTAAAACGATCATAAAAAGACATTGAATATTGGTATTTCCCGTTGTTTTGTTATGTATTTTCATCATATGGAGCTGTTTGCCGTATTTCAAAAATTTTCGACTCAAAGAGGATACTTCAAAATATACTTTCGTTTATTGACTTCCGAAAAAATGTCATTTCCCACGATTTCGTTTCCTAAAAAAAACTGAATTCCACTGAATTTGCATTTAAATGGACGTATTTATCGAACCTATCTTTTATTGGCACCAGTAATGCTTGAAATTCTTCTTGGTGTCATCAGAGAAATGGAGCTAATAAATCAGGAGCAGTTCGGATTAACAGATTATGTATGTGCGTCTATGGATGAAAACTCTCTGTAGCTATATAGTAAATAATCTCAAGTATACTGTATAATCTAAAAATAAGATAACGGTACTGTATCATATACTTTAGTGAAGGATATGTGAACATAGCGTATGGTTTACCTACCGACACATTTGCCTTATAAATGTGGAAACCTAAGCATCCCAAAGTACACACACACACACACACACACACACACACACACACACACACACACACACACACTATGAACCCGTCTTATTTAGTTTTTCAAAGATCATTGATCGAAAGTTATACATCAGTAGCCTGAAAAGGCTCAACAAAAAGAACAATAAGCCCTTTTCTTGTAACAAAGGCTGCAGTAGTGTTTGTATTGCAAACTAACGACACGAACACGGAAATAATTATGAAGTTTGACCATTCACTGGATTATAATAATTCAAAACATTGTTGCTTCCGCGTGATGAACCACGAACTGAAGCCTTGTTAGTACGTTGACCCTCTGTATATACTTAGCAATGATACTGCGAGCTGCTCGTACCCTGAATGACGAAGCGGTGCTTCGTAAAAAAAGTGAAGCTTTTTTTTTTATACCTATTACTTTAGTTAATTTTATGAGGGTGTCCGTAAACTGTTAATCGGATGGGAAATACATTTATTTACGGAACCATTTCATAATAAATGTTGAAAATGTTCCCGATTCACTTGAAAGGACGGTAGTGTAATTAATTAATTATATTCCATGTCGAAAACAGTGATTATAATCAGTTGGGACAAATTGGGAATTCTACCTCATTTTTCCCAACATTTCTTCAAGTTCATCCGAAATGAAAATGAACATTTATAATAACAACCAGTGAGGTATGACTTTTGTGACACCCTGTAGATACGTGTAGGTAACAGTAGCAACAGATTGACAAGACTACAAGTCAACAGTTGTTAACTTTGATAAAATATAGCTATTGCTTGGCATACTTTTGTGAAATGTATCCTTGTATATAAGCATTATGTATAAACACACTGAAATACGATATGTTTCACATGATTCAACGATGTTTGTGCCAAGCATAGTATATACAGATAGATAGATAGATAGATAATGAAGTTATTTCATTGAAATTTTACCATCTAATTTTGTTTAGTTGTTATATGAAACATTTTGCTAGAAAGGCAATTTGTTTTAACTTTTCCGCATCGCTGAGACATTGTCCTAACCCGAGTATCATGGGCCCGAACTCGTAATGAGTGGAATGAATGAATGAATAACTCTACTTATAAAATAAATACAATGTTATATTTTTTTTATTAAAATAATTTTAAAATAAAATAAATAATTATGAAATTGGACTATTTATTTTTATTTAATTTGGTCCTTAAGCTTTAGGCTTTACTGGGCTCTCAAAGTAAGCTTTATCCCTCCTTTAAGCCTTGTAATCTCTATAAACATTGACATCTTTGTCTCATCTAGAAATACAGCTCTCACTTTAATCTAATCTAATCTATGGTGTAACCTGAGAGTGCCTTACCAAAACTTCTTACATTAACAAATATAACCAATTGTTTACCATTCATTTGACTCGTTCCATCGTTCATTAATTAACTCGTTCACTGTTCATTTGACTCATTTGCCACAAACTATATATATATAATATATATATATATATATATATATATATATATATATATATTGCTCAATCAGCAGGTTTTATATACGAAAATCCTCACAATAAACTACTCTAATATTTTTGGATCACACGCGCAGTGTCTGCTTGGATACTTGGATCATATGTAATGGAGGGATTAAGACACGTATATATATATATATATATATATATATATATATATATATAGTGATGCTACGTGTTTTTTGTAGGTTCTTTTACTGTTGAAGATACAGGGTGTTCAAGAAATAATGACCAGTGCAAAAGTAATTGGTATGTGACACTCGAACTCCATTAAAGTATTAACAAAATGCTCTTGTGGGATGGATCTTGTGACCCTTTATTTCTTTGACGGAGTTCTGCCAGACTATTGGGTTTATCACGATAAACAAATATCTTACTATACTCCCCACAGATAAAATTACAGAGAGATTAAGGTGGCCGTGATATCGGTCCACCGCGGCCTACCCAGCGCTGGGGAAAGATTACGTCTAGAAAGTCGCCAACAGCAACGGCGTAATGAGAAGTCGTCCCATCCTGTTGATAGATTACGCTTCTCATTTCAACTCCAGTAGCTTTTAGTTGGAGAAGAAAAAAAATGTTCGCAGCATATTAAGATAATTCACTTCAGTCACGGCACAATCGCCAAGGAAAATTAATTGATTATGCAGTTACGTGAATCTCGTTTATGTTGATGTGTTTCAGACTCAGGGATGGGGAGTCGGCCAAAAACAACCGACTCCTGAGTCGGTATTTTTAAAAACCGACTCCGACTCCCGACTCCCGACTCTTTCCTTATCATGCTGATCTACAACCTTATAAATATTGGGATGTTTGTTTCGTAGATGGCGTTTCAAGTTTGAGGCTCTAGTTGGAGCATTAGCATGTTTCCCAGTGTAAGCACTAATTTTTGCATTACACTCTTTACCATCCTTTTCTACTTGACAAATAAAAATACTTTCATCCTCATTTAGCTTAAAATATTGAGACTGCTGATTTTCTACTAGGCCCACGACTCATTACTAATAGGGGCTAATTAAATTAATAATTAATATATTGCTAATTTTTATATGGTACCTAGTATCCTAAAATAGAAATATGAAATTCATTTGCTAAGATTTACCAGAACAATAAATCAAATGTGGAAATGTGAATCTAGAATTAGTTCAGGAAGATATTTATTTAGGGCAGAGTAGTATTCTGGTAAATTGTTGGCATATAGAAATTGAATCAAAGAGTCGGGAGTCGGTCGTTTTTACCGACTCCCGACTCCTACTCCCGACTCTTCAAAAAAGCCCCGACTCCCGACTCCGACTCCCCACCTCTGACTTTCAGTGCTCGATTGACCACCTTGATCACCTGACTTAACCATTTAGACTTTTATCTATTCTATGCGGTTGTGTTAAAACATTCGTGTATCATGACAAATCCAGGTATCTGGCGGAACTCTGTCGAATAATTAATCAAAGGTTATTAGATCCATTGTACAAAAGCAACTCCCTAATGCTTTAATGAAGTTTGAGCGTCAAATATGCACTGTAGCGACGAATGATAGTCATTATGTGTCTGTGTTCTAAATATGAACATTTTGGAAATGTAAACAGTCATGTACAGTAGATTTATGTATATATTAAGAAGAAAAGTATGACTGTTTATTTTTTGAAGCATTGTTTCTCGGACACCCTTCTACTTTAATTCTCATACTACTAAAACATATTGGTACTTTGCTAATAGTAAAAGCTAAGTACAGTAATTGTTGTTCCATAGTGTATGTGTGTGTGTGTGTGTGTGTGTGTGTGACCAGTACAATGTACAGGTAATTCCCTTAGACATTTTTAACAGTATATCAGCAAGTACTTTAATAACCCATCATGATATGTTTGGGATTTTGGATATGGCAAACCTTTTTGCACCAGATTGCTACCAACTATTAAAAAGAAGAGTTAAAAATACTGTAGGCCTATTAGATATCCTTCGGGTCAGTGTTTCTCAACTTGGGGGTTCCAGGAAATGCTTAGGGGGATCCCGGTACTTTAAAAAAAAGTCTACAGGGAAAATAGAAGTTTATTTTTCCAGCAAAAATTACCAACTATGAAAAAAAATGGGGCAGATTTTTTTAAAGTAAAAAATTTGAATCATGTTCCAATTTTAAGGTTGAAATTATTTTCTGTTCGTCGTAATCTTTCTTCATAAATGTTAGTCTCTTTCAATGAAATACCCGTGTCTACTTTGCATTTGTTAATTTTCTTTAGCCACTGATGAGAAGCCCAGTTCGCGTATGAGTTCGCGAATGGAATTAAAAATTTTAATGCGTCAGACAACGGTTCTGGATACTCGTTTTTCCGTACTAGCCAAAATACAGAGTCTTCTGACGGGAGTGACAATTTTAAAGTCTTCTCAGAAGAATCTACTACACTTTCATTAAATGGATTAACTAACCTTTTCTTAACAAGTTGCTAATAGCAACTTCCCATCATCACTCGGGAAGTAGTTTGGAAACTGTTTATGTAGTTCAAGTACGCTGCATGATCATTTAGGGAAATGGGATCACGAATTTTTTTTTTTTTTTGTCAAAAGGGGGTCGCCAGCACATAAAAGAGAATGGAGAAGCACCGCTCTGGCGCGTAGACCTAACATTAATTATTTATTAATATAAAATTTCTTATAATTTTTGCACGCGTGTGATATATTTTTCTTGTTTTTATAAAATTTAGCAATTGTTTTACTGGTACTTATCTATATTTTGGTTTGAAATAGAAGCTGAAAAAAGTTACTAGGCCTATGCTGTAGTATCCTGTAGGTCTAATAAGTTTAATTAAAAGAAAGTCTATTTTATATATTTAAAATACTGTTTATATATTTTAATTATTTTTACAACATATAAAAATTAATTTATTGAAAGAAAAACACGCAACTTCCCCCTTTTTTAATGCAACTTTATATAATAATATATATATATATATATATATATATATATAACAAATTCAGTTTTTAACAGATAATTAATATATACGAGACTTGCTTGTACACTATCACACTCGCTGCGATATTAATAACCTAATTATACGATACAACCCTCTTGTATATAAACATGTTATCTCGTTCATTATTCATATATATATATATTATATAGATGAATAGAAACGACATAAGTATTAAGGAACGTCTCTGCACACGAGGAGGAGAGATAACGAAATAATGAAAAATGAGGCGAAACCGCTGGGAATCGAACCCAGGGCCTTCCAATTGCCGGTCGGACGCTCTACCGACCGGCAATTGGAAGGCCCTGGGTTTCGATTCCCAGGCGGTTCGCCTCATTTTTCATTATTTCGTTATCTCTCCTCCTCGTGTGCAGAGACGTTCCTTAATACTTATGTCGTTTCTATTCATTTATATACTGCGCGGTCATTGCAGTTGTTTTGCATAATATATATATATATATATTAAAATTTAATGATGGTGATTCCTTAGCTGTGCTTGGAACCATTGAAAGAAGATTGATTCAGTATTTGAGATTACAAGGTAAAGGATTATCACGTGACATTAGGTTCCTCATTAGTCTTCATGCTTGTCTCGTTGCCATGGCTCCCATTCATCATTCCCGGCCGCTTCTGTAAGTTGCAACTGATGTAATGTAGAAGGGGGCCTCAGAAATTATTAATTTTTTTCTTGCGGACCCTTTGTTGCTTTGCTTCTTCCTTTTGTCATATGTTACGTTTCCTTAATTTATTTAATAGTCTAGGTCTGTAGGACACACACACACACACACACACACACACACACACACACACACACACACCTTTCCTTTCAACTTTTCAAATGTTCCGTGCGATGATTCCTCATTTCACCAAGGTCAAGCTTGTCGTCCTTCTTCTCGAGTTGGCCTGGCGAAGTAGAGATTTGGTTTCTTGTGCTTTCCACCTCGCATAGCCAGGTACGCCCGGCTTATCTGGGATTGTTCTGAGCCAGGGGTTTAATCTTCTTTTGAAGATATCCACCGCAACACCACTCGTGTTCCTTAGTTCTTTGGGCAGTTGGTTAAACAGTCTTGGTCCTCCCAAAACGAAACTATTTTTCTTCAGGGTTGAAGATGTTCCCTATCTAGATTTTCATTTGGGGACACGACACATTCTTCCTTTTCTACTTTCCACTGTTGTTTGGGGGATTATAGAGTTCAGAGTAAGATTAGGGGCTAGTTCTTCCATTATTTTCAGAGCAACTGATACAATGAGAAAACGGACATATATATATAACCTGGTAGTAGTCCCGTGTGTCGGTTTCTCTTCACACGAAGGTCAAGTTGGTAGCCCTATCTCTAGGCCTGGCCTGGTGGCGTAACGAATTGTTCTCTTGCGATCTCCAGCGCACATACCAGGTACACCCGGCTTATCCTTTATATATACAGGGTGTCCCAGGAGGAAATGTCAAGAATGCACCATTTGACTCTTTGGGTATTTCTAAGTAGAAAGTATTATATCGACATGTGCCTGATTCCCAACCGTTACCGAGATACAGGCCTCTAAATTTGGGTAACTAAAACATAATAAAAGCTGATCTTAGATAATATTCAATGACATTTAATGATACATTGGCAACTGTGCAGATCCTCACATTATTTATTTACATTATTTTTTTGTCTGGGGGTTCTTGAAGAGTAACGTTTATCAGCGGGGTAAGCCCGAAACTAGGGAGCAGTTGGTCGCACGTATACAGGATGCGTTCATAAACCTCAGAAATGAACTTCCGCGTTTTCCTTGGCAAGACTCGCTGGATCGGAGGTTCGCCGCGTTGAAGGAGGGGGTTACTTTGAAACCATTCTGCAATAAGTGCAATAGTGTATTGTATGTTTGTAGTTTTTGTAAACCACAAGTGTCATTAAATAGTATCTAAGATCGCCTTTTTATTATGTTTTAATTACCCAAATGTAGAGGCCTGTATCTCGGTAACGGTTGGGAATCAGAACCATATCGATATAATACTTTCTACTTAGAAATACCCAAAGAGTGAAATGGTGCATTCTTGACATTTCCTCCTGGGACACCCTAAGAGAAGACCTAAAGTGCATGGAATATTATACCCCAAATGGACAGGAAATTCAGAGAAATTCCAGAGCAAAAGATTTAGGGGTTGTAATGACAGATGATGCGAAATTTGAAACACAAAATAAGATAGCAGTAAACAGAGCAAAGAGAATAACGGGTCTGATATTGAGAACTTTTAAACGAAGGGATAGGAATGTAATGATCCCCCTACTGAAAACCCTGATAATACCCAAACTGGAATACTGCTCGGTCCTAACATCCCCATATAAAAAAGAAGACATTAGACAGCTGGAGGGCATTCAAAGAAGTTTCACAGCCAAGATCAATGGGTGCAAAGAACTAAATTACTGGGAAAGGTTACGAGAACTAAACCTATATTCACTGGAAAGGAGAAGAGAGAGATACACCATTATTTACACTTGGAAAATAATGGAGAAACTAGTCCTAATCTTACTCTGAATCCCATAACTCCCCAAACAACGATGGAAAGTAGAAGCGGTAGACTGTGTCGTATTCCCAAATTGAAGGCGAGACAGGGAACATCCTTAACCCTGAAAGAAAATAGTTTCGTAGTGAGAGGACCAAAACTGTTTAATCAGTTGCCCAAAGACCTAAGAAACACGAAGGGAGTTGCAGTGGAAATCTTCAAAAGAAGACTAGACGCCTGGCTCAGAACAATCCCCGATGAGCCGGGCGTACCTGGCTATGTGAGGTGGAGAGCGCAAGAATCCAACTCACTACTTCACCAGGCCAACTCGAGAGGGGGGCGACAAGCTTGACCTTCGCGAAATGAGAAATCATCGCGCGGAACCTTTGTAAGGTTGTAAGGTATATATATATATTAAGTAAACGTATTTTTGTACTCCTGCAACCGAGTGTATACGAAGGTGGATGTATGCGTGGGGTTCGAACTAGACTAACGATATCTGGTCGATTTGACAAAGTCGACAAGTTATTGTAGGTTAGATTAAGTTGGGTTACGTCAGGTTTTGTCGACGAGATGAGAATAGATCCCGTTCTAACTCACCACCGAAGACGCTATATACAGTGAATCCAAAAAGTTCTGCATCAAAAATAACTATACAGTAAATACTTTTGAAGCAGGACTTCTGAATCACCCTGTATCGCCTAAACCTATTTGCAGTTAACTTTTACACTAAATTGTATACGTATAAATAAGTTCGCTTATTTTAATTATATTCCTTTACAGATTTAATATTAATGGGCTCCGGGGTTAGAGCCTCATTTGAAACAATGTACAGATAACGGAATTTACGATCCCTGGCAGTAAATAGACTAGCCTCTATCTTGAACTCAGGTTAATCTTATTCATTGTTAATGCTGACATCCTTCTTTAAAATGTTACAATACAAATCTTTTTAGGGTGTACAGTACGGTAGTGATTCTCATCCTGTGGTGCGCGTACCTCCTGTGGTACGCGGAGCTGTTTTAGGTAATTCACTAGAGGGTTATAAATACCCAGCTTGCTAACTGAATTAATTTCATGATAGTGTTTTCAAAGGGTGTGGTTAGGAGGTAGCTACTACTTTTCTTACTGGTAGTACTTTGGAAAGTATGGTGGCAAAGAGTGGTACGTGGACCTAATGGTTAAGAAACACTGGTAGAACAATGTGTACCGTTATGAGATCGAATTGAGTAAATTAAATCTACCGCGTAAGACCAAAGAGTTTGATATAATATGCGGGGTCTATTTAATTCATTACAGGTTAGGGTTAAGTTAGTTTCGATTAGATCCGGTTGGGTTGGATTAGACATTTTCATTGAGAATATGGACGGCATATACCCACATGAACGTATAAAATCGACTTATGGAAGTTGACTTTGTTCACGCATGTCACCAGCTTAATTTAATTTAATTTTGACATGGGATGACTAACAAAGCTTTCATACTTTAAGAAAATTGGAATAAGTGTGGATAGTTAAATATTAACGATATATTAACAAGAACAATTGCAAGACAAATTACACACACACACACACACACACACACATTAATACAGTCGCATAAAAAGTAAGTGTTCAAGTTATAATTAAACAAAGCAGTGCATCAATGGACACGAAAATTATATTTTTTTTACAAGCAATTTACGTTGTTAATTACCTCTTGTTTGTCTAAAATAAAACTTTGTTTACAGCATAATCTTCACTTTAATTGCTGTAATTACTGTACTTATAATTTTGTTGGTAATATACTTAAATAAAGAGATTACATTTCCTAACGTAACTAAAAATCAAAGCAAGCACCGCCCACTTTTGTGACAGCCTTTCGGAATTTACTTTTGGGAGTGCATCAAAGAACTTTTAATTGTAAGGGTTGAACATAATAATAATAATAATAATAATAATAATAATAGAGTTAAAATGTAAAGCATTACTTGCATGGAAAAGGAAAAGGTACTGAATTGAGAAACTTGGAGCTAGTAATTGCCTTTCGATCTTATTTCAGTTTAGTTAGTGTATTTAAAACGTATTCATCGCTCGCATGATTAGCTTGAAGTTCAGCAGCGTACCACGTGATATATTTGATGACTTAATGATTCTGTGAATATTTTTAGAAGTTCAAAATTGTCATCGCACGAAAAATGTTGTTATAAAAAATGTTTGGGTACTTACGTATTAACGGGGGTCCACCACATATTGATGACTGGTTAGGTTAAGTTGTAATATTTTCGTTAGTTGAAAATTTCTAATACATCATATTTTTTAAATAGCAATATTTTTTAAAATATTTTTTTATACAATTTTCTGAAAAAAATTAATTTGTTTAGGCTTATTCATGATGAAAATTTGGGATCTAACATTGTTTCTAATGTGTAACATGTATTAATCATTGTAAATATTTGAAATATAAATCATTGTAAATATTTTTTAAAATATTGCTATTTAAAAAATATGATGGATTAGAAATTTTCAACTAATGAAAATATTACAACTTAACCTAACCAATCATCAATATGTGGTGGACTCCCGTTAATACGTAAGTACCAATATTTGTTTTGTAACCCAACAAAAAATTCGATTGTTTAAAAATTTAAAAAAAAATTGTTTTGATCTATTTGTTCGCTCAGTTCAGCAACACGGCCATTTTTCTCCGAGTATGCAAAATAAGACAACATAATACTCACTCACACACACACACACACACACACACACACACACACATATATATATATTGACAAAAGTAAATAGACACCACGATGATTGTCCTCAAGAACAAATGACCTTTATTATCAAATAAAAATCTATGATAAACAAAACAAAACCGAAAGTGTCTATTTACTTTTGTCAACCCTCTGTGTATATATGCAATCTACATCATAAATGAATAAAGTAGTTAATTTTGACGGAGTACAAACCATAATACTTTTTAAAACGTATTTTAATAATATACGAACGGTTGAGTCAAGTACTTTTAAAATCTAGATATGGGTATACTAGTACGTAAACCCCTACCCATTCCAACCCCAACCAAAAAAAAACAACAAAAACGGCTGATTTGTCACACTCACCTTGACCTTTGCCCAAAATTAATCAGTTTAGAAAAAGTTATTTCTTCCTTGGCTGGGGTCCAGTCCATCTGTCAAGTTTAGTCACAATCGGCCCACGCGATTTTGAGTTACTTCACACACACACACACACACGTATATGTATGTATGTATATATTTATATGTATATATATACACACACACATGTATATACAGGGTGTCCCATAAGTCCGGCATCATAGGAGAAATTCATATTTTTCTATTTCTACAAACCATAATTAATATGCTCGGGATGCCAATTTCCCGTCCACCTTTCCGTTCAGTGACGAGGCTGTTTTTTATGGAAATGGTGAGGTAAATCGACAGAACACCCCGCTACTGGTCTCAAAACAACCCTCACTGGTATACCTCTTCGAAGGAACAAGGTGCATCTCGGGTGATGGTATGGTGTGGCATTTGGAAGGATCGCATCATAGGCCCCCTCTTTTTCGATGAACATGTCACTGGAGGCACCTACCTACGTATGCTCAAGGAAGAAGCATTTCCCATTGTCTTGAACGAAGAAGGAAATTTCCCAACATGGTTCCAGCAAGACGGCGCTCCTGCACATTACAGCACCCAAGTAAGGGAATACCTGTACCAACAATTCCCTGGTCATTGGATAGGACGTCAAGGGCCTGTGGAATGATCAGCTAGAAGCCCGGATCTCACGCCACTAGATTTTTATTTCTGGGGCCACTTGAAAGCGCTGGTATACGCAGAGAAAATTAGGAGTGTTGAACATTTGCGGCAGCGCATTATTGGGGCATGTAACACCATTACTCCTGACATCATTCACCGTGTGCTTGCTGACTGGGTATCATGTCTGAATTTGTGTATTGAAAACAATGGTGGACATATTGAGCACTTCTGTAAATAAAAGCTTTTGTTTTGCCTTTTTTAATTTTTTCCTATGATGCCGGCCTTATGGGACACCCTGTATATATATATTATATATATATATATATATATATATATATATATATATATATATATATATATATATATATATATACAGTATATATATTAGTGGTGGACAGGATATACGCATAATTTTTAACATCCGACCACTAATATATATATATATATATATATATATATATATATATATATATATATATACACAGGATATACACATAATTTTTAACATCCGCATCCGCACTTCTGACTGCGGATGTTATGCGGATATTACCTCTAATAAATTATGCAATTTACAATTAAATTAGGTTATGAAGTAGCTTATAAGGCCCAATCATGCACATTTCATGTAAAGTATTAATTATTAATGAACAAACAAATATATAAACCTCAAAATATAAATAGCTGGTAACACAGAAAATTGAATGAAACTTGTTTCATTGAGTTTTCTGTGGCTGAAACTCTCGAGAAAGTTATTATTTTTATCATAATGAAAACATTAATATTAATTTTAATTCTTATGCATTGCCTGCCATAATAGTAATATCACGAAATTTGAAAATTATGTAATATATTCATAATTCTATATTGATAAATTAACTAAATATCCGCATCCGCGGAAATTGAAATTAAAGATCCGCATCCGCAGATGTTGAAAAACTGACATCCAGTCCACCACTAATATATATATATATATATATATATATATATACACACCTTACCTTACCTTACCTTACAACCTTACAAAGGTTTCGCGCGATGCTCTCTCATTTCGCGAAGGTCAAGCTTGTCGCCCCTCCTCTCGAGTTGGCCTGGTGAAGTAGTGAGTTTGATTCTTGCGCTCTACCTCACATAGCCAGGTACGCCCAACTCATCGGGAATTGTTCTGAGCCAGGCGTCTAGTCTTCTTTTGAAGATTTCCACTGCAACTCCCTTCGTGTTTCTTAGGTCTTTGGGCAACTGATTAAACAGTTTTGGTCCTCTCACTACGAAACTATTTTCTTTCAGGGTTAAGGATGTTCCCTGTCTCGCCTTCAATTTGTGAATTCGACACAGTCTACCGTTTCTACTTTCCACCGTTGTTTGGGGAGTTATAGGGTTCAGAGTAAGATTAGGGTCTGGTTTCTCCATTATTTTTCCAAGTGTAAATAATGGTGTATCCATGGATTTTAGGTCCTCTCTTTTTCCGTACCGTAATAGCTGAAATTTCTCCGTGTTAAACTTCATATTGTTGTCTTCCGTCCACTTGTAGATTCTGTTTATGTCGTTTTGTAGAGATCCTATGTCTTCTGGGTTTCTTATTTTTCTACTGATCTTTGTGTCATCCGCAAAGGATGTTACTGTGCTGTCTCTGGTAACGTCCTCATCTATGTCAGTTAGCATGATTATGAATAGTGGAGCTAATACGTTTCCTTGTGGTACTGAGCTGTGACCTCTGATTCTGATGAAGATACTCCTTGTACTGTAATGACTTCTCGCCGCTCACTAAGGAAATTATATATCCATTTCCCTACTTTTCCTGTTATTCCATATATTTCAGTTTATGTATTATGATTCCTTGGTCACACTTCTCGAACGCTTTAGCAAAGTCTGCGTATAGTACATCATAGTTTTCATTACTTTCCAGTGAATCAGTAATGTTGTAGTGTTCCATTAGTTGTGATAGGCATAATCTGCCTGACGAAACCCGTGTTGGTTATCATTGAATTTTTTCTGAGTTTCCAAAAAGTCATAGATTTTCTGTCTAACTATTCTTTCAAATATTTTAGTGAGATGGGATGTAAGCGATACTGGCCTATAGTTTTTGGGCCTCGGATCGATCTCCTCCTCTATATATTGGGACTATGTTTGTGCTCTTCAGGATGCCCGGTATTTCTCCGTGTCTAGTGATCGTCTCCATATCCAGTATAGGGGTCAGCGATTGCATTCTTGCAGTTTTTTGATCAGTGTGGCGTTCCATTTATCCGGTCCTGCCGCTGAGTGTTTTTTTAGTTTCTCTATGGCTGTGTAATATCATTCCGTCGTAAAGTCGAAATCCATTATATTCTCCTTGGTGGTTCTTCAAAGAACTCGTTTCTATCGCATATCAATTTGTCAGTTTTTGGGATACTGAAAGATGATTCGTACTGAGCTCTTAATATTTCAGATACTTCTGTTAGATCATCAGATAAAGCACTGTTCTCATTTTTTAAAGGTCCGATA